>OX465279.1:13605109-13850489 GCA_949987645.1 Tachina grossa | reverse complement strand
TTATTATTATTGTTATTACTATTGTTATTACTATTGTTATTACTATTGTTATTACTATTGTTATTACTATTGTTATTACTATTGTTATTACTATTGTTATTATTATTGTTATTATTATTGTTATTATTATTGTTATTATTATTGTTATTATTATTGTTATTATTATTGTTATTATTATTGTTATTATTATTGTTATTATTATTGTTATTATTATTGTTATTATTATTGTTATTATTATTGTTATTATTATTGTTATTATTATTGTTATTATTATTGTTATTATTATTGTTATTATTATTGTTATTATTATTGTTATTATTATTGTTATTATTATTGTTATTATTATTGTTATTATTATTGTTATTATTATTGTTATTATTATTGTTATTATTATTGTTATTATTATTGTTATTATTATTGTTATTATTATTGTTATTATTATTGTTATTATTATTGTTATTATTATTGTTATTATTATTGTTATTATTATTGTTATTATTATTGTTATTATTATTGTTATTATTATTGTTATTATTATTGTTATTATTATTGTTATTATTATTGTTATTATTATTGTTATTATTATTGTTATTATTATTGTTATTATTATTGTTATTATTATTGTTATTATTATTGTTATTATTATTGTTATTATTATTGTTATTATTATTGTTATTATTATTGTTATTATTATTGTTATTATTATTGTTATTATTATTGTTATTATTATTGTTATTATTATTGTTATTATTATTGTTATTATTATTGTTATTATTATTGTTATTATTATTGTTATTATTATTGTTATTATTATTGTTATTATTATTGTTATTATTATTGTTATTATTATTGTTATTATTATTGTTATTATTATTGTTATTATTATTGTTATTATTATTGTTATTATTATTGTTATTATTATTGTTATTATTATTGTTATTATTATTGTTATTATTATTGTTATTATTATTGTTATTATTATTGTTATTATTATTGTTATTATTATTGTTATTATTATTGTTATTATTATTGTTATTATTATTGTTATTATTATTGTTATTATTATTGTTATTATTATTGTTATTATTATTGTTATTATTATTGTTATTATTATTGTTATTATTATTGTTATTATTATTGTTATTATTATTGTTATTATTATTGTTATTATTATTGTTATTATTATTGTTATTATTATTGTTATTATTATTGTTATTATTATTGTTATTATTATTGTTATTATTATTGTTATTATTATTGTTATTATTATTGTTATTATTATTGTTATTATTATTGTTATTATTATTGTTATTATTATTGTTATTATTATTGTTATTATTATTGTTATTATTATTGTTATTATTATTGTTATTATTATTGTTATTATTATTGTTATTATTATTGTTATTATTATTGTTATTATTATTGTTATTATTATTGTTATTATTATTGTTATTATTATTGTTATTATTATTGTTATTATTATTGTTATTATTATTGTTATTATTATTGTTATTATTATTGTTATTATTATTGTTATTATTATTGTTATTATTATTGTTATTATTATTGTTATTATTATTGTTATTATTATTGTTATTATTATTGTTATTATTATTGTTATTATTATTGTTATTATTATTGTTATTATTATTGTTATTATTATTGTTATTATTATTGTTATTATTATTGTTATTATTATTGTTATTATTATTGTTATTATTATTGTTATTATTATTGTTATTATTATTGTTATTATTATTGTTATTATTATTGTTATTATTATTGTTATTATTATTGTTATTATTATTGTTATTATTATTGTTATTATTATTGTTATTATTATTGTTATTATTATTGTTATTATTATTGTTATTATTATTGTTATTATTATTGTTATTATTATTGTTATTATTATTGTTATTATTATTGTTATTATTATTGTTATTATTATTGTTATTATTATTGTTATTATTATTGTTATTATTATTGTTATTATTATTGTTATTACTATTGTTATTACTATTGTTATTACTATTGTTATTACTATTGTTATTACTATTGTTATTACTATTGTTATTACTATTGTTATTACTATTGTTATTACTATTGTTATTACTATTGTTATTACTATTGTTATTACTATTGTTATTACTATTGTTATTACTATTGTTATTACTATTGTTATTACTATTGTTATTACTATTGTTATTACTATTGTTATTACTATTGTTATTACTATTGTTATTACTATTGTTATTACTATTGTTATTACTATTGTTATTACTATTGTTATTACTATTGTTATTACTATTGTTATTACTATTGTTATTACTATTGTTATTACTATTGTTATTACTATTGTTATTACTATTGTTATTACTATTGTTATTACTATTGTTATTACTATTGTTATTACTATTGTTATTACTATTGTTATTACTATTGTTATTACTATTGTTATTACTATTGTTATTACTATTGTTATTACTATTGTTATTACTATTGTTATTACTATTGTTATTACTATTGTTATTACTATTGTTATTACTATTGTTATTACTATTGTTATTACTATTGTTATTACTATTGTTATTACTATTGTTATTATTATTGTTATTATTATTGTTATTATTATTGTTATTATTATTGTTATTATTATTGTTATTATTATTGTTATTATTATTGTTATTATTATTGTTATTATTATTGTTATTATTATTGTTATTATTATTGTTATTATTATTGTTATTATTATTGTTATTATTATTGTTATTATTATTGTTATTATTATTGTTATTATTATTGTTATTATTATTGTTATTATTATTGTTATTATTATTGTTATTATTATTGTTATTATTATTGTTATTATTATTGTTATTATTATTGTTATTATTATTGTTATTATTATTGTTATTATTATTGTTATTATTATTGTTATTATTATTGTTATTATTATTGTTATTATTATTGTTATTATTATTGTTATTATTATTGTTATTATTATTGTTATTATTATTGTTATTATTATTGTTATTATTATTGTTATTATTATTGTTATTATTATTGTTATTATTATTGTTATTATTATTGTTATTATTATTGTTATTATTATTGTTATTATTATTGTTATTATTATTGTTATTATTATTGTTATTATTATTGTTATTATTATTGTTATTATTATTGTTATTATTATTGTTATTATTATTGTTATTATTATTGTTATTATTATTGTTATTATTATTGTTATTATTATTGTTATTATTATTGTTATTATTATTGTTATTATTATTGTTATTATTATTGTTATTATTATTGTTATTATTATTGTTATTATTATTGTTATTATTATTGTTATTATTATTGTTATTATTATTGTTATTATTATTGTTATTATTATTGTTATTATTATTGTTATTATTATTGTTATTATTATTGTTATTATTATTGTTATTATTATTGTTATTATTATTGTTATTATTATTGTTATTATTATTGTTATTATTATTGTTATTATTATTGTTATTATTATTGTTATTATTATTGTTATTATTATTGTTATTATTATTGTTATTATTATTGTTATTATTATTGTTATTATTATTGTTATTATTATTGTTATTATTATTGTTATTATTATTGTTATTATTATTGTTATTATTATTGTTATTATTATTGTTATTATTATTGTTATTATTATTGTTATTATTATTGTTATTATTATTGTTATTATTATTGTTATTATTATTGTTATTATTATTGTTATTATTATTGTTATTATTATTGTTATTATTATTGTTATTATTATTGTTATTATTATTGTTATTATTATTGTTATTATTATTGTTATTATTATTGTTATTATTATTGTTATTATTATTGTTATTATTATTGTTATTATTATTGTTATTATTATTGTTATTATTATTGTTATTATTATTGTTATTATTATTGTTATTATTATTGTTATTATTATTGTTATTATTATTGTTATTATTATTGTTATTATTATTGTTATTATTATTGTTATTATTATTGTTATTATTATTGTTATTATTATTGTTATTATTATTGTTATTATTATTGTTATTATTATTGTTATTATTATTGTTATTATTATTGTTATTATTATTGTTATTATTATTGTTATTATTATTGTTATTATTATTGTTATTATTATTGTTATTATTATTGTTATTATTATTGTTATTATTATTGTTATTATTATTGTTATTATTATTGTTATTATTATTGTTATTATTATTGTTATTATTATTGTTATTATTATTGTTATTATTATTGTTATTATTATTGTTATTATTATTGTTATTATTATTGTTATTATTATTGTTATTATTATTGTTATTATTATTGTTATTATTATTGTTATTATTATTGTTATTATTATTGTTATTATTATTGTTATTATTATTGTTATTATTATTGTTATTATTATTGTTATTATTATTGTTATTATTATTGTTATTATTATTGTTATTATTATTGTTATTATTATTGTTATTATTATTGTTATTATTATTGTTATTATTATTGTTATTATTATTGTTATTATTATTGTTATTATTATTGTTATTATTATTGTTATTATTATTGTTATTATTATTGTTATTATTATTGTTATTATTATTGTTATTATTATTGTTATTATTATTGTTATTATTATTGTTATTATTATTGTTATTATTATTGTTATTATTATTGTTATTATTATTGTTATTATTATTGTTATTATTATTGTTATTATTATTGTTATTATTATTGTTATTATTATTGTTATTATTATTGTTATTATTATTGTTATTATTATTGTTATTATTATTGTTATTATTATTGTTATTATTATTGTTATTATTATTGTTATTATTATTGTTATTATTATTGTTATTATTATTGTTATTATTATTGTTATTATTATTGTTATTATTATTGTTATTATTATTGTTATTATTATTGTTATTATTATTGTTATTATTATTGTTATTATTATTGTTATTATTATTGTTATTATTATTGTTATTATTATTGTTATTATTATTGTTATTATTATTGTTATTATTATTGTTATTATTATTGTTATTATTATTGTTATTATTATTGTTATTATTATTGTTATTATTATTGTTATTATTATTGTTATTATTATTGTTATTATTATTGTTATTATTATTGTTATTATTATTGTTATTATTATTGTTATTATTATTGTTATTATTATTGTTATTATTATTGTTATTATTATTGTTATTATTATTGTTATTATTATTGTTATTATTATTGTTATTATTATTGTTATTATTATTGTTATTATTATTGTTATTATTATTGTTATTATTATTGTTATTATTATTGTTATTATTATTGTTATTATTATTGTTATTATTATTGTTATTATTATTGTTATTATTATTGTTATTATTATTGTTATTATTATTGTTATTATTATTGTTATTATTATTGTTATTATTATTGTTATTATTATTGTTATTATTATTGTTATTATTATTGTTATTATTATTGTTATTATTATTGTTATTATTATTGTTATTATTATTGTTATTATTATTGTTATTATTATTGTTATTATTATTGTTATTATTATTGTTATTATTATTGTTATTATTATTGTTATTATTATTGTTATTATTATTGTTATTATTATTGTTATTATTATTGTTATTATTATTGTTATTATTATTGTTATTATTATTGTTATTATTATTGTTATTATTATTGTTATTATTATTGTTATTATTATTGTTATTATTATTGTTATTATTATTGTTATTATTATTGTTATTATTATTGTTATTATTATTGTTATTATTATTGTTATTATTATTGTTATTATTATTGTTATTATTATTGTTATTATTATTGTTATTATTATTGTTATTATTATTGTTATTATTATTGTTATTATTATTGTTATTATTATTGTTATTATTATTGTTATTATTATTGTTATTATTATTGTTATTATTATTGTTATTATTATTGTTATTATTATTGTTATTATTATTGTTATTATTATTGTTATTATTATTGTTATTATTATTGTTATTATTATTGTTATTATTATTGTTATTATTATTGTTATTATTATTGTTATTATTATTGTTATTATTATTGTTATTATTATTGTTATTATTATTGTTATTATTATTGTTATTATTATTGTTATTATTATTGTTATTATTATTGTTATTATTATTGTTATTATTATTGTTATTATTATTGTTATTATTATTGTTATTATTATTGTTATTATTATTGTTATTATTATTGTTATTATTATTGTTATTATTATTGTTATTATTATTGTTATTATTATTGTTATTATTATTGTTATTATTATTGTTATTATTATTGTTATTATTATTGTTATTATTATTGTTATTATTATTGTTATTATTATTGTTATTATTATTGTTATTATTATTGTTATTATTATTGTTATTATTATTGTTATTATTATTGTTATTATTATTGTTATTATTATTGTTATTATTATTGTTATTATTATTGTTATTATTATTGTTATTATTATTGTTATTATTATTGTTATTATTATTGTTATTATTATTGTTATTATTATTGTTATTATTATTGTTATTATTATTGTTATTATTATTGTTATTATTATTGTTATTATTATTGTTATTATTATTGTTATTATTATTGTTATTATTATTGTTATTATTATTGTTATTATTATTGTTATTATTATTGTTATTATTATTGTTATTATTATTGTTATTATTATTGTTATTATTATTGTTATTATTATTGTTATTATTATTGTTATTATTATTGGTATTATTATTATTATTATTATTATTATTATTATTATTATATTATATTTTATTCAATGTAACTGAAGTAAAAATAGCCGAATTTTTAAAAGGTAAATATATGTTTATTATCAGAAAAAAGAAAAACAACAGAACAACTTGAGTTAATTAAAAAAAAAATAGAGATCATATATCTTTAAAAACTTATCACCCATTTTTGGACTTATATTCCGTCATATCAATGGATATACTAAATAAACAAACTATTTTTTATAAAATACATGCATACAAATTTTTTAAAACTAGTCAGATACAACTTAGGCAGATGTCAATATTATCAAAACCTTTCTCACTGCTGTCATTACAAAATCCCAATTAATGCGCGTATTTCAACTTCGCATGTGTCCCGAAATATAGCGCTAGTCATAGATTTACTTCTTTTCAAAGATATCTAGGCATTAGTCCATTTTACGAGATTCGTGATTATCCCATCAACTACAAACTTGTTGAGGCATGACAGGGACCCCTTTGAGATTTAAAAATATTAAATGCTGGGACTCCACCCCGTCTACGTGATTTTGACGTCAACCAACAATGTTCATTATTTCCTCTTATAGCTCTCTGTGATGGAGAGATGCTGACGAAGAAGCTGGTTGCTCTATGTTAACTTCGTCTATGTACTCGCCTGCGATAGGCGCCGGCTGTTCGGTCTCCACATGTTTGAAAGCTTCTTCAATGTCGCTCTGTACACCAACTTCGCTTTAGTGATTTTCTATCTCGCTATCCGTTTATTCACAAGTGATTTCGTCATCAGTCTCTAAAAAGGCGGCTAGGATAGCATTTTTATCCAAATTCTGGCGTGCGATTTTTTTTCGAGTCACGCTATCAACAAATCAGAATCTTCTACATAAAATTTAACAATTTATGCACAATAAGTGGTTATCAAAAAAACAAACAACACGAATGTTCATAAAAATAATAAACTTGAAAGTCACTCTAATGACAATCATGCGTAATTTTGACTCACATACCCCTTATATTTCAAAAATTTAAATACTAACCGCAGCGACGTTGGGGTCCCATTAAAGCTATGATCAACCACTGAGATGTCTAAAGAGAACAAATGCGAATTTAGGCTCATTTCATGCTCACTTGTAAAATAATACATTTTAAAATTATTTATTTTATAAGTTATGTTCTATATTGACATTAAATATCAAAAAATTTTAATACAAACACAAAATGTTGTTCTAGTAATACGTTTTTGACCGTTAACGCTTTTATTACAAATAAATAATAAAAACTTAATAAAACTAGTTTCGTATTAATCTTGCATAGTTTTATGTAAAATATTAAGTAATAAATTGTTGTTTTCGTAGATTAAACTTCTTATTTTGCAAAAAATCTTTACAGCTACAGCAAATACATAGATAATATTTTAAAATAACACACGAGCATTATGGATAAAAAGGGTTCAACTTCTTCGCATCCACGTATTCTTAAGAAAAAACATTTTCGGGTCAAGCATCAGAAGGTCAAACTTTTTCGTGCTAATGAACCGATACTCAGTGTATTTATGTGGGGAATAAATCATACAGTAAGTAGATATAATTAAATTGCTGAAATTTCTTTTTAATTATCTCTTTCCTTTTTAAGATAAACGAACTGAGTCACGTAAATATACCTGTGATGCTTTTGCCCGACGATTTTCGGGCATATTCTAAAATTAAAGTCGATAATCATTTGTTTAATAAGTAAGTTACCTTTGATTAATATAATTTAGTAATTAAAAACTTTTAATTTTTCCTCTTTAGAGAAAATATGCCCTCACATTTTAAAGTTAAAGAATATTGCCCTTTAGTATTCCGTAATTTACGCGAGCGCTTCGGAGTCGATGATGTAGATTACCGGGAATCACTAACACGTTCACAACCAGTGCGTATAGAATCATCTGGCAAGTCTGCAGCACAATTTTACGAAAGCTATAATAAATTTTTTATTATTAAAAGCTTAACTTCTGAGGAGATTGAGCGAATGCATGCATTTCTCAAACAGTATCACCCTGTAAGTTTTATACTATGCAACTGAATTTATGCTACGTTTTTTACAAAACATAACAAATGTGTTGAAGATAAAACAGCATTTTAATATAAAATATTTAAAATCGATGTATGTATATGGTGCGGATACACCATTTCCATCTTACTTATTATTACTTATTTTGTGTAGGCTTGGGCTCGGTGACAATAATTTTATTGAATTTGTTTACTTACAAGGTAATAAATAATATTTGATGCTTCTAAGTTTTGTCGCGGTGTTCAAAAAACACGACCAGTCAAATGTTATCAGTTTCTAAGCGTTGTTCACCTTCTGAACCTCTTTTATGTATGTAAGTATATGTACTAGGGTGATCAATTATTCGACATTTTCCAGAAACAGAATATTTGAAATTACGGAAAATCCGGTTTTGGTTTTTAAAATTCAGGAAAAGTGGTATAACGGGGTTTTACTGAGAAAATTGTTATACAAAAGTGTTGATTTTAAATTCTTCTCAGTGAACAGACGTCTTCGCAGAGTTTTTCTTACATAATAAACGAGAAAAAATCATTACGAAAAAATATTCGTAGTAAATAAACGCGTAATATTCGTAGTACATATCACGCGTTAATCTTGTGGTACATAACGCGTAAAACTCGTAGCAATACGTTTGTGACTTAACAATAAGCTTTATTAATATTTTTAACATAGTCTGAAATAAAAAAAAAAACATAAAAAACCGAAAACAAAGTTACATTGATTAATACTCTATGACTACCTCAAAAACAAAAAAATTGTGAAAAGAGTTAAAACGGCCGCAATGCCTATTTTACTGTGAGTTCTGAAGCTCTTAATGCAAACAATTAGGGTGTAACATAACAAAATGTTATGTTTAAAGCATTTTAAACTCGTATACTTAAATATGTTTAACCCCCTGTTGGTGTAAAACGTTTGAGTTAAAAATCTTGGCGTTTTTGTAATAGACTAAAGGAAACTTGTACAACTTTTCTTTAATCTATTACAGAAACGCCTAGATTTCTAACTCAAACGTCTTACACAAACAGGGGGTAAATGTACTTTAATAAACAATATAGAATAAGTAATAGATAAATGTTTTTCAAGTACTGTTACTAATTCATGCCATATACATATGTACATACATATTTTTATATGTACATTATATCAATATAACTACAAGTTGTTAATATAAAGAAGTTAGTAAATAAAGAGACACTGAATGGCGCAGCCGTCAGCGATTTACAAACGTTAACAAGGAATAATACAAAGCATTTGAAAGAAGAAATACAAATAAACCAAGAATATACTGGAGAAGAAGATTTTGCAGAAGCAGAAAGTAGTTTCATCGAAAATAGAACAAAGATGGATTTCGGTAAGCCGGTTAACAGCCTCATTTTGAAGGAAACATTGCGGAGAATTGGAGAAAGTTAAAACAAAACTTAGAGATATTCCTGGAAGCGGCAGATCTGAATGCTAAACAAGACAATAGAAAGGTGGCTGTGTTTCTAAATGCAATTGGTGGAGAAGGATTAGAGCTATTTCAAACATTCAATTTAAGCACAGATCAGCAAAAATGTTTCAAAGATGTGTTAGCTGCATTTGAAAACTTTTGTGTTCCAAAAAAACGCGTTGTGTATGAAAGATTTTTATATTTTTCCCGAAGTCAAAAAAAAGGTGAACCGTTTGATAGTTTTTTATTTGATATAAAAAAGTTGGTTAAATCGTGTGATTTTGGTGAGCAGCAAACATAGTGCTTGGAATAAATAACAAACGTTTACAAGAAAAATTTTTGGAAAAAGATGTCAAATTTGAAGAAGCTGTGGAGATGTGTAGAGCTGCAGAAATATCTGATGGACAAACAAAAGTAATACAGATGAGAGCTAATGAGGGTAATTCAGTAGCTGCCTTTGAGAGTGTAGTGCATCAAATTAACAAAGCAAAAGAGGAGAGTAGTTTCAAAAATAGCTATAGTAAAAGTCAGAAAATTTTTATGAATAATCAAAATGATTCATTTTTGTGTAAAAGATACAACAAGTATCATAAGCCAAGACAATGCCCAGCTTTTGGTAAAAAATGTAGTAAGTGTGATAAAATCAATCATTTTGCTAGCTGTTGTAATCTTAATTCAATATCTTCTATAGATATTAATTTATATTAAATGGATGCACAAATTAAATATCGAAAAAATTTTTACTGAAGTGAAATTGGATACAGGTAGTGACGTAAACATTTTACCATATAAGGTTCTTCAAACAATAAGATGCGATGTCAATATAAATTAAACATATACGGTACTAAAAGCCTATAGTGGCCAACAAATCAAGCCCAAGGGAGAATGTTTTTTGAAATGCTTTTATAATGAGAAAAGCAGTATTGAAAAATGTATTATTATTAATGAAAACCTGTGTTCCATACTAGCTGCCGATGCGATTGATAAATTGGAAATTGTAAAAAAAGTGAATGGTAAATGTGACAGCTGAACAAAGTACAACAATAACAAAAGAACAGTTCATAGAGAACAATATAGATGTTTTTAATGGCATAGATACATTCTCAGGTCAGTATAAAATCAAACTAACAGAGAACGCAAGTCCAGTTGTTAAACCGCATAGGGGACTTCCACTAAAATTGCTAAATAAATCTGGAAAACTCATTAGACGTGATGGTGAATAAACAGATAATTTCAAAAGTAAATGAATCCAGAGATTGGGCACATAACCTTGTAATAATAGGAAAATCCGATTGTACTTTGCGATTGTGCCTTGATCCCAGAAATTTAAATAAATATGTCTAAAAAGAACAATACTTGATACCAACTTTGGAGGAAATTTTGACAAATTTAAAAAAATACCAAGTTTTTTTTAGTGTTCAAGACTAGAAAGAAGATTTTATCAAGTCGAACTAGACAATGAGTCCAGAAAATTGTGTAAATTTTTCACACCATACGGTATGTTCCAATTCAACAGACTACCATTTGGCTTGTGTACAGCACCAGAAATTTTTCAAAAGAAAAATCAAGAAAATTTTGCGGGTATACCCAATATTTCCATATATATAGATGATATAGTAATTTACGGACAAACAGCAAAAGAACATGATCATGATATCAGAAACAGAACAAAGATATGCTCAAATCGAAAAAGAGTTTTTAGCAATAATATATAGCTGCAGAAAATTTCATCATTACATATACGGAAGAGAAGTAATTATAAAAACAGATCATAAACTATTTATAGGATTAATGATTTTTTTTAAAGCATGTATTTAATTTATTGTAGCTTCAAATATGAACTAACAATAAGTATTCAAATCTTAAATCTAAAGTATAATTATTAGGCCCAACCAATGTCGGACATCAGCTAAGTGATAGTTATTAATAATACATAACTAGTGATAAGCAACAAAAAGAAAAAAAAGTGTTTTCAAGCAGCTTCATCATCTGGAGTGTTGAATATTAGAGCCCGTGTATCTCTCTTTTTTAAGCGGATGTGTCCAGTAAAGTTCAAAATATTACGAGCAAGCGTATTAGGATGTGACTCGAGTTTTGTTAGATATTTGCCTGCGTTTTTTGCAATTTCTTCAGTCACTAGTGGCATATTCAAATCACGATGTATATTTGAATTTTTGATGTACCATGGAGCCGATGTTATCATACGTAAAATTTTGTTTTGCCTTCGTTGAATTTTCTCTACATTTGAAGCTGTATCATCGGCAAATGTGGAAGTATGGATACTACTGCTCACAGGCATATCACAAGTATAAATCAAATATAAAACTGGTCCCAGTATACTCCCCTGAGCTTCAGGCATACTCGTAAAGTCTCCTTCCACAACAGTGAACTTACGGGAAATAATGTAACTTTCCAAAAGATTTAAAATGTTTATTGGTAAGAAAGTCTTCAATTTTAAAATTAGGCCTTCATGCCACACTTTATCAAATGCCTGGGAAATGTCAATAAATAAATAAATTGAACCAATCTATGAGTTTGTTCAATGGTGCTATGCAGACTTCTAAAACCAAACTGATGGTCTGGTATGCACCCACTACTAATTAGAATTGGGGACAATTTTGTTTTGAGCAGTTTTTCGAAAAGCTTTGACATAGTTGATAGTAGACTTATTGGCCTATATAACTCAGCCTTGGTTAGATCTTTGCCCGGCTTTGGAATCATTTTAACCTTGGCAAGCTTCCAGCTTTGTGGATAATACTCCAGTCGTAAAATGGCATTAAAAATTAATAACAGGATTCTCATTGCAATACGAGGCAAGTTCATCAGCATCTGGTTACTAATAAGTAATGAATAAAGAAATAAAAAAATTCAATCAGGAAAATTACAACGCATGAGGTTACGCTTATTACACTGCAAAGTGCAGTTGGAATATTTGCCAGGGAAATATATGCATGTTGCGGATTATTTATCTAGAAACCCTATTGCATTTCAAGCTTCAGAAGAAGAGCCCGTTTTTCATGAAACAATACTATCAATCAATGTCAGCGAAAATAGAGAACATATGATTAAAATAGAAACGGAAAAAGATGAAACACTTAATAAAATTAAGTCGTATTACAAATATAGGTGGCCAAAAGATAAAAGTAAAGTGCCTGAAAATATACGTTTTTACTTTGGTAAAAGAACCGATATAACTGAAAACAATGGAATTTTATACTACAATGATAAAACCATGATACCTGAGTCAATGAAGAGATATATGCTAAATTTACTCCATAAATCGCGTATGGGAATTGGGAAGACACAAAAAAGAGCCCGATCTTTCATGTACTGGAAGAATATCAATACAGATATAGAAGAAACAATTTTTAGCTGCCAATTATGTGATAAATTTTCAAAAAACAATCTGAGAGAACCTGTGATTCCATTTGAAAAAATCGGATGTGGTATTGCAACATTTCATTTTTTGATTATTTCAGTAAATAGATAGAGTATAAATTACTACGTAATAAAACATCAGCTGAAATTATAAAGCACTGGATAGAAATTTTTTCTCAATTCGGTATACCCAGAATAATTGTAGCAGATAATATTCCATTCGGTTCATTTGAATGCAAAACATTTGCCACAAACTGGAACATCGAAATTATAACGAGCTATTCTCATTATCCAAAATCAAACGGATTAGTTGAAAGGCCAGTTCAAATCATAAGAAATATATAAAAAATCAACAAAACATGAAGAAATATATATACAATTAATGGAATACAGAAATACACCTCTTCAAGACATGGATTTGTCACCACCACATATTAAGTAGATTATTGCGAATAAAACTACCAATTGCTGAGAAATTGTTAACATCGAGCTATAACAATAATCTAAAGGGTTTCCCAACAAGAACGCAAGGTTTAAATTTTAAATAAAACACAGATACATGAAATACTGAAGTATATTTATTTGACATAATTTATTTATTTAATTTCAAAAAAAAATTGGCTTGTTTTTATGGTTAAGCAATTGTCTATATGCATTTCGTTCCCGCTTGTGGAACTCGTCAGTAGACTTCAACCAAAAAAAGTTTTGAATTCAGTTAACAAACTCCGTATGTTTATAGTAAGACTCTTAATACTATATTGAGAATCACAATATACAAACATAATAAGTTTGAAAACCGCAAACAAAAATCTTTACAAAACAAGCATCTTTATTCAACTGTGCATCTATTTTATTATCCACCACCTTTTTACCATTAGCTGCCACATTGGGCAACAATAAAAGTATTTAAAAAGCAAAAAAAAAAAAATATGTATTTTCATACACGAAATACTGAAGTATATTTATTTGACATAATGTCTTTATTTAATTTCAAAAAATTGGCTTGTTTTTATGGTTAAGCAATTGTCTATATGCATTTCGTTCCCGCTTGTGGAACTCGTCAGTAGACTTCAACGAAAAAAAGTTTTGAATTCAGTTAACAAACTCCGTATGTTTATAGTAAGACTCTTAATACTATATTGAGAATCACAATATACAAACATAATAAGTTTGAAAACCGCAAACAAAAATCTTTACAAAACAAGCATCTTTATTCAACTGTGCATCTATTTTATTTTCCACCACCTTTTTACCATTAGTCTTACTATAAACATACGGAGTTTGTTAACTGAATTCAAAACTTTTTTTGGTTGAAGTCTATTGACGAGTTCCACAAGCGGGAACGAAATGCATATAGACAACTGCTTAACCATAAAAACAAGCCAATTTTTTGAAAATAAAACACAGATATTTAAAAAAAAATCGTGAAACTTTATTATATCGTAAAGTAGACAAAATGAGGTTATGTGTGGAACAACAAATCGGGCAGATGGCAGCCGCGGCTTTGCTGGTACACATGCGATTTTTTAATGAAATTTTCAATGGCTGTTTTGCATAAATGCTGCGGTATTTTATTAATGCAGCGTCCAATTTCCTTTTTTAAGGCTTGAGTCGTCGTCGGCTTATTCGCGTAAGCCATCGACTTCAAAAAACCCCAAAGAAAAAAGTCTAATTGTGTTAAATCGCACGATCTAGGCGGCCAATTCTGGTCTCCAAAACGCGAAATAACACGACCGGAAAATCACGGATGTAGCAATTGAATTGTTTCTCTTGTAGTATGACATGTGGCGCCATCTTGTTGACACCACATGCCCTCCACATTCATTTCTTCAATTCTAGGCACGAAAAAACTGGTTGTCATTTCACGATACCGAACACCATTGACTGTTTGCTCTTGACCTGCGTTTGAGCGACATCATCACGTACAGCTGCGACATTTTCAGTCGATCGACCTGGTCGAAGGCGCGTTGTCTTATATCACTAATAGACCCAGTTTCGGCAAATTTATCCATTAATCCAGTTGACTCTTTTGGAGCATTATTGTGACCCCAAATTGATCGCAAATTTGCGAACTGTAGCCGCAAAACTTTCACCATTTTGTTCAAACAATTTCACAATGAGAATGCGTTGTTCATTAGTGTAACGCTCCATTTTTACTAACCTCGTACCTTCTATTAGCAAACAATAACAATTGTTCAAATGTCAAACAATGACACTTCGAATGGCGCCAAATTTAAATCTTGCGTTCTTTTTGGGACACCCTTTAGAACATCAACTAATGAAAAAAGCTCAACATAATGAAAAACATTATAATCGATCATGCAGAAGAGAACAAAAACTTCAAAAGGGAGATAAGGTGTTAATAAAGGTTAGCTGACAATGAAAAAATGGAACCATAGTAGATCAATATAATACTCCACGTTCATATACTGTTGAAAACGATGATGGCAAAAAGTACCGAAGAAATAGTTGGTTTTTGAAGAACAAAAGTCGCTTAGTATTAATAACACTTCAATTAAAAAGAAGGAGATGTAACAATACAAAATGTTTTGTTTAAAGCATTGTAAACTCTTATACTTAAATATATTTAATAAACAAAATAGAATAAGTAATAAATAAATGTTTTTCAAGTACTGTTACTTATTCATGGCACATACATGTGTACATATTTTTATATTTACATATATCTATATAAGTACAAGTTTGTAATATAAAGAAGTTAGTAAATAAAGCGACACTGAATTAATTACATTTCACAACAACGTTTTAAAATATGTCTGAATATTGCAACGTTACAATTTTAATACTTTAATATGATCTGGCAAGTTCGTTGTTTTTGTTATATATGTAAATCAAATTAATTACCATGTGGTAAATTTAACAGTATAAATAGCATGTCATTTTCAATATGGCATTATGGTAATGTTAAACTAAACATGTTAAAACTGTCAACGCAGATGTAGTTAATGAAAAAATATTTGTATTTTTCGCAGAACAAACGTTATTGTCATAAATTTATCCAATAATAATTTCTAATAAAAAATTGTTATTTTAATACGTACGGAGGAAAATAATTCAGTCTCTCATATGCATTCGTACAAACATGTATTTTACTCTCGCTCTCTCTCATATTATACACTAATATATAAATAATATAAAGATGTATGTGTGTTTGCCTGACTTTGATATACACAGTATGTGTATTTATATCGTTGCCTGCTCACAATGAAAAAATTAAGATGGCACAATATTGCCACATTAAAATTTTAAATATATTCATTATGAATTCCCTAAATAAAAATAAAAGATCTGATGATTGTCTTTTTTAATGGCAAAGCTGCCTTTTCGTACGCGAACAACTTTGCTTTCTCCAATGCCAACTAGTGACTCGTTATCAATTAACCAAGTTATCACTATAGATTACAGCAATCAGAAACCTAAGCTGCAAGTCGTAATGGATAGATATATCACAGTTGTAAATCTCGGGTAAAGCCCAAATTCATCAGAAGTCTCTTGGTTTCCCAAGATATCCAGGGATAACGACGTTCCTTAAATTAACCGTCAATATCGTATTTCAATGTGCAGGCAAATAACGACAAACCCGCTGTATCATCGAACAAGTCCTCCGAACAACCACTAATTTGTCTAGGAGAAAAAGTTCTAACGCTCTTATTTAAAAATTAATATCGGCGATTGGTGAGAACACATTTCGCATTCGGTCCTATTCCCGTTGGCGATTATGCTTCAAAACTAAACTAAAATGACAATTTGACATCATATTAGCTTTATCGATGTTTACCGAAAGTATATCTGCATTTTGAAAGGAAGATAGTAACTATAAAGAAACATTCCTTCTCTGTCGTCTCCATTTTTAGCAACGAATTTGAAACGACTAGAACAAAATAAGTTAAAAAATAAAAATAACGACATTAAGACTATTTTTTGCAGTTCTTGTTGTACCTCCATAGTGAACAGACAATTAGCGGAATTTTTCTTACATACTTAATAAACAAACAAAAAATTATACAAAAAAATATTCGTAGTACATATTATTCGTAATAGGTACAAACTGACTAATAAATAAGCATTATTTGCTTTGATAATATTTTTTACATAATAGAAATAACAAAAAGAAACAAAGACCGCAAACAAAAAACACAAATAAAGTGCCCTTGAGGAAATCTCTATATTAGTACCTCAAATACAAAGAATTGCGAAGTGAGTTCTAACAGAAGAAATGCCTGTTTTACTGTGAGTTCTGAAGCTCTTAATGAAAACAATAACAATAAGTCAGTAATATCACCCCGTTCAGGCTCGTGTTCATCACTCAACAAAGTTATCACTTAACAGTAGCTCAAAACCCAAGGTACAAGTCGGAATGGACAGTCATATAACCGTGGAAAACTGTGAGCGAAGCCCGAATTCTTCAAAAATTTCACCTGCTCCAAAGATGTCTCGGGACAACAGCGCATCATCTACCAATCGTCAAAATCGTTTTTCATTATTGCAAGACAATAACGACAAGCCCGGTGCATCATGGCAAAAGTCTTTTAGGCCACCACCTACATATATATTTAAGAGAAAACAAATTCTAACGCACTTATTAAAAAACTACTGTGGGTCATTGGTGATAATACTTTTCTTATAATTTCAATTAAACGAGGTAATATTGACAAAACAAAAATACAAATATATATAGAAAAATATTTCCGAAAAATTGTTACAGAATTTGAAAAAAATAAAACTAGTTTTTATACATACCAACTTAAGAGTGCTAAAGGCCTACATATAGTATTGAAGTGCATAGATTCATATGTTGACCCCGAAGAATTAAATGTGCACTTGGTCGATAGACCAAGGATTTAAGGTAAAAAATGTTACGAATATAATCAATAGGCAGAAGATACCCCAGCCTCTATTTCGTGTTAAACTGGAGCCGAATGATATGCAGTTGCAAAAAAAACGAGACACATTCAATTTATAGCCTAAAATACCTTTTATACAGAAAAATCACAGTTGAATAGCCACGTTAGCGTTCAGGTCCCGTGCAGTGCCAAGAATATGGCCATACCTACAGTGTGTGTTATCTGCGGTGAATTGCACGGTACTGTTAGTTGTACTAATCCAAAAGACCCAGCTGACAAAAATGTGCTTACTGTGAAGGTAATCACACCGCTAACTACAGAGGATGTCCTGTATATTCTTTCGTTAAACAAACTATGAGACAAAAACCAAAATTAGCTCCAGCTCAATCAGCAAACGCTTACTCTACCACTTTTGCGCAAATGAGCCAACCAGTTACTTCCCGTGTATCGTAACCAGATGCTGCTAAGACAGATTCAATTCCCACACAAAATTTTTCACCGCAAAATAGTTCAACAAATACAAACTCAAACTTTAATTTTAATCGCCTTGAAGCTACTATTGATAAACTGGTGCAAACTATAAATAATTTTACAACAAATATGACTAGCATGATGCAAGAAATGCTACGAATGCAGAATACACTGCTTCGAGCATTAATTACCAAGCCATGAACAGGTTAACAATATGTTTCTAGAACGCAAACGGCATTGGCCAACATAAAAATGAACTTGAGCACTTCCTTACGGAAGAAAATATTGATATAATGTTGGTTTCTGAGACTCATTTGACTTCAAGAAGTATATTCAAAATTAATGGATCTAGAGAGCTGCGTAAATAGTCTTGAAATGTAAAAACGTCATGATTTTTAAATGTATTCACGTCGCATGTATTATACTAAACCAATAATAAAAGCTGTCGTAATGTAAGCGAAGCACGATGGATGTATTGGTGTACGTGTATATCAGTGTTAACAAGCGAAAACGCCAAGACAGCAACACAAAACAAACACTCAAAAGAAGTACTGTTGATTAGTGTATGCTTGTTATTTTTCATATTGTACGTTGGAGTTTGTGTGTAATATGTAGATGGCAAGATATTATGTAATTAACCGCATATAGCTAATTAACGGTTGTTAACGTTGTTAACGTTTGTTTTATAAGATTTCGCTGTAGCAAAGCATTTGAAAAATCCCTCATGTCTGAAAAGTTCTTATAAGATGTCTTATGCAGGAGACTAATGGATACACTGTATGATGCAAAGAACCCTAGAGGGAGAGCATGCGGTGCATCTGCAATTATAATTAAGTCAAGACGCAACGTTAGTGAAGAATATATGCAAGCAACGAGTATTTTTGTAGAAAATTTTTCCCAGATTTTCAATTACCGAAGATCAATATGAGATGTTCTACAAATCGCTTGGATCTTGTTTCGTGGCAGCTGGCGACTATAATGCAAAACATACGTACTGGGGTTCGTGCTTTGTTTAATACAATTTCAAAAATGGGCATGGATGTTATTTCGAGTGGGAAGCCCTCTTACTGGCCTACTGACGTGCGAAAAATTCCGGATGTTATAGATTTTGGCGTCATGAAAAATATTTCTAGGGATTTAATTAACGTTGAAGCTTCTCTAGATCTCTCCTCCGATCGCTCCCCCACTATCGTGACAATCTGTAACCCACTAAGAAGTGACTTACGTCACCCATTAATTGGCTGGGATTCAAAAAATATCTTAGTAGTCAGTGCACAGAAAATATTACGCTAAGAACACGTAAAGATATTGAAACTAACATTGCCAATATTAATGTAAATATTAAACAGGCTGGGTTTAATAAATTTTATTCTAGGGATATTGAACGTCTCGTGTGTGAAAAAAGAAGAGCTAGAAGAGATTGGCAACAGCACAGATCACCACAAAATAAAATCAGATTTAAAGAGTGCACTAAACGACTGCAAGAGTTGCTTGGAAGGTCTTGATGTCACACCAGCGTCTAATTACTCTTTGTGGAGCGCTGCTAGAAAGCTTAAAACACCAATTGAGTATAAGCCACCTCTACGCACATCTACCGGAAGTTGGGCAAGAAGCGATACTGAAAAAGGTAAAATATTTGCTGAGCACTTAAAATCCGTTTTTACGCCAAACATATGTACTGGTGTTGCTGATTTGCCGAATGTAGTCGCTCTACCCCCTCAACAAATAAAGTTTAAGACGCGTGATTTACAAAAATTAATTGCCGAACTCAACCCGAAGAAAGCTCCGCGTATTGATGGAATTAGTAACCAGATGCTGATGAAGTTGCCTCGTATTGCAGTGAGAATCCTGGTATTCATTTTTAATGCCATTTTACGACTGGAGTATTATCCACACAGCTGGAAGCTTGCCAAGGTTAAAATGATTCCAAAGCCGGGCAAAGATCTAACCAAGGCTGAGTCATATAGGCCAATAAGTCTACTATCAACTATGTCAAAGCCTTTCGAAAAACTGCTCAAAACAAAATTGTCCCCAATTCTAATTAGTAGTGGGTGCATACCAGACCATCAATTTCGTTTTAGAAGTCAGCATAGCACCATTGAACAAACTCACAGACTGGTTCAATTTATAAGAAGAACTTTTGAGGAAAAAAAGTATTGTTCTGCGCTCTTTATTGACGTTTCCCAGGCATTTGATAAAGTGTGGCATGAAGGCCTAATTTTAAAATTGAAGACTTACTTACCAATAAACATTTTAAATATTTTGGAAAGTTACATTATTTCCTGTAAGTTTACTGTTGTGGAAGGAGACTTTACGAGTATGCCTGAAACTATTTCATCCGTAGTGCCACAGGGGAGCATACTGGGACCAGTTTTATATTTGATTTATACTTGTGATATGCCTGTGAGCAGTAGTATCCATTCTTCCACATTTGCCGACGATACAGCCTGCCTTAGTATGCACGAAAACCCTGATGAGGCATCCCGCAAACTGCAGGAACAGATTAGCCAGATGGAACTTTGGTTAAATTTATGGAGAATTAAAGTCAATGAACAAAAGTGTGTCCATATAACGTTCACCCTAAGAAGAGATACTTGCTCCCCCATTCGGATTAACAATCAAGTTGTTCCTAAACATTCACATGTGAAATATCTTGGTATACACCTTGATCGATGACTTACATGGAAACACCACATTGACTCTAAGTTAACTCAAATGAAACTTAAATTAACTCAGGTACATTTGCTGATTGGTAGAAATTCAACACTTAGCCTAGACTGCAAACTTTTAATATACAAGTCGCTTTTAAAGCCAATATGGTGTTACGGAATTCAACTATGGGGCACTGCTTCAGCTTCAAATGTAGAGAAAATTGAACGAAGGCAAAATAAAATTTTACGCATGATAACATCGGCTCCATGGTACATCAAAAATTCAAATATACATCGCGATTTGAATATGCCACTAGTGACGGAAGAAATTGTAAAATACGCAGGCAAATATCTAACAAAACTCGAGCCACATCCTAATCCGCTTGCTCGTAATATTTTGAACTTTACTGGACACATCCGCTTAAAAAAGAGAGATACACGGGCTCTAATATTCAACACTCTAGATGATGAAGCTGCTTGAAAACACTTTTTTCTTTTTCTTGCTTATCACTATATACTTATGTATTATTAATAATTATCACTAAGCTTATGTCCGACATTGGTCGGGCCTAATAATTTTTTTTATAGATTTAAGATTTGAATACTTATTGTTAGTTCATATTTGAAGATACAATAAATAAAAAACATGCATTAAAAAAAATTTTAAGCACATAATTACTTAAGTTTTACTTAACATTAAATTGTTTTTAAAAAAAATTAATTTTTTCTGTGGTTAATTAAAGTTCTTATTACGTTGAAAGTACGGCAGCACTAAAAAACTTTTTAAATATTATGGAAAGCTTTCCCAATAACATAAACAATGTAGAAAATTAACATTGCATAAAACATTTTATGAAACCAAACGAACATATTTTGCGTTTTCTGTTGCTGGTGAGGCCTGATACAAAAATATACATTTATGTTTAGCATCTAGTAATGGTCGTTGCTTGGAAAGCTTGAAAAAGGCTACGCTCATCGGATTTGGGGAGGTTCTTAACTATTCTAAATTACCAATACAACACAGTAGATAAAGAAACTACTCTTGCCAAGACTAAAAGAAAATTATGATAAATCACATTAGGCAATTGAAACTAACATTAGTACTCTTGTCTTGTCGTTATGTTTTCCTTTCCTTTTTTTCTATTTTAAGCTCATTGATGTTAACTGAATCTTTACCTTTAATATTTTTTTACACATTCGTCTCTGCCGGACTGGACATTCCCAAAATTTTAACTCTATATACAAATTTCATCATAATTATAAAAATAGCTCATATAAACACTTAGCGTTAAAATTACTCATAACCATAAAAGAATCTGTTTAAGTATTCTTTGTTTCTGTTAATACTTTTGTCTCAGTGCTAAATACAAATTTAAAGTACTTTTCTTTCAACCTTATTGGAAATCTTTTATAAGTATTTCAACGAGTAAACTGCTAACGGTATTTAAGCATTGTTTTGCCTAGTTTCACTAGTCATATTAATGCTTATCTATAAATTATTACTCGTCATTTAGAAACACTGCGTACAATTATAAATCCTTTTACAAGGTAAAGTTAAATAAAAAGCGATTTTCGTCTTAAGATTTATTACAAAATATTAATTCTTGCTTGTTTTATTTGTATATTTATTCTTCATCGGATATACGCCGAAACATTGGTCCTTCGAACCATGTTAAACAACAAGAATTTCATCGTTCTACCTTTACAAGGAAATCTTCGCAACAAATTGAAAACTTATCATAAATAGCTTAGTAAATTAATTTAAAAAAGTGATTTGTTTGAACAGGTATTAAAAGAAACGATTGTATAAACATACATAAATATTTTAATGTACATACATGTATATGTATGAATGTGTGTTTGTTTCAGAAAAAAAAAACAATTGCAATATTTTACCCTGCATCCCTGTTCAAATTATCTTCGATACCTTTTTAGTCAAAGCTGACTTTGCTTACGCTGAAGGACAGCAATAATTTATTTAAAATAAAAATTTAACAAACAGAACAAAAACATACAAATATATAACGGGTTATCCATTTTGCGGTTTCAAAAGTAAACGTAAATAAAACACATACATATAAAAATTTTTTTTTCATGATATTTCTTTTTTATTATAAAGTTTGAACGTTGACATTATGTGTGAAACAATACATCATTTAAATGATCACCACGCGAAGTGTTGCAAGCATTGATTCTTTTGAGGTAATTTTAGACCATTATTTTATTTTACAAAAATTGGGCGGTATCTCAGCCATAACTTGACGAATGTTGGTTTTTAAGTCCTCAAGAGTTAAAGGTTTACCTGCATAAACACGGTCTTTCGCGTAGCCCCACAAAAAGTCTAATGGTGTCAAATCGCATGATCTTGGTGGCCAGTTGATATCGCCACGACGAGAAATTACGTGGCCAGGAAATGTCTCTTGCAATAAAGCCATATTCGCTCGAGTTGTGTGGCATGTGGCACCGTCTTGTTGAAACCACATATTCTCCAAGTCGTATTATTCAATAGCAGGCAAAAAAAGTCGGTTATCATATGACCATAACGCTCCTAATTGACGGTGACAGTCGTTCCATCGTCGTTTTCGAAGAAGCAAGGTCCAATCGCACCTTCGGACCAAAGAGCGCACCAAACAGTGAATTTTTCTGGATGTAATGGCCTCTCTTCAATTACTCGAGGATTCTCAGAACCCCAGATACGACAACTTTGTTTATTAACATACCCACCGAGTGAGAAATGTACTTCATCGCTGAAGAAAATTTTGTTCTAAAATCGCCGCTTGTAACTGCTTTGTAACCGCGCCAGTCTCTTCAAATTTCTTCACAATTTTACCAATTGCTTGCGTAGTTGGACGCTTATGTAAACCATAATCTCCCCTTAAAGCACGATATGTGGCTGTGGCAGAATCACCATTTTTGTAGTGTGTTTTGATAATTTTTATGCATTGTGTGATAGTTAAGCGATCCATTTTCTTCAATGTCAGACTTTCAACTGAAAAGAAAAAAATTGGTTTAACAACTTAGTTCTACAGATGTCGAATTCCAGTCCTATACTTTTGAAACCACGACGGATAATCCTTTACATACATATATATGTATGTATATATTTATAAACAGCTGGATTTTGGTTTCATTATGATATTTATGCCAACTTATTTACAGAAAAGTTTTCGGCTAAAACTTTAAAGCTTTGTTTAGAATTGTGAACTAATTTCGTTAAAGAAGTACAAATTTTGTATATATATATTACATATATATATATAAATCTTGATACTTTGGGGACCATTAAATTTTAAAATTTTTGTTAGTTAATACTATATTGTTTTATTTGATATTTATTTTAAACCTTATATTTCATCATATTTTCCCATAGAATTGTTTAAATCGTATGTTTTTAGTAAATTTCGTTTAATTTTCGTCGAATTACGATTCGCATAACTTACTGACTTGGGCTCGAATGGGTCCCCGTATACATATATATAATTGTGGCCAGACTTCTCTATTAACTTATGATATATAAATAATCAAGCTTAAGATCTTTGTTTTTTTATAAAAATTATATTAAAATCTTTTTCAATATTTTGCTACTTCTTTGTGTAGCTTCGTCAGGAAATTTTTTAACAGTTTTCAAATTAAAAAACAACAAAAATTGTCAAAATGGAAAAAATGAACAAATTTTAAAATACAGAAAAATGTATAATAATTGTATTTTAATTTAATTTCCGTTTTTGTTCTTATGTAACAAATATCTGGAATGAGCAAGACTAGCTGTATCTGTCCTAAATTTAATTCTTTTTTCTGATGGACTATTTATTGTTTGCAACATCTCTTTTGTAATTATTTTCTGTGTTTAAAATTTTTACATTATCAAAATCAGGACTGTGATTTAATTGAAACAATGAGATGATAAAGCAGTTTTTTGTGAAGACACATTATTCCTAAGTAGAGGAGTAATGGTGGCCTGAGTACTGTTTTGGGAATTCAAAACCGGGAAAAAACAAAAATGATGGCAACCCTGTTACAGTGGGGGGATTTCGGGGGGATTTTCATGCTGATATTTTCTGGGGTATGTGTGTGTGTGTGAGTTTTATTCTTTTTGTGTATGTGAATGTTGTATACTTGTGTGTATCGATTTAATTGTTATTGTAGAGAAACGTTGTGCTTACAGTACATGGATGTATGTACGTGTGGGATGTGTGTGTGTGTGTGTGTGTGTGTGTGTGTGAGTATGATTCCTTGGTTATGTGTATGCATGTATATGTGGCTGTTATTATGTGTGTATGGGAGTGTGTGTAAGTGTGTGTGTGTGTGCATGAGTGTATGTTTTTGTACTTACTCGTATGTTTGATGGTGTCCGATACTTTTGTTGTAGTGGCAGACAATCATTATACGCAGTAGGAAGTGTCGATGGTGAAAATGTACTGAGTCGCTTTTGACTTGTCGCTTGTGTGATGTACATACAAATGTAAGTATATTGACAACTTATTGACAATTCCACCATAAATACACCATATCTGTTTTCTTTCCTTCTTTTATTCTGACGGATAGAAGAAAACTTATTATGCCACTATTTTTACTAGAATTTTAGTAGTAGTAGTTACAAGGGATCTGTGTATTTGTGTGCATATAGTGATTATTATTTGATAGACTTTGGGTTGCTGTTTTGAGTTATCGTTGGTATGCTTATGTAGGGCTATGTACATACACATATGCATTTATGTTTGCGATCTCTGGGGAAATAATCTAATAGCTGCAGAGAGTGGCAACCCTGTTGCCAATGGAAGTGGATAAGGAATGTATTTGGTAATGTATGCATATGTTGTTGTATTAATGTATGTGATCTTATCTATTTTTTGCTTTGAAGAATTTCATTGCTTGTGTGAATTACAACATCACTTTTTCATACATACATACATATTTACAAATGAATGTATATATGTTTTTTAGGCTATTGACGTTGCTATTCTCATGGAGATAGAAAAATATCATGTTGGCATGGGTTTTATGTGCACAAGTGCATTTCAGATGTTAAATGTTTTGAATCCAATCAGGTTGATAAGAAGAGCTTTTGAATAGGGGTAGTGATATTTTTGTTTCAGTATATTTTATTGTGGTGAAACAATTGTAGAAAATAGCTTTTGGAGAAATACAGAAAAAACTTATAGAAGCACCTACTTTCACATGTCTCGATTTTTCTCGTACCTTTATATTGCAAACTGATGCTAGCGACTTTGGTCTGGGTGTTGCTAGACTGTGGGAATTTTATCATATCTCGTAATTCCAACAGTGCAATATGTATGTATGTATGTGTATGTATATGTGTGTGTTTGTGTGTGTGTGTGTGTATGAATTTCATCACATGTAATACCATCAGATATTAGATTTGATGACTACTACGCGATTCTCATATAAAGTATATAAGTAGAAGAAATAATGTAGATTCTCATCAGTCTGCTCTGATATCTCAACAAGTCTCAACCTATTTTCCCAACCAAAATTTCTAAAGTGTTTGAAATCCAAAAACTATAAAAGTGTTAGAACTAATTACTCTTTGTTTAAAAAAACTTATAGTGCATAAAAAATAATTAAATAAATTGTTTATAACTAAACTAAATTGTTTATAAATAAAATAATTAAATAAATTGTTTATAATTAAATTAATTAATAAACAAATAAATAATTAAATAAAATGAATTCTACAAGTTGTAACATCTGCAATAAAGTCTTTATGACTCAAACAAAACTAAACCAGCATATTGAAACGCACTCCTATGCTAACCAATCGAAGGCTATGCTTGGAACTAGTAAGCTAAATCCTCAAATTAAATATTGTGAGGATTGTAATGAGATGATCCCATCAAATGGTTATATGGCTCATGTCAGAACCACAAAACATAAAAACAGTTGTCAACAAGAACGGATTGGAGATTTTCTCACAAAAAGAGCAAGCAACTTCAATGGGAGGATCGAGACACACATCCTCCTCAACAAAAATGTGGGTGTCTTGTTTCCGGAGGAGTTTCTGAAATCTGCAAAGAGCTCCATAGTACAACAACTAAATGAACGTAGTAAGATACATACTACATTTAAATTTAATATGGAGCTCACATGTGGTTATATGAAGATGGTGAATGATCAGGTGAATGTTTCCCAACTTGTACATATTTCGAAAATGATGTTGGTGACTTTGTCTGATGACATAGAGGATATGTACAAGAAACAAACCGATGAGCTAAGAGCCAAAATGGAAGAATTTCAAGAGAGGGATAGCGGATGGACCTTGATTTCAATAAATTCCCTTGAAGTTAATATAAACAAGGCGTCCATAATAAGAGGATCGAGCTTCATCCCTCTCCCAAAAAATATTGCAACAAAACATGCATGCATAAATATCGAGAACTCTGATGTTTATTGCTTTAAATGGTGTCTCATTGCGGTTTTGAAAGTAAACAGTGGTCTGAGTCCTAAACAACGGAAAAACTGTAGAAATTATAATATTGAAAACATTTCTGATGATAATATTAATATAGGGGAAATTGTACTAAATTTTAAAGACCTAGAGTCTCCACTCCCATTGAAACAGATAAAAAAAATTTGAAAGTCAAAATTATGTGAGCATCAATGTATTTGGTCACAATGGAACATCGCTTATAGGACCATACTACATAACAAAAGGAGAAAAACATGTTCATATTAATGTCTTATTGCTCCAGTCTAATGAAAACTTCCACTATGTACTCATCAAAAATATTTCAAAGTAAGTTTCATTTGTGCATTTAAGCGAAATGTGTTTTCATCTCTATTTAAAAAGTTACTTATTATTGTTATATTTATTTACATACTATTTTATTTTCTATATTTTCTTCAGACTTCTTCTTTCCAGCATAACATCACATGTTAATAAGATCCTGATATGCAACACCTGTCTATATTATACACATGATGATTATGTGTATAATCATCACAAAAACGTTTGCGGCAAAAAAGTCATCAGAATGCCAGAAGATGGATCTATTATCAAGTTTACGAAGTACTACAAACAGTTAGATGTACCATTTGTAATCTACGCAGACTTTGAGTCCATTTTAGAAAAAGTCAATGATCCTGTAAGTAAAAGCACTACAAATGTACAGAAACACCATGCGTGTGCATTCGGGTATTTTATTGGTATTTTATTAATTGTAGTTTTAAGAGAGAAAATAATTTATATAGGAATTATTTTGGTGAAGATTCGCAAATGTATTTATCAAAAAAATAGTTGAAGATTGTACAGATATTTATCTAAATTATTTACTTAAAGTTAAGAAAATGTTCATAACCCCAATAGAAATAGCTCAATATAATAATGCAAAAAATTGTCATATATGTATGTAAGAAAATATTAAATAACGATAAAGTTAGAGATCATTGTCATCTTACGGGCAATTATCGTGGGGCAGCACATAGCGAATGCAATTTGAATTATAAAACACCTCAGTTTATACCGGTTATCCTGCATAATCTTTCTGCATATGATATACACTTATTTTTCAAAGAACTTTCTACTATAAAATATTCCACAATAAAAGTGATTCCCCAGAACACAGAGCGTTATATTTCCCTTTCAATTTTCATCAGATTAGATGAAAAACGCGGATTCCAAATAAGATTTATAGACTCGTTTAGATTTATGGCTTCGAGCTTAGATATGTTAGTGAAAAATCTTGATAGCAATGATTTTAATACTATTCGATCATGTTTCGTTGATGAAGCTCATTTCAACCTGATTAGAAGAAAGGGTGTATTTCCGTACTATTACATGGATTCCATGACTAAGTTTAAGGAATCTAAACTCCCTAGTAGAGACGATTTCTTCAATATTCTAACGAATGAAGAATGTGATGTAGTCGAGTATGAACATGCTCAAAAATAATGGAGAGAGTTTAACTGTAAAACCCTCCTTGACTACACTGAACTCTACTTAAAGACAGATGTTCTTCTTCTAACTGACGTGTTTGAAAATTTTAGGAAAATTTGTAGAGATATATACGATTTGGACCCATTATACTGCACCAGGCTTATCCTGGGATGCAATGTTGAAAACCACAGAAGTTTTACTGGAACAGTTCACTGATTCCGCAATGTATATGTTTATGCAAAACGGAATTAGAGGTGGACTAGTTCAATGCTCGCAAAGATATTCGAAAGCAAATAACAAATATTTGGAAGATTTTGATACATCAAAGCCATCAGAATTTCTTGTATATTTAGACGCTAACAATTTGTATGGTTGGGCGATGTCGGAATATCTTCCTTGCGGTGAATTTGAGTGGGTATGTGATACTGATTTTGATGTTAAAAAAATTTCTGATACTGCAGAGTATGGATGCATTTTGGAAGTGGATATAGATTATCCCGATTCAGTACATGATCTTCATAATGATTTGCCATTTTGTCTCCAAAATAAGACCATGGGGGGATCCAAAATGAAAAAATTAGTTGCAGACTTACACTCAAAAACAAATTACACCATGCACTATAGAGTTTTAAAACAAACCATTTCAACAGGCCACATCTTAAAACAAATCCATAGAATACTAAGATTTAAGCAATTCCCTTGGCTTAAAAAATATATTGACTTAAACACATTTCATAGGACAAATGCTAAAAATAATTTTGAAAAAGATTTCTTCAAACTTTTAAACAATGCTGTTTATTAATTTATTTCTTTATTAATTTATTTATGTATCTGTTTATGAATTTATCTATTAATTTTAGTATTTTATTCACACAAAAGTATGTAAAAATTTAATGCTATAAATAAAGATATAAAGATATAGATAAAAGCTTTAATTTTATTTTTTTTTCATCTGTAAATAAAAATCAAATATTAGATTAATGATCTTTTTTCTTTTTCTATCTGTATATTTTTATTTATACATTGAGTTAAATTTGTATTAGTACTAAGATTTTTAAGAAAAAATGTCAAATAAAATATTGAAAAAATAATAATATACATAAATGGTTTTTATTTCAACTTAAATTTACTAAATAGAAATTTTCACTACAAATGTCCACATTTTTATATTTTGTTTCTTTATTGGCTTTACTTCGCTAGATAAAAAAATATTTCTTTTTGCTTATTTGCAAATTCTTGTTTTTTCCTTGCATATCGCTTAAACATGCAGTCTTGTTATCTTTGAAAGGTTCTACACAAGACGAATTGAGTTTCACAATATTATGAAATTCCATTATATTTCATTAGATATTTTCTTATCGACGCCAACTGCTTTAATACCATCTCATCTCATTATCTTATCACATCATCTTATCAGGTCAGTTTATCAGGAGCTTGTCTGGTTTTCAGATCAGCTCATCAGCACCTGGTCTGGTTTTCAGATCAGCTTTTCAGGACCTGGTCTGGTTTTCAGATCAGCTTTTCAGGACCTGGTCTGGTTTTCAGATCAGCTTATCAGGACCTGGTCTGGTTTTCAGATCAGCTTATTAGGACCTGTCTGGTTTTCAGATCAGCTTTTCAGGACCTGGTCTGGTTTTCAGATCAGCTTATCAGGACCTGGTCTGGTTTTCAGATCAGCTTATCAGGAGCTGGTCTGGTTTTCAGGTAGCTGGTCTGGTTTTCAGATCAGGTTATCAGTATACAAGTAGCTGCCCATTTATAACACTTATGGGAATGAAGTTTCAGGCCAGTTGAAATAACTAAAGTCAATCTTTTATGAGCAGTATTTTTTTCTATAACGAAAATCGTTTAATTCAATATCTTTGCTTATAACCAAAATCTATATTTATCCTTCCAACACTCTACAAATTTCTTAAAACTTTTCAAAATTCATATTACTGCCAACATAAACCTTATAAACATGCTTCATATTTTTCTCATCTTACTTAAACATTATAATAACATTTGCATTGTCTCTTGTTAAATGCTTACAGCCGTATTAATAAAAATTTTAAACAGCATTTCAAATGCTGTGTGAGCAAAATTCGCTAAAATTGTATTCATAATAGAATATTAGCTTAAAAACGTTTTTTAACTTGCGTAAATCACCAAATCTTAAAAATTAAATGCAAGCATATTTAAAATAATTTTGAGTTGACGTCGTTGTAGTTTTGCTTCATGTTTATTTATATTTTTAACTTTGCCCGTGTGTATGTATGTATGTATGTATTAGGAATTATGCTATAAGCTTGGCACAAGTAGAATGAGTCATCATTCTTCTGTCGCCCCATACAAAAATATACACGTACATATGTATGTATATTATTCTGCTTTCCACATGCAACATCAGCAAATATCATAATAGAAATGTTTTAAGCTTCATTAGTCCCTATTTACACTATGCAAGTCTTATTGCTAAGCTGATTAGTTTATTAGGAGAGAGAGACGGGGGGGAAAAGAATCGTTGATGTTCCCCTCGTCTCTCTCTCTCCATGAAACTAATCAGCTTAGCAATAAGACTTGCACAATGTGTCTTGGGACTTACGAGAAAAAAAAATAAATGTATAATAACAAATTCTTTTAATTATGAAATTATGTAATTTCTTTAAGTATTCACATTGTGAAACTCAATTCATCTTGTGTAGAACCTTTCAGAGATAACAAGACTGTGCATGTTTAAGCGATATGAAAAGAAAAAACAAGAATTTGCAAATAAGCAAAAAGAAAAATTTTTTGATCTAGCGAAGTAAAGCCAATAAAGAAACAAAATATAAAAATGTGGACATTTGTAGTGAAAATTTCTATTTAGTAAATTTAAGTTGAAATAAAAACCATTTATGTATATTATTATTTTTTCAATATTTTATTTGACATTTTTTCTTAAAAATCTTAGTACCAATACAAATTTAACTCAATGTATAAATAAAAATATACAGATAGAAAAAGAAAAAAGATCATTAATCTAATATTTGATTTTTATTTACAGATTAAAAAAAAAGATAAAAGCTTTAAAGCATTAAATTTTTACATACTTTTGTGTGAAAAAAATACTAATTAATTAATAAATTAATAAACAAATAAATAATAAATACATAAATTAATTAATAAACAAATAAGTAAATAATAAATAAATTAATAAATAATTAAAGCAATACATTAATAAATAAATACAATTAGCACAAAATATAATTTTCGTTGACATCTTACGTGCAATTTAGTAGGAATCATTGTAATCTACATCCATTGTTTCATTATTTCGGTCTATGTAATGTCCCCGAGCGCGCGTTTTTATTTTATCTTTCATTATATTTCTTTTATCATCAGAAAAGCTAAGTGCTATTTTATGTAGTTTCTGGGTATATAGTTGATGTGTTTTAGATCTAAACAAAAACATTTCATCCGAAATAATTTTGCATTCGAATAAGCAACTTTTGTAATCATTAATGGACAACTTTTTAATTACAGACTTTTTGATCCCTTTTGATTTTTTAACAGCTTCCGAGCGAAGAGTCGACAGAGAATACATTTTTGCTCTTAAACCAACAAACTCTGTCATTATATCCCCATGGTTTTCATCTTTCATCATTCCTAAAACCTTCTTATTTAGTAGCGGCAAACGAAATTGATTATCTATAGGATATTCTGACGTATCAAAATTCAAACTAATGTCATTACGGATGTCATCGTAAAAATCATCAGTTTTAATTGAATAAATAAATGAGTCAGCATCCATATAATTGAGAGATATGTAGTCTCCAAATTTAGGCTTCATGAAGCCATAATGGAAGTCATACATTCTCCACTTGGATAACTCCAGTACTGTGAAACCAACATATATGGGTTTATCATATAGTGGTTCCATTTTTTCTAACTCTACCGCATACATATCATCAGAAAATTTTGTCAACTGCTTAAAATTAGGTTTCGCAATTAACGCTCTGAGACCTAAATGATTCCTGTTTGTTGTTTCCCAAGATGAAGTAATTCTAATGTCCCTACGTTTTTCAATGTTTTCCATTGTCTTCCCGTAAACGGCATTGTTTAAAAGTTTGAAGAAATCTTTTTCAAAACTATTTTTAGCATTTGTCCTATGAAATGTGTTTAAGTCAATATATTTTTTAAGCCAAGGGAATTGCTTAAATCTTAGTATTCTATGGATTTGTTTTAAGATGTGGCCTGTTGAAATGGTTTGTTTTAAAACTCTATAGTGCATGGTGTAATTTGTTTTTGAGTGTAAGTCTGCAACTAATTTTTTCATTTTGGATCCCCCCATGGTCTTATTTTGGAGACAAAATGGCAAATCATTATGAAGATCATGTACTGAATCGGGATAATCTATATCCACTTCCAAAATGCATCCATACTCTGCAGTATCAGAAATTTTTTTAACATCAAAATCAGTATCACATACCCACTCAAATTCACCGCAAGGAAGATATTCCGACATCGCCCAACCATACAAATTGTTAGCGTCTAAATATACAAGAAATTCTGATGGCTTTAATGTATCAAAATCTTCCAAATATTTGTTATTTGCTTTCGAATATCTTTGCGAGCATTGAACTAGTCCACCTCTAATTCCGTTTTGCATAAACATATACATTGCGGAATCAGTGAACTGTTCCAGTAAAACTTCTGTGGTTTTCAACATTGCATCCCAGGATAAGCCTGGTGCAGTATAATGGGTCCAAATCGTATATATCTCTACAAATTTTCCTAAAATTTTCAAACACGTCAGTTAGAAGAAGAACATCTGTCTTTAAGTAGAGTTCAGTGTAGTCAAGGAGGGTTTTACAGTTAAACTCTCTCCATTATTTTTGAGCATGTTCATACTCGACTACATCACATTCTTCATTCGTTAGAATATTGAAGAAATCGTCTCTACTAGGGAGTTTAGATTCCTTAAACTTAGTCATGGAATCCATGTAAGAGTACGGAAATACACCCTTTCTTCTAATCAGGTTGAAATGAGCTTCATCAACGAAACATGATCGAATAGTATTAAAATCATTGCTATCAAGATTTTTCACTAACATATCTAAGCTCGAAGCCATAAATCTAAACGAGTCTATAAATCTTATTTGGAATCCGCGTTTTTCATCTAATCTGATGAAAATTGAAAGGGAAATATAACGCTCTGTGTTCTGGGGAATCACTTTTATTGTGGAATATTTTATAGTAGAAAGTTCTTTGAAAAATAAGTGTATATCATATGCAGAAAGATTATGCAGGATAACCGGTATAAACTGAGGTGTTTTATAATTCAAATTGCATTCGCTATGTGCTGCCCCACGATAATTGCCCGTAAGATGACAATGATCTCTAACTTTATCGTTATTTAATATTTTCTTACATACATATATGACAATTTTTTGCATTATTATATTGAGCTATTTCTATTGGGGTTATGAACATTTTCTTAACTTTAAGTAAATAATTTAGATAAATATCTGTACAATCTTCAACTATTTTTTTGATAAATACATTTGCGAATCTTCACCAAAATAATTCCTATATAAATTATTTTCTCTCTTAAAACTACAATAATTAAAATACCAATAAAATACCCGAATGCACACGCATGGTGTTTCTGTACATTTGTAGTGCTTTTACTTACAGGATCATTGACTTTTTCTAAAATGGACTCAAAGTCTGCGTAGATTACAAATGGTACATCTAACTGTTTGTAGTACTTCGTAAACTTGATAATAGATCCATCTTCTGGCATTCTGATGATTTTTTTGCCGCAAACGTTTTTGTGATGATTATACACATAATCATCATGTGTATAATATAGACAGGTGTTGCATATCAGGATCTTATTAACATGTGATGTTATGCTGGAAAGAAGAAGTCTGAAGAAAATATAGAAAATAAAATAGTATGTAAATAAATATAACAATAATAAGTAACTTTTTAAATAGAGATGAAAACACATTTCGCTTAAATGCACAAATGAAACTTACTTTGAAATATCCTTGATGAGTACATAGTGGACGTTTTCATTAGACTGGAGCAATAAGACATTAATATGAACATGTTTTTCTCCTTTTGTTATGTAGTATGGTCCTATAAGCGATGTTCCATTGTGACCAAATACATTGATGCTCACATAATTTTGACTTTCAAAATTTTTTTATCTGCTTCAATGAGAGTGGAAACTCTAGGTCTTTAAAATTTAGTACAATTTCCCCTATATTAATATTATCATCAGAAATGTTTTCAATATTATAATTTCTACAGTTTTTCCGTTGTTTAGGACTCAGACCACTGTTTACTTTCAAAGCCGCAATGAGACACCATTTAAAGCAATAAACATCAGAGTTCTCGATATTTATGCATGCATGTATTGCTGCAATATTTTTTGGGAGAGGAATGAAGCTCGATCCTCTTATTATGGACGCCTTGTTTATATTAACTTCAAGGGAATTGAAGTCATATAACCACATGTGAGCTCCATATTAAATTTAAATGTAGTATGTATCTTACTACGTTCATTTAGTTGTTGTACTATGGAGCTCTTTGCAGATTTCAGAAACTCCTCCGGAAACAAGACCCCACATTTTTGTTGAGGAGGATGTGTGTCTCGATCCTCCCATTGAAGTTGCTTGCTCTTTTTGTGAGAAAATCTCCAATCCGTTCTTGTTGACAACTGTTTTTATGTTTTGTGGTTCTGACATGAGCCATATAACCATTTGATGGGATCATCTCATTACAATCCTCACAATATTTAATTTGAGGATTTAGCTTACTAGTTCCAAGCATAGCCTTCGATTGGTTAGCATAGGAGTGCGTTTCAATATGCTGGCTTAGTTTTGTTTGAGTCATAAAGACTTTATTGCAGATGTTACAACTTGTAGAATTCATTTTATTTAATTATTTATTTGTTTATTAATTAATTTAATTATAAACAATTTATTTAATTATTTTATTTATAAACAATTTAGTTTAGTTATAAACAATTTATTTAATTATTTTTTATGTACTATAAGTTTTTTTAAACAAAGAGTAATTAGTTCTAACACTTTTATAGTTTTTGGATTTCAAACACTTTAGAAATTTTGGTTGGGAAAATAGGTTGAGACTTGTTGAGATATCAGAGCAGACTGATGAGAATCTACATTATTTCTTCTACTTATATACTTTATATGAGAATCGCGTAGTAGTCATCAAATCTAATATCTGATGGTATTACATGTGATGAAATTCATACACACACACACACACAAACACACACATATACATACACATACACACATACATACATACATATTGCACTGTTGGAATTACGAGATATGATAAAATTCCCACAGTCTAGCAACACCCAGACCAAAGTCGCTAGCATCAGTTTGCAATATAAAGGTACGAGAAAAATCGAGACATGTGAAAGTAGGTGCTTCTATAAGTTTTTTCTGTATTTCTCCAAAAGCTATTTTCTACAATTGTTTCACCACAATAAAATATACTGAAACAAAAATATCACTACCCCTATTCAAAAGCTCTTCTTATCAACCTGATTGGATTCAAAACATTTAACATCTGAAATGCACTTGTGCACATAAAACCTATGCCAACATGATATTTTTCTATCTCCATAAGAATAGCAACGTCAATAGCCTAAAAAACATATATACATTCATTTGTAAATATGTATGTATGTATGAAAAAGTGATGTTGTAATTCACACAAGCAATGAAATTCTTCAAAGCAAAAAATAGATAAGATCACATACATTAATACAACAACATATGCATACATTACCAAATACATTCCTTATCCACTTCCATTGGCAACAGGGTTGCCACTCTCTGCAGCTATTAGATTATTTCCCCAGAGATCGCAAACATAAATGCATATGTGTATGTACATAGCCCTACATAAGCATACCAACGATAACTCAAAACAGCAACCCAAAGTCTATCAAATAATAATCACTATATGCACACAAATACACAGATTCCTTGTAACTACCCTGCAGTCAGACTGGGAGCAAGTGTCTTTGTGTCAACGCTAAAATTCTAGTAAAAATAGTGGTATAATAAGTTTTCTTCTATCCGTCAGAATAAAAGAAGGAAAGAAAACAGATATGGTGTATTTATGGTGGAATTGTCAATAAGTTGTCAATATACTTACATTTGTATGTACATCACACAAGCGACAAGTCAAAAGCGACTCGTACATTTTCACCATCGACACTTCCTACTGCGTATAATGATTGTCTGCCACTACAACAAAAGTATCGGACACCATCAAACATACGAGTAAGTAAAAAAACACACACTCATCCACACATACGCACTTACACACACTCCCATACACACATAATAACCGCCACATATACATGCATACACATAACCAAGGAATCATACTCACACATACACACACACACACATCCCACACGTACATACATCCATGTACTGTAAGCACAACGTTTCTCTACAATAACAATAAAATCTATACCAGTAACCCGCAAGCCATAGCACAATTGTGCAGATGAAAATCACATACATACATGCTTATGCTCTTTCATTTAGTCATCACTGAGCAAGCGACGAATTAAGTTGTGCACGCGTATGTTAATTTTTTCCTGGTTTTTGGTTTAGTTTTTTTGAGCACACGGAACGAAATTAAAGTTCAAATTTAATAAATTTCTACAGACAAAAAATTGATAATATAATTATGGAAGCTAAGAAATATTTCGTGATGAAAAATGCTTTTCGCAATATGCAATGCATTTTATGTTATGAAACATTAAAAAAAATGGGGAAAATGGTTTAAAAGGGCATTTTAATAGTATCAACAGAGCTGTGAATAAATTTAATTTTGAATTTAAATTGTTGAATGGTTATTAAATTTTTACTTTTTATTTAAGTTTTTAGTAAATTGCTTATTTACAAAAAAAAATTCATACAACTAATAACCACATCATGTATTTTATATTACAAAACTTTTCTTCGAGTGCAATTTTATTTTACTCTCATTTTTATCACTAATACAAACATATTTAATTTTGCGGGACACTGCTTTAAAGCAGTAACCTGCAAGCCATAGCACAATTGTGCGGATGAAAATTACATACATGCTTATGCTCTTTCATTTAGTCGTCACTGAGCCAGCGACGAATTAAGTTGTGCACGCATGTATGAATTTTTCCCTAATTTTTTGTTTAGTTTTTTTCAGCACACGGAACGAAATTAAAGTTCAAATTTAATAAATTTCTACAGACAAAAAATTGATAATATAATTATGGAAGCTGGGAAATATTTCGATGCATTTTATGTTATAGAATATTTAAAAATAATAGGGAAAATAGTTTAAAAGGTATTTTAATAGTATCAACAGAGCTGTGAATAAATTTAATTTTGAATTTATACACTAAATTGTTGAATGGTTATAAAATTTATAGTTTTTATTTAAGTTTTTATTTTATTAAAAAAAAAATTCAAACAACTAATAACCACATCATGTATTTTATATTACAAAACTTTTCTTCAAGTGCAAGTTTATTTTTTTCTCATTTTTCTCACCAATACAAACATATTTTATTTTGCGGGACACTGATCTATACACACAAGTATACAACATTCACATACACAAAAAGAATCAAACTCACACACACACATAACCCAGAAAATATCAGCATGAAAATCCCCCCGAAATCCCCCCACTGTAACAGGGTTGCCATTTTTGTTTTTCCCCGGTTTTGAATTCCCAAAACAGAACTCAGGCCACCATTACTCCTCTACTTTCCTACATCTTTGATTGGATTTATGTCCAGCTATTCTAGTTTTTAACTTATTTTTAGTTGTACCTACATATTCTTTATTACAATTTTCTCTATTATTTCCCTTACATGGAATTTTGTAAACTAAGTTAGACTTTTTAAATAATCTTTTTACTGTATTGTATATCTTATGTGCTATTCTATATTTATTATTGTCATATATTTTAGATTTTTGTAATCTTTCAGACAATTCAGGTACATATTTCAATAACTTATACAACAGACATTGTGAGTAATAATATTACATACAAACTTATAAACAAAGACCCTACACTGAACCAAAAAGGTACATAAATTCAACGAAAAAATTCGTTGATTCAAAGAATTTATTCCTTATTTTTCACCTAAGGAACATGTTCACTGAATTCAAAGTATGCCAATCATTGGCTTGTTGAATTCAACGTACCACTTCGTTGAAGTTAAGAATCCATGCGTTGAAACCTTACGTAAATTCATTAAACCTATATATTTATACTTTGAATTTAATGATATAGTTTCTTGAATTTAAAGAACCTATTCCTTGACCCAATGAACGCAACCATTGATTTTATGAATATATTCCTTGAATCAACGTATACATACTTTGAATTTAATGATATAGTTCCTTGAATTTAAAGAAGCTATTCCTTGACAAAATGAACACATTCATTGATTTTTATGAATTTATTCCTTGACCCAATGCACCTATACATTCAAAATTTCACTTTAATAAATATAATAATAGACAAATTCATATTAAGTATTTTAATTACAAATTCATATAATAAGAAATAATTTACATATGTATATAAATGTTAGTATGTATTTACATAAAAAAAATTTGGTTATGATAGTATCATAGTCTACTAAATTATTACTGCCTTATAAAAACTATTAAAGCTTTATAAAGGGTTAATATGGAAATCTGTTTTATAAACTCTTTATAAAGCCTTAATAATTTTCAGAAATTAATTTATAATTCATGTATAAATTTAAAAATGCAGTTGTTAGTTTAAAATAAAACAAACTTAAATTTTTAGATGCTCTCCGACTTATCCAAATTATTCAATATTTCTATCAAAGCTTTATATTTGATGTTGTTCTCTTCGCTAATCGTTCCGGCCAGCTAAAGAAAACTCCTTCACGTTTCCCAAATCAACGCCAAAGTCTTTGTCAATCTGAAATATAGTTATAAATATTTCTTTTGCAATAAATACTAAAGTATAAAACAGTAAAGATTTGTATACTCACATATCGAAATCTACTCGGTTTCTTATACTCGGGCCATCTTTTAAAAACTTCGGCTAAAGTTCTTGGTTTACTTCATTAATTCTGCCTGTCAAGTGCTATTGAATTCCTCTGCACTCGAATTGTCACATCTGAGGCTTCTAATGCAAAACTCTGCGTTGGTTCCGAATCTTTAAAATTAACATACATAAATTATGTATAGTATATGTATAAAATTATACTATCTAAATAGCATCCAAAATAATTACTTATATAAAACTAGAGAGTTTGAACCAATAATTTCAGGAGTAGATGCATCTGGAAATTATTTTCCAACTTTGGAGTAGTTCAGCAAGTTCCTAATATACGGGATATACGGATATACAACTATATTTCTTTTTGCAATTAAAATTAATTGTAATCACTTATTATTAAATTACTTTTTGTCACTTTTTTATTTTAAACTTTTTTTTTAATTCCGCACTAAACTTATTTGTTAAACGAAGAACAACAAATGATTGCTCTTTGTTTATTTCTTCTTTTCGTTGTGTTTTTTCCCCGTTATAAAACAAGGAACTAGTACGTCGAATTGAACCAAGCAAAACAAAAATTCAAATGGTGGTTCCTTGAATCAAAGTACTCGTTCATTGAATAAAACATCTTCTTGTTCTTGAAGTCAAATTCAACGTGCGTTACTTAAAATCAATGAACAGGTTCCTTGAATCAAGGTACACTTTCTTGAATATATGTACATAAAATTTTACGTTGAATTTCAAGGAATATTTTTTTTTTGAAACAACGTATAATACGTTGAATTTCAATGAACTTAAATCAATGAATGCGAGTTCGTTGAATTTATGTAAAATGTTTTTTCAGTGTACAACCAAATTACAAAAATTAAAAAATGGCATTATTCAAGAACTTTTCAGAAAGCATATAATTTCAAACAAAGATAAATATAAACTAAAGACGAATACAGATGTAGCTCCCAGATTATATGGATTACCAAAAATACACAAAGAGAATTTTCCATTAAGAGAAATATGTTCCAGTATAAACTCTCCATCGCACAGTGGCGTGAAATAAAAAGAAGTGGTAAAAAGTCCGCAACTTTTGAACTAGTGAACCGATTTCGATGCAACTAACTGTTTTGGAAAGAAGAAGTGTTGAACTTTTCGGAAAGTATATTTGGAAGACAAAGTAGTTCCAAAGAGCCCCTAAGTGGGAAACTGCGGTTGTCGAAATTCTTCCGGTGCTTGTAAGTTTTGTAAATATCGACCGATCTTAATAATTTTTTCAGCGGAACAATCAACGTTAAGATATAAAAATTAAACATGCATAGAGCACCATTTTATCTCTTACAGTTTCCAAGTTATTTGACTTGAATTTTTTTTTTAATATTTGGCCTTGACTTTTTTAATCGTTGGTACAAAACTTCTTTATTACTTGGCAAAAATCAGTTGGTCTTATTGCTTTTGAAAGAAAACTATATTACAATTTATATGAAAAAATAATTTATTTGATATCTCAAAAATTGTAGCAAGGAATAATTTTACAATTTGGATTTTTGAAAATTATGAGAAAATTTTGTATATTTTGTGAAAAAAGTATTTTTAATTTTTTTTTTTCGAATATTTTAAAAAATCATTAAATATTTGTTAAAAATTTGGATTGTTTTTGAGAAAGGAGGCATCAAGAAAGACTGTGAATTAGATTTTAGAGATTTTTGATAGTGCACCCTACATCAAGCATTGGTCGAAAATTAGCTTTTTTTTTTGCAAAAATCTAATTTTTGGATGTGGCAAAAAATTGCACGCTCGTTTTTGTAAATTTTTTTACTTTTTATTATAAATAAGCTTGTTGTTAGTAACTTGTAAGAAACTCTTGACATCCTACACATAAATGTAGGCAGGGGAGGCAATTTTCCAAAAATGCTAATATTTTTCTAACACAATTTTTTCCAATAAAAAAAAGTTTTATAAAATAATAAATCGGGAAACATTTTAATTTAGTTCAATAGCATACATTTAGTTTTGCAAACAGAAAAAAAAAATTATTCTTCTACCTTCAATACTTATCGAAATATTCAAAATCCAATTTTGATTACAAAATTAAATTTTCTACATTTTTTTATTTTTGCCTAAATTATTGATTTAATTTTCTTTACTTCAAATGTTTATATTACCACAATAGTAGACATAATTGTCTATTCAACGGTATATAATGTGTATGCCTTTGCCTTTACATCAGTCTTAAAATGTATACACAATTAAAACACCTCAGGTGAAAATTTACGTGTTTTTCCTGATAATCAAACAAACCCAAATTTTTTGTGACCGCTTGAAGGTGTATTAAATATTTTTTTGTAACTAATGACTTTTATTTGGCTCAAACATATAAAAATTAATATACACAGACAGTATATATACCCAGAAGGGCAAAGGCGCCTGCGCGCACACCCCGATTATGGGTATGTTTTTACCTAATATTTGTATATCTTTTGTATTCGTTGTTTGTAAAATACATACCTATACACTTAAGTTGGGATGGGTTCAATTTTATTATTTCAGTTATAGATATCATGGAGATAACAATTAAAAATAAATCGCTCTGTAAATTAACATGGGAAAGCCTCAATGATGGGACTACTCGGTCGGACAAGGTTGACCAAATGTTGTACATAATAACTACTACTACTATCTGAAAACATCGATTGAATTTTTTTTAATTATATTTTTTTTTATTAATGAATGTATTTATTTATTGTATCTTCATATATGAACTAACAATAAGTATTCAAATCTTAAATCTATAAAAAAAAATTTTATTAGGCCCGACCAGTGTCGGACATAAACTTAGTGATAGTAATAAATAATACATTAGTAGTGATAATCGAAAAAGGGGAAAAAAATATTTTCAAGTAGTCCCATCTGGAGTGTTAGGTATAAGAGCCCGTGTGTCCCTCTTTCTTAGGCGGATGTGTCCAGTAAAGCTCAAAATATTACGAGCAAGCGGATTAGGATGTGATTCGAGTTTTGTTAAATATTTGCCTGCGTATTTTGCAATTTCTTCAGTCACTAGTGGCATATTTAAATCACGATGTATAATAGAATTTTGGATGTACCATGGAGCCGATGTTATTAACCGTAAAATTTTGTTTTGCCTTCGTTGGATTCTCTCGACATTGGAAGCTGAAGCAGTGCCCCATAACTGAATTCCGTAGCACCATATTGGCTTCAAAAGCGACTTCTACAGCAAAAGTTTGCAGTCTAGGCTGAGTGTTGAGTTTCTGCCAATCAACCAATATATTTGAGTTAACTTAAGTTTCATCTGAGTTAACTTAGAGTCAATATGATGTTTCCATGTAAGTCTTCGATCAAGGTGTATACCAAGGTATTTCACTTGGGAATGTTGAGGAATATTTTGATTGTTGATTCGAATGGGGGAGCAAGTATCTCTTCTTAGGGTGAACGTTATATGGACACACTTTTGTTCATTGACTTTAATTTTCCATAAGTTCAACCATATTTCCAGCTGGGTAATATGTTCCTGGAGATTGCGGGATGCATCATAAGGGTTTCGTGCACACTCATACAGGCTGTATCATCGGCAAAAGTATAAATATGGATATTATTGCTTACAGGCATATCACAAGTATATATTAAATACAAGACAGGACCCAGAATACTACCCTGTGGCACACCAGAAGATATATATTCGGGCACACTCGTGAACTCTCCTTCCACAACTGTAAACTTCCTATCAATAATAAAACTTTCCAAAAGCTTTTGAATGTTTATTGGCAGATATGTCTTCAATTTTAAAACTAGGCCTTCGTGCCATACTTTATCAAACGCCTGAGAAACATTAATAAAGAGAGCAGAACAATACTTCTTTTCTTCAAATGTTCTTCTTACAACTTGGACCAGTCTATGCGTTTGTTCAATCGTGCTGTGCTGACTTCTAAAGCCAAATTGATTATTATCAGTTAAAATTTTGGACAATTTAGGCATGAGCAGCTTTTCAAAAACTTTGAGATTGTAGATAGTAAGCTTATAGGCCTATATGACTCAGTCTTGGTAAGATCTTTGCCTGCCTTTGGAATCATTTTGATCTTGGCAAGTTTCCAGTTATGTGGAAAATACTGCATTCTTAAAATAGCATTACAAATAAATAGCAGGATTCTTATTGCAATATGAGGCAAGTTCATGAGCATTTTGTTACTAATGCCATCAATACCTGGACCTTTCTTCGGGTTGAGTTCAGCAATTACTTTTTGTACTTCACGCATCTTAAACCTTAAGGGACGAGGGGGTAGAGAAACTACACTCGGTAAATCAGCAGCACCCGTACATGAATTGGGAGTGAATACAGATTTTAAATGCTCAGAAAATAAGTTATCTTTCTCACTATCACTTCTTGCCCAGCCTCCGGTCGCAGTACGCAATGGTGATTTAAGATCAACGGGTCGTTTAAGATTTCTAGTAGCGCGCCATAAAGAGTAATTAGATGCGGACGTTACATCAAGACCTTCTAAATACTTTTCCAGTAGTGCAGTTTTTTCCGACGATAGCAGCTTTTTGAGTCGTTTAATACATTATTTAAGTCTGATTTTATTTAGGGGTGATATGTGTTGTTGCCATTCTCTTCTAGCTCTCCTTTTTTCACATACAAGACGTTCAATTTCCGTAGAATAAATTCTGTTAAATTCGGTCTGCGGATAGGATGTAGTGGCGTGTTCAGCAGCCTGTTTAATATTTTCGTTAAGATTGGCAATGTTAAATTCAATATCATCGCATGATCTAAGCTGAATGTTGTCTACGCAGTGACTACTAAGATATTTTTTGAATGTCAGCCATTTGATTCCATTAATCATCTTCACATATGAGTTAGTTAAATCACTCCTTAGTGGGTTGAAAATTGTAACTATTGTTGGAGAGTGATCGGAGGACAGATCTAGAGAGCCCTCTACATGAATTAAGTCCCTATGACTATTTTTCGTGACGGCAAAATCTATAAAATCTGGAATTTTTCTTACGTCAGTAGGCCAGTAAGTAGGCTCCCCACTCGAAATGACATCTAAGCCCATTTTTGAAATTGTATTGAACAAGGCTCGACCTCTAGATGTAACAAGACGCGATCCCCAGTACGTATGTTTTGCATTGTAGTCTTCAGCTGCCATGAAACAAGATCCAAGCGATTTGTAGAACTTCTCATACTGATCTTCGGTAACTGAAAATCTGGGAGGTGAGTAAATTGTTGATATCACGAAATTCGCACAAAAATTTTCTACGAAAATATTGGTTGCTTGCAAATATTCTTCACTAACGTTGTCAAGGACATAGTGCTTGAGTCTTGACTTAATCAGAATTGCTGATCCACCACATGCTCTCTCTCTCTCGGGTCCTTTGTATCATATAAAGTGTAACCATTTATTTTAAATAAGCTTCTTGAGGTCAAATGAGTCTCAGAAACCAACATTATATCAATATTTTTTTTCATGAGGAAGTGCTCAAGCTCATTTTTATGTTGGCGAATGCCGTTTGCGTTCCAGAAACATATTTTTAACGTGTTCATGGTTTATTAACTAATGCTTGAAGCAGTGTATTCTGCATTCGCAGTATTTCTTGCATCATACTTGTCATATTTGTAGTAAAGTTGTTTATAGTTAGCACCAGATTCTCAATAGTAGCTTCAAGGCGACGAAAGTTAAAGCTTGAGTTTGAATTCGTTGAATTATTTGGTGGTGGAACATTTTGCGTGGGAATTGAACTAGTCTTAGCAGCATCAGCATACGATACACGTGAAGTAACTGGTTGGCTGATTTGAGCAAAAGTGTCGGAGTTCGCGTTTACTTGTAGAGCTGGAGTTAACTTGGGTTTTTGACCCATAGCCTGTTTAACGAAAGAATATACAGGGCACCCTCTATAGTTAGCTGTATGATTACCTACACAATTACTACATTTTTTTCTGCTTGATCTTTTGGCTTAGTGCAGCTAGCAGTACCATGGAATTCACCGCAGATAACACACACTGTAGGTAACTTGCAGTAAGTTTTCGTATGGCCATATTCTTGGCAATTATGGCACTGTACGGGACCTGAACGCTTACGTGGCTCTTCAACTGTGATTTTTCGATGTAAGAGATACTTTACTTTATAAACTGGATGGGCTTCATTTTTTTTTCAATTGTATGTCATTCGGCTCCAGTTCAACCCGAAATAGGGGTTGGGGGACATTTTCTCTATTAGGTATGTTGGTAACATTTTTTACCTTGAATCCTTGGTCGACAAGTGCACATTTTACTTCTTCGGGTTCAACATATGAATCTATGCCCTTTAATACTATCTGTAGGCCTTTAGCACTCTTAAGTTTGTATGTGTAAAAATTTGTTTTATTTTTTTCGAATTCACTAACAATTTTTCGGAAATCTTTTTCATTATATATTTGGATTTTAGTTTCATCAATATTACCTCGTTTAATTGGAATAATGTGAAAAGTATTTTCACCAATGGTCGACAGTAGTTTTTTTATAAGCGCGTTAGAATTTTTTTCTCTCAGATAAATAGGTGGTGGCTTAAAAGACTTTTGCGATGATGTAGAGGGCTTGTCGTCGGTGTCTTGCAATAATGAAAAACGATTTTGACGATTGGTAGATGATGCGCTGTTATCCCTAGACATCTTTGGAGCAGATGAAATTTTTGAAGAATTTGGGCTTCGCCCACGCTTTACCACTGTTATATATCTGCCCATTCCCACTTGGACCTTGGGTTTTGAGCTACTGTTATCTGTAGTGATAACTTGGTTTAGTGATGAAGGCGAGCCCGATGCGGATGATATCGCAGACTTAAATGAAGAAGTACTAGGCAATGGTAATGTTAACGATTCACTAGTTGGCATTGGACAAAGCGAAGTTGATCGCTGACGAAAAATTGGCTTTGCCGTTAAAAAAAGATTTTCATCAGATTTATTATTTATATTTTTTTCATTAAGAGTTTCAGAACTCACAGTAAAATGAGCATTTCTGCCGTTAGAACTCACTTCAAAATTTTTTTCCTTTGAGGTACTCATACAGAGTATTATTCCTCAAGGGTACTTTGTTTGTGTTTACGGTTTTTTTTTTGTTTTTGCTATTTCTTGCTTTGTAAAAAAATATTAGTAAAGCCAATAAGCTTATTTATCAAGGTGAATATGTATTACGAATATTTTATGTATGATTTTTGATTTTGTTGTTTTTTATATTTGTTTCGTATGTATGTATGTAAAAAAAATCCGCTTTAATGTCTCTTCACTATGAAGGTTCAACGAGAACTGGAATTATATGAAAAAAAAATGAGTGAATGCAATAAATAAATTTCTAAATGTCAGAATAGAAATAAGGATTTGTTATATGTACATACATATATAGAAAGAAGTTTGATCGGCCAAGTAAGAATTACGATAACGCTCGATGCAGAAGCAAAATTATTAAGCAAGAAGCCTTGATTCATTCAAATTGATTTTAGCGAAGACCCAACCAAAAAAAGCTGCCAATTTAAGCTCCGAATTTCGAGAATTTCGACAACCGCAGTTTCCCACTTTGAGACTCTGCAGCTACCCTGTTTTACAACACGGTGCCTCCAAATATACTTTCTGAAAAGTTCAACACTTTTTCTTTCCAAAAAACTTACCCCCTGTTTGTGTAAGACGTGTGAGTTAGAAATCTAAGCGTTTCTGTAATAGATTAAAGAAAAGTTGTACAAGTTTCCTTTAGTCTATTACAAAAACGCCAAGATTTTGAACTCAAACGTTTTACACAAACAGGGGGTTAGTTTCATCGAAATCGGTTCACTAGTTCAAAAGAGGCGGACTTTTTACCACTTTTTTTATTTCACACCGCTGTGTTTTGTAAAACTCAGAGTAGTAGTTATACACTAGAGGTGGAAAACTATCGATAGTGTCACTATCGAAAGTTTTCGATAGTTTTAAAAACTTTATCGATATATCGGTTCAAGACTATCGAAAATCAGAAAAACTATCGATATATCGACGATACTATCGTGATAGTATCGAAGTTGTATGGTTCTCGTATAATGTACATATTTAGTGATTAAACAGAATAAGCCCGCAACTTCAGGAAAAATCGCTGGCAAATTAACAAAGCCCATTATAAAATCTACGGCAGTAACTTCATAAGCTCTCTAATTTTTGTTTCATTTTCTTTTGTGCTTATATTTCCTTGTAGTTTTGTTCACAAAATGTATGAAATTTATTGAAAGTATGGTAGCATTGCTGAGAGAATATTTATTCATAGTTATATGAAAAAATAAGAAAAAACGTTGTCAAAATAAAATTGATTCTATCAATTTGAATGGAAAATGTATTTTTGCCGGAATTCTGTTTGATCATTTATTTACTCTAAAAATTTAAAACAAAATATTTTTAAACAAAACAAAACAAAATAAAATAGAATTTTATTTGTCAAATCAATAAATAACAAAACTAAAATTACATTTATACCAGCATAAAATCTAGCATATTTTAATTAAAATCTTTATGAAAATCTATACCGTTTACAAAACAAAACCTTTTAACCAAAAAATTTCGAAAACTACAACCAAACAACTGCAATATAGCCATTTCACACACCTTTTTAAGCAGACCGTATCTAATTCAATAATCTTTTATATAAATATTTTGTACAGGGTAGTAAATATAATCACCATTATTCCATTTAGCGTCATCAATACGAAACGATGTCGTTTTGCGTCGATTGTTGTAAATCGGTATGGCAATCATCAATATCAAATTTTATCGATAAGCGTCGATGCATTTTTCGTATGCCGCACGCAACGTTAACGACGGCATCGATTTAAATTAGTGATATAACGAATGCCAATTTTTGATATTCGCGAATACGAATATTATATGCAATATGAAATATTAAAAAATTGTTATGAAAAAGGACTTCACACTCTTGTTGGTGTACTATAAAGTTAATAAAAAGTACCTAAAGTTTTAATGATCGTCATTAAATAATATTTGAAAATGATACAAAGCACAAATTTTTATAAAAAATTAATGTGTTTGTACAAACTAAAATTTTTAGTCATATATTTAAATTTCGTTTAGGATTTATGCATTTATTTATTTAATTTTTTTGGAAAAATATTCGTATTCGTTTTCGCCTGAAAATGGCCGAGTATTCGACATTTCGATAAGAATATTCGTGCATCACAAATTTAAATTGGCTCTGATTTTATCGTCGGTCTGGTTTGTGTCGAAATAGTTTTAGTGTTTTTGAATTTTTTGCAATAGCACTATTTTAAGTAAAAAAATGGAAAAAAAATTACAAACCGTATACAATTTAATAAATTAGTGGAGGAGATGGAAAAAAATCCAGCACTTGCCAAGAGTTTCCAAAAAGGCAGTCTTCCCAGTGACTTCAAAGAGCAGTGGGAAAGAATTGCAACGATACTAAATGCCCTTGGTCCACCGAAAAGAGCAGGTGATGGTTGGCAAAAGGTAAGATAAATAGTTACAAAAAGATTATTGCATAATAAAATTGTTTTTAAAGGTTTGGCGTGATTTAAAATTCAAAGTGAAGAAAAAATTAGTGGCAAATAAGGCCGGAGTGAACGTCTACTGGGGGCGGAATTTATAAGCAAATGATACTTAGCCCGCTGGTAGAAGCCGTGGCTAACCTGCTGCAATTTCAGAAGCAGCTGAACCCAAAAGGATCTGTTCAGGGAGCGGAATTTATTGAATATGAAGATGTGGAAACAGAAGTTGTGGAAAGCAACGAATTGGTTCATCAAAATGAAAGTGAAATACTGCCAGCTTCAACTTCTATACAGAGCGCCGAAATTGCACCCCTTTAAGAAGAAAGGAAAAATCTACCTCGAAGAAACCAGGATCACCTAATGATCACTACGAACTGCTCCAAAAGCATATGCCCCTATCACGGTTTTCAACTTTTAAAATAGTTTGGTTGGGATTGATAAATTTGCATCGCCAGTCTCCACTAAATTAATAGTTGACTTTTCAGTTGTGTTTTGGTACTGTCGTTTACAACTGTGCGTAACTTGGTTGAGAAAAGCGTTGAGTATACACAACTGCTTTTTAGTAGTTGGGTCTATGGTTGGGTTTTTCTAGTTACAGGTTGGTGCGATATAAAAAGCAAAAAAGTGGAAAAATCGTAATTAGAAATATTTGTTGTGCTTAATAACAAAATTTTTTTTAACAATTTCAGTATCGGCGGTATATCGGGCACATACAAAGATTTATTTAAATATGGTTTTATGTCATCCAACAAATAACGAAACGTTTCTTTGTTCTGCCGGAATAACTAAAAACCTTCAAAAATTATTTTTTTTAAAGAGTTCGTTCCCTATTTATATATTGCTTACCTTGTATTGGGTAGTTCAAGAGGGTTGGAGTCATCATGAATTTATCTTCTGATACGTAGCACATCTACAATTGCGACTTCGTTTTAATAAAAAACAGTTGTGGTTCATAATACTAAAACACAGTTTGGTCGTGTGTAAGTTTGTTCTACTCTTAGACGACCAAACTGAATTTAGTTGAGAACCGTGATAGGGGAAATAGTGATGAACAGGCACATACATATCTTAAAAGAAATAAATAGTTCAATGTCATCAATGAAAAGAACCCTAAAAGACTTAAGTAGATACCAAAAAGATTTATTAAAAATAGAAAAGAAGAAATATATCAGTTATTATTGGAGAAAAATGAAAGAAAAAAAGAACATCATGAATCAAAAATGAAAATTAAAAAAATTAAATTATTAATCAAGGAAAAAGAGTTAGAGGGGCTGAACAAAAACTAGGCGAATTTCATGTTGTCCTTTCAACCATTATAATATATGTACATATGTATATAATAACCTTTGCAATGTGCCTGTTACCGCCATCACTGTTATATTTTACATAAGTAGTTATATGTGACATTTCTTAAACTGGCTATTTATCGTTTATTCGCTTTTACTTGTATTCGTTACTACATCTTGCATTTATGAATTCTTATATTCTCTTGATGTTAAATGAAGGACACAAATACATACAGATATCTCAATTGAAGTACAAAAGAAACCATTCTGAGTTTGACCGAACACGCGGTACAATTATAAATTATTTTAAAGTTGTTAGTTTCTATTGAAATAAACTTATATGAATTGAAATCAACTCTTAAAACTTGTTTTATTAAAAAACTCAGAAGGTTATCTGTTGCCTAATATTCGCAACAGTGCCTTTATATCAAGAACTTTAATGAATTTTTTGTTTTGTTGTTTACGTTTTTTAGTATCAGATTAAAATTTTTATGTTTGAAAGAAAATGAATTAAAAGACTTAATTGAAATTAAAGAAAACTTCGCTTTATTTCATCTCTTATATGAGCTGCCTCAGAACCTTGTATAATTTCAGCGCCGTCATACACTTCTTCATAAATTTGTATACTATCTAATTCATCTGCAATATCTAAACCATATTGAATACATATATTGTTAAGTGCAGCGCAAACATTAACAATTTTTACTGCCTTTGCCGGCGCCAGGAAGGCATCGAAAACGGTTTTTAAGAACTCAAATAGTTCGTTCCACTATATTCCGTGCTTTCGCATGTTTCGTATTATAAATAGCTTCCGCACTGCCTGAAGCTGTGGACCGATATGGCGTCATTAAAAAAGGCTCAAGTGGATAGCCTGCATCACCAAAGTTAGCACGTAATATAACTTCGTGCTAACCTAAATAGAAAAATTAAAAAATGGAAAAACAGAGGAAATAAATAGATTTACCAAAGGTAAATCAATAATTGTACACAACAATCATTTCTCACATTCCGTTTCATTAAAATTTAAATTAAATAGCTGATGTTAATAACAATCTCTACCCAGGTAGATAGACTAGGGTGCTAATGAAGTGCGTTGCTGCACAGAAAAATATCGGTATTTCCCCCAGCTTAAAAGTCTAATTTAATTTTTCTTCTCTTGTTTAGAAACTCACATTAATTAATAAAAATATTTCATTCAATAAAAAGAATTGAAATTACTGAACTTAAGCCTGACTAAAAATTATTTCTGATTAATAATTGATTATTTTTAATAGAAATTGAGCTGTTACCTAATAACCACGAATTACGATCACCAGTATTGTATTTTTCTTTTAAAATACGTTTAGCATGACTTACATTCCATATTAGGTCATGAGAAGAACCTCCAAATGCGCATTCGCATTTTGTGATCACAGATCTAAGTTGATAAAAAATACATACATATGTAAATATAAAAAAAGAAGAGATGCTGATTTTCTTTATTTGAAGCCCATATTCAGGTTTTTCTTCGTCTGTCATAGCAAATTTTATCCATAGTGGACAAATTTTCCGTTCTATAATATCCACAATCTCAGAAATTATCTTAGACACCACTGGCTGAGATAATCCCAAGTTAAAATCATTAGCGATACTAAGCTGGTAGGATCCTTGCGCTAAAAACCTTAACGTTGCAGTCAATTTTATGGTATTCGAAATATGTGTCGACCTGACTCGAGTTTTTAAATGTGGTGTTATAGTATCCAGCACATAGTTGAATGCATCCTTATTTAGGCGAAAAAAGCTTTCGAACCTTTCAAAGAAATTAACTCATAGCAAATAGAAAGAACACTTAATTTATTACATACGTTTCATCGGGTAATTAAAATATATTTGATTTCTGCCTTGTTAATCCTCTTTGTAACACCAATTCTTTTTTCTTTTCCACATCACTCGGGTCAGAATTACAATCAGGAACAAAAACATGTTAGTTATTTAAAGTTACGTGAATAATAGTTTATATTAAAACTGTAGGTCCTTTTTATTTTTTATATTTTTGTGAATATTTCGCTCTTCTTCAAAAAAATTTATAAAAACTGAAAACAAACAAAAACAGCAGTCTAAATTGTTAGAGATGTGCTTTAAAAAACGATAAATTATCGACATCGTTACACTGCTCTTATGGCATACTATTTTTGTATTGAATGTCGATAACAGAGATCTGCAACAATACATAACACTCGCGAGCGCACTCACTGTTTACTATATGATTTTTAGTCTCGAATACTTTTCAGCACTCGCTTTTATTGATTTGTTGCTTTATTCGCTCGTAATTCATATACAGCGAGCTTCATGCATGAAAATATACACAATAACTTTTTAACTTGTACTTGCGTTGATTACAGAAAGAAGTAAGAGCGCAGAAAAAAGTAACAACAATAGCACATCCACTCTGAGCAAAGTTTCGTGTTTTTTCTATTTTCGTATTAGGTAACTTCTTTGTATATAACTAACACTACTTTGGTGTTACGATCAGCTCGTAAAGCAAGCCACAGACCTTGCGACCGTTGGTACAACTTGAGCAGGTTGTGTATGAGATTGTAAAGTGTGTGGGGTCGTTGTATGAAGTTGTATTTTGGTTGTATGAAAGATTAAAAAGATTTGATTTTTTGGCAAGTTGTATATACAGGTTGTATAATTTAGGAGTATGTTGTACAACTTCATTTCATTTTGTTTTTTATTTTCGTATTGTCATATAAAGAAACGTCACGCACGAATTCAAATGTGCGTTTAAAATGTCATGCAAATGTAATTTTTGTAGTCTTTTGGCTCACTTTCTTTTAGTGTTTTTAAAAGTTTGTTGTTAGAATATGTTTCTTTTTATATAAACCAAATTTTTTTTAACCAAATTTTTTTCTGCCCTTTTTTACATTCTTCTTCTTCGTTTTGCACAAAAAAATTATCGACTACAATATGCGCAGTAGTACCCGATGTCAAAATTTTTTGTGTGAAATGAAGTTGTGCGCTAATGTTGCACACGTTGTTGTATAGTTTGTGTCCAAAACACACAACTTAATAAACCAACGTGTTGTACCAACGGTCGCAAGGTCTGTGGCTTGCATAACAACACCATTCAACACATATGCATTTGATATATATTTGTGTATTACTATTCAACATTCACTGCAGCCGCGGCTGCCAGATTTCATGATTTGTTGTAGGTTTGAAGATTTTAACCGTTTTGATGATTTAGTTTAGTTTAGTGCCTGTTATATTATATATTTCAAAATTATTTATTTTAAGATTAAATATAAAAACGTATTGTGTACTTCTCACAAATTTAAACTTAAAATAAACTTAATAAAAAACAAAATTTATTTCAAACCTACTGTTTATAAAATAGCAAATATGATTTTAGGCAATATTTTGTGGAATTTTTTTTTTAAAATTGTGATTTTAACTTACATGAAAAGTTGCTCCTTTTATTGCCAGTTTATAGAAGCTATGTAAAAATTCTCATCTGTCTAATTATATTGAAAACAAAAACAAAGCACTCAAATTTGTTTTTGTTTTCAATATAAATAGATACACGAGAATTTTTACATGGCTTCTATAAACTGGCAGTTAATATCATAAGCCTGTCGCATTCTTAATATATTTTAATTAAAATGTTCTATGAAAAAATTTCTTATAATTCCTTTTAAATACATTTTATTTCATTATAAATTTAGCCCTACATATTTACTTAAATATACAATAATTGACTTTTTCCCAAACCTTCTGGCAACGTTGCTTTAAGTATTAATACGATTGACGAATGCTGAGAGTAAATACTTATGAACTCTGAGAACTATAACTCTAGTTAATAATGTAAGTGTGTGTCTTCAAAATTCCTACACAAACATTTCTCGTGTTGTTGTTTATCAGATGTAGGAATGCCATTACTGAGTGTTGAAAAAAATATTTAGGAAACAATACTAACAGTGATGGTATTTTGGTGCGTTTCGGGTATTTTTTCGTGCTTTTTGCCTGTTCTTACATGCGAAATTTTGGCTAATACCCTTTTTTAAAAAGCGGGTATTTACAGTGCTTTTTACAATTTCTTACAGTGCTTTTGGCGCTTTTTTGTTAAATAAAAATATTTTTAGTTAGTTGTTTTTTTAAACTCAAATTTTAAAAATATTTTTAATCTATAAAACTAAATTACTTTTAAGCGCTAATAGCAGCATTTTTTGACTGAGCCTTCTTAAATTGTTTTTAATGACACTAACGGAAACTATGTTAAAAACAATGTAGAAAATTTTTCATAATTGGGATTAAAAAATTTAACTTTTTTTTTGCAAAATAGAAAACGGAAGTAACTGGAGGGTACGAAATAATTCTCTGCATAATAATTGATTGAAAGTATGCAATAAGCATTTGCTGAAGCTTGCATAAATATTTAATCACACTAGATCAATTGAAAGCATTAGGTTATCAATAGCAGTCAGTTGTTTTAGACAACGGGTAGCCAAGCCCCAATTTTTTGATGTATTGACGTGCTGTCAATGTTGACAACTGGAATAAGGGTGAATATCGCAAAAACAAAAACTTTTAAGTTAAGAGTACTAAGAAAAAAGTGATGCTTTTAATGCATTTTTATGTGTAAATGATTTTTCAGTAACATACAAATCTTAATCTAAGCCTTAAGCTATGTACAGACGATTGTCAGATCTTACAATATTGTCAGATGTGCTGACAATGTACTGGCAATCGAAAATTGCCAGCACAATGTCAGTTCACACGGATGTCAGAAAATCTTACAATTTATTGCTGGACGGTTGTATGACAATAAATTCATCTGACAAAATCGTCAGTAGAAAAATTGTCAGTTCACACGGTTGTCATATGCACAAATTGTTCGATCTGTTGTTATGCGTTGCCAGACTTAAACCATTTGTTGGAAATTGTTAAATATTTATCGTTTGTGTTTGTGTTAAATGTAAAAAGTGAAAGTATAAATTATTATGGACCATAAAGAAGCAATTGCAATGATTTTGTCTGCATATATTTTATTATAAACTTTTTCTTTAAAATCAAGCGTGTGCAGTGTTGCCCATAGAAAGAATTATCTTACAATGACGCCATTGTCAGATGCATGAACTTCGCACATCTGACAATATTAAAATGTCTGACAAATATCTGGCAATAATTTTACAATGTGTTCACACGATTGTAAGATGTCTGACAATTTGTTGTCAGTTGCTAGTCTTGCAATGGACTGACAATGCTTTTTCTAGCAATGGCGTCTGACAAAAATTGCCAGTTCACACGGTTGTAAGAAATTTTTAGCACATTTTACTGGCAATATTGTAAGATCTAACAACCGTCTGTACATAGCTTTAGCTTCATCTACTATTGTATGTATTTATGTATGTATGTACATACGTATTTTTTATTAAATTAATCATGATGTTGGCTTAAATCAAGTTTAGGGGCACCTCCTAGAAATTTAAAAACAGTATCCTATCCTATAGAAAATTAAAAAATAAGAAGAAAAAATTAAATAAAAAACTTGGCGGTGAGGCTTACTTTCCGAGTTATGGGCCTCTGAAATTCTAATACAATATTGTGATTATACGTTGTTTTCCAACGAATATGACCAATATTGGTATCTCTTAAAGCTTTCGAGAATATCTTTCATGAAATCGTAAAAACAGACTCTTTGTTGGCCATGCAGGGGAAAATGCTATTATCTAAACAGGCAAACTTTGCAAGGCAGAAAATCTTTACTATGCTGCTTTGTCTCGGGAAACATCATGGTGGAGAAAACGTTATAAGGAAAGAAAACCTTGCAAAGCAGAAAATCTTTCCTAGGCTGCGCCGTCTAGGGAAACACCATAATTATATTTTAAATTATAGTTTTAATTACAATTTCAGAGGTCCATAACTTAGAAATTAAGCCTCGCCACCAGTGTTTTTGTTGAATTTTTTCTTCTTATTTTTCAATTTTCTATAAGATACGGTATTTCTTTTTTAATTTTTGGGATACCAATATTGGCCATATTCATATAGGATAGGATACGGTTTTTCAATTTCTGGGATGTGCCCCTAAACTTGATTTGTTCCATTTGAAATTATACTTTCAGCTTTTACACTCTAAACTCTCCTCTTTAAATGGCTTAATACAGGTTTTTATTCTCAAATTAACGCTTTTTCGATTCAAATTCAAACTTTTTCAAATCAAACTCAATTTTTTTTCAAAGTAATTTCAATTTTATTCAAAATAAATTAAATTGTTTTCCACACAAATTAAACTTTTTACAAGTCGTATTAAATATTTTTCATTTCAAATTCATTTTTTTCATTTTACATTAAATTTTTTTTAACTTCAAATTAATTTTTTTAATTAAACTCAAAATACTTAAAAAATTATTTTTATTTATACAAAATTAAATTTAAAATAAGCTTCAATTACTTGCTGTATAAAATTTTCAATGTAGCGGTTCTCCAGTTGCAGCTAATGACAAATTCATAGTCATATCAACATAATAATTGTTGCAATCTGAAGGTGTTACGGATTCTACTGATCGGTTAATTATGTTGACCAAGTCCATGTTACTCTCTGGATCAGCTACCATATTACGAGCACAGAGCTTAGTTTTTGAGAAAACTTTTTCAATTGGGTTTAGCATAGGGGAGTATGGAGGAAGAAAAACTAAAATGTGACCGGACTCAGCAATTTTATCTTTAACCACTTGCGTTTTGTGTATCTTTGCATTGTCAAGGATCAGCCAAGCACCTGTGATGTTGGATTCAGCTAATTTATCGAATAATTCTTCAAGGAAATGTGTGAAAATATTGGTATTAACCGAGGAATTAGCAATTACTTTTTTATGTAAAATGCCATATATGTTCATAGCTGCAATAAGGGAAACATTTCGTACCAGTTTTGTGAGTGAAAGAGTTAACCGGCGTTTAAATTATTATACTGGAAAATATTTTCCAGTACTAAAGGGTGTCCCAACAAGAACGCAAGATTTAAATTTGGCGCCATTCGAAGTGGTGTCATTGTTTGACATTTGAACAATTGTTATTGTTTGCTAGTAGAAGGTACGAGGTTAGTAAAAATGGAGCGCTACACTAATGAACAACGCATTCTCATTTTGAAATTGTTTTAACAAAATGGTGAACGTTTTGCGGCTACAGTTCGCAAATTTTCGATCAATTTGGGGTCACAATAATGCTCCAAAAGAGTCAACTGGATTAATGGATAAATTTGCCGAAACTGGGTCTATTAGTGATGTAAAGACAACGTGCCTTTGACCAGGTCGATCGACTGAAAATGTCGCAGCTGTACGTGATGATGTCGCTCAAACGCAGGTCAAGAGCAAACATTCAATGGTGTTCTGTATCGTGAAATGATAACTAGTTTTTTCGTGCCTAGAATTGTAGAAATGAATGTGGAGGGCATGTGGTTTCAACAAGACGGCGCCACATGTCATACAGCCAGAGAAACAATTCAATTGCTACATCAGTCATTTCCCGGTCGTGTTATTTCGCGTTTTGGAGACCAGAATTGGCAGCCTAGATCGTGCGATTTAATACCATTAGACTTTTTTCCTTGGGGATTTTTGAAGTCGATGGTTTACGCGAATAAGCCGACGACGACTCAAGCCTTAAAAGAGGAAATTGGACGCTGTATTAATGAAATACAGCAGCATTTATGCAAAACAGCTATTGAAAATTTCATTAAAAGATCGCGTGTGTGCCAGCAAAGCCGCGGCGGCCATCTGCCCTATTTGTTGTTCTACACATGACCTCATTTTGACTACTTTAAGATAAAATAAAGTTTCATGATTTTTTTTTATAAATAACTGTTTTATTTAAAATTTAAATCTTGCTTTCTTGTTGGGACACCCTTAATAAGTAACACAATAATAGAAAAGGAATCACGAATAAAAGAAAAAAACAAGTTTTTAAATCTTTCTGCATTGAATTCGTGGAAACATTAATTTGAAGTGGAAAAAATTGAATTTGAAAAAAAATAATTTAATTCTAAAAGAAAAAAAAAATTAATTCGAAATAAAAAAAAAATTAATATGAGTTAAAAATAATTTAATTTGTTTTTAATAAAATTGAAGTTGCTTTGAAAAAAATTGAGTTTGATTTGTAAAAAATTTAATTTGAATGGAAAAAGTGTTAATTTGAGAGTAAAAACCTATATATTAAAATTAAAAAAAAAAATATATATATTTTCGTGGTTTTTTACCCGCTTTTTCGTATTTTTTTGCGCTTTTTACCCTTTTTGCAACAGCTTAATGTGCTTTTGCTCTTCGTAGAGATACCAACACTGAATACTAAACGGACAACGTTTACAAACTGCATTATGATTGATATAGGCTCGTATGCTCAAACACAAATTCTTACGAGTATGGCGAGCAGATACAAAAACAATATGCTGTATTAACTACACCGCAACTCGTTTTTAAGCGAGTATCTTAAATCATAAAAACAGGTACTCATTGCAGTTCTCTGGTCGATAAAATTTGAGATTGATATTAAATTGATGACAATGACGACGACGATAAATGGAATAAGGGTGAATATAAAAATATTAGATTTTGAATAGATTGCCTAAAAATCTACTCACAAACTAGATTTTGTTTTGTATGGGAAATCAAGTAAAAAGCAGTTAGATTTAGCTCGAAATCTCATAAATACTAGATTTCGAGATAATGTAAATGCATTATAGAATAATTGTATGAAAAATAAGTGAGATCAACGAAAGAAATTTTCCCGTCATTCAGTTATTTTTGTTTATGAAAAGCAACATATTTAATTTTTTTGGTTTTAGTGGTGTATCATTTACTATCGATAGTAACTAAAAAATATCTATTGTTTTCAAGTATTAATCGATGGCAGAGTTAAAACATCGATAGTCACAAAAAAAATTAAATATCGATAGTATCGATAGTGATACCGATAGTTTTCCACCCCTATTATACACATATTTAAATATATACATTATTTCCTTTTGTTCCTATAAGGAGCATAGGGCCGTTATACACATAACGTGTCTAAATTTTAGTACTAAATATATGATGGTTTTAAACCAAAAAATATGTAATATAAAACTAAATTTTTTGCTGTATAAAAATTTAATTAACATTGAAAATTTTAAAGAATTAAAACCTACTGTCGCGTCACAAGTTGACAATAAAGAAATATTTGAATTTCAATCAACTTGACCTGTGTTGTTAATCTTCTAAACCCATCACGAACTACTGCCGTCAACAAATTTTTAACTCCTTTTGCTAGACTTAAACCACCGCTATGGAGATTAACATCGCCTAGTAAGCTAAACCGATGTCAGAGTACGCTGGTTGTGTTTGGACCCGGATTAAATTACCTTATTTAATATAACCTCACACACGTAAGTACTAATATGGACTCTTCCACACAGCACGATCAACTACACAATATATGCCCCGCCTCTCTACAAAATGCGTCAATAGGATGTCAACTTTGCCACGAAAAACTGACCGGTACTACAATAAACTGCAACATATGCCAAACACCATACCATTTAAATTGTGCCAAAGTCTCATGCCCCAAGAACCATGGCTGTGTCAGTCGTGTAACCCAACGCACAGTGGGAGATTTTGACAAAAAAAGTGGAAATAATTCTGCAGTTTCTAAACGAGCCGTCCGATTGTTATGAAAATGCAGCATTTAAGGAGGTATTACTTAGCTTAAGTCTGGAATTTGGATTATACATCCTTGAAGGAGGCGGAGCCACATAGCCCAAAGTGGGCAACCTCGGGTTAATGAAAAATTCAAACCTATACCAAACTTATGTTTTTGATCTGATCAAAAAGATTTTTGCAAGTGGATTTCTCTATCCAAGACTTAAAAAAATTCTCCTACATTTATGCAGTTTTGCTTACAATTTAGGAAATATTCGGGGAAAAATTAAAAATTGGGGGTTTTTACCAACCTTGGTCGACTGTTGTGTTAATGGAGAAGTCAAATCTTGTTCGATTTTAGAAACAAAAACGGCGAAAAATCGACTTTTTTAAAATATTTAACGTATATTTTTAATATATCAATCAAAAATGGCTATTTCCCCACATTTCGGAACGATTCATTTATAATTCCTTTATTTAAATCTGACTGTAAAAGCAATATTGCAAACTATATAGGCATTGCTAAGCTTAGTACACTCCCAAAGCTTTTTGAAAAAATAATTACTGATCAACTTGGTCACCAAGTTTCATCAATTTTATCGCCTGCTCAACACGGTTTTAAAAAATCTTTTGCACTTGACAACTATTCGTGAATTTGTTCAAGAAAAACTGACAGATGAATATACACGGATTTAAGTAAAGCATTTGATATGGTCAAGCACAAACTTCTATTAAAAAATTGAATCTATATAGAATTTACAATTAATTCTTTAAGATGGATTTCTTCTTACTTGTCAAATAAAAAACAAAAAGTTTATTTTAAAAAAAACTGACATATAAGTCAATATTTGTTAAATCTGGTGTGTCACAAGGAAGGCATCTTGGGCCATTGATTTTTTCTCTGTTCATTAATGATTTGGCAAGAGTAATAAAATATTCAAATATCTTTATGTATGCAGATGACGTCAAAATTTTTTTTAACCTATAATTGCTATGCTGATCATACTTTCTTGCAACGTTATTTGGATGCGTTTAGTTCTTGGTGTAAAATTAATCTTATGGAACTTAATCACAAAAAGTGCAATATTATGAGTTTCTTTCGGAGATCTCATTTAAATGTAAATTATGTTCTGAATGACCACATATTAAAGAAAGTTGATATGGTTTCAGAACTTGGAGTCTTACTGGATGCAAAACTAAACTTTATTCAGCACATTTCATTGACAGTTAGCAAAGCGCGTTCTGTCTTGGGATTTATAAAACGCTGGGCAAAGCACTTTACTGACCCGTATATAAAAAAGCAATTGTATACATCTCTAGTTTAAACAATTCTAGAATATGGCTCAATAATTTGGAATCCGACCTATAATGTTCCTATTAGCACTGTTGAACCTGTTCAGAAGCAGTTCTTGTTTTTTGTATCCGTGGTTTACAATGGGATATGCAAAATTTACCATCTTATAATAGTCGACTTGCTTTAATCAAACTACTAAACGCTTAAAAGTTGCAGAATAATGTTAAATGTCACTTTTGTTCTTAATCTTATAAAAGGAAATTTTTAATAATTAATATTTGCTTTAATGTTTCATCACGCCCTACACGTAATTATCTACCGCTTTCCTTACAAGTTAACATATCTAACTCTGCCAACTGGGATCCGTTATTAAGAATTTCTTCTGATTTTAACAAGTATTATAAATTTATTGATTACGCAGGTCAACAGAAAAAAATGCTTTTAAAACCACTATACAATTTTGATGTATTGTGGTTCCAGTAGTACAAAAATGGTCCAAATTTAAAATACTATGGAGAGTTTTTTTTTCTCAATTTTTTGAGACATGTCTCCAGATAATTTTTAAGAGATGCAGTTTTTTCAGATGCAAGCAACTCTTTGAGTTGTTTAGTGTACTCTTTAAATCTGATTTTGTGTTGATGTGATCTGTTAAATCCAGTCTGCGGATGGAAGGTAGTGGCATGTTCAGCAGCCTGTTTAATATTTTCATTAAGATTGGCAATGTTAGTTTCAATATCATTTGGTGTTCTTAGCTTAATATTTTCCGTGCAATGACTACTATTTTTTTTAATCCCAGCCAATTAACACGATTGATCATCTTCACATATGGGTCAGGTAAGTCACTTCTTAATGGGCTACAAATTGTAACGATCGTGGGAAAGTGATCGGACGAGAGATCTAGAGAAGCTTCAACTTGAATGAAATCCCTAGAGACGCCAAAATATATAACTTCCGGAATTTTTTGTATGTCAGTAGGCCAATAAGTGGGCTCCCCACTCGAAATGGCGTCCAAGCCCATTTTTGAAATCTCAGTGATTGAAAATCTGGGAGGGTAGTAAATTGATGATATCACAAAATATGTACAAAAACTGTCAATGCCAATATTTGTTGCTTGTAGGTGTTCTTCGCAAATGTTTTCAAGAATATAGTCCTTGAGTCTTGATTTTATTAGAATTGCTGATTCAACGCATATTCTTCCTCTCGGGCCCTTTGAATCATATAAGGTGTAGCCATAAATTTTAAAAAGGCTTTTCGAAGTCAAATGAGTCTCAGAATTATGTGAATTCTCAAATAGTTCTTTAAAGTCTGTGCATAAGATAAGAGGTTTGTGACTATTCAAGATGTATGGTTGAAGTCTACTGATGATTTGTTACAGCAACAATGATATGCATATAGACAATGCTGAACCACCAGCAAATAAATTTCAAATTAATAAATATTACTTATGACAATATGTCGAATAGTGAACTTCTTACTTATTTTAATTAAAATAAATATTAATAGCACTTCACTTGTCAACAATTTTAATCAAGTTAAAATTTTTTACACTTTTTTAAAAACAATAACCTTCACCAAACTTTGGCATTGTGTCGGAATTAAATTCGATTGTTTGATGTGTGTATCCAAATATATATAAAACAGAAAATTACATATAATGATTAAAAAAATAGGATAAAATAACCCCCATTCATCTATATTATCTTCCAGTTTAATTTTTTCAAATTAAGATAAATTGACAATGAAGAAGAGTGTATTTATTTCTGCATTATCGAATATAATAGCTTAACTTTTTAACAGCCTTATAGTGTTTTCACACTGACATGGTTTTAATAAAAGTTGATTTTAACGTTAAAACCAACTGTTAAAACCTGGTTTTACCATACAAATTGTTTTTGTTAAAATCAAATTAAACCATTTTTGAATTGGTTTCAAGTTGGTTTTATGAAATGCAACCTTGTTTTCGCTGTGATAAATTCAGTGCTGCCAAGTTGAAATGATCAACAGCAGCTGGTAATGGTATGCCAGTGAATAACAATAGATGGAGCCTGAAAATTGTTCAACTTAAAAATTAATGCAGCAGCAACAATAATAAAAAAATTATGGAAAAAAAGAGTTTTTTGGAAGGAAAAGAACGAAAACAATTTAAATTGAACTGTGGAAAGTGAAAATATACAATATGACTGACATTCATTTGCCTATAAACAAGGTTTATCTTATAATGTATTTGTGCATTTTTATATTATTAACAATATTTCCAAGCACTTCTTCATTCTGTATAAGAAGTTCTATAATTTAAAAAAATTTTATTTACAAAATATCAAATAATTTTTCATTTTAGAGCGCATTGTGAAATATCTCAGTTTTTCATACAAACAAAAACAGTTGAACAGCAGAAAAAATGCAACAACAAATACACGCATTTCGGCAGGAGATTTATTTTATTTTGAGCAAAGTTATTAGACAGCCTGAGTAGTAGGGAACTATCGCTTCTGCCCCAATTAAAATTGTTAAATTGTTGCTGAAATTGTTAAATTTGGGTAATTAAAATTTGAAAATTTTAAAATTCTTGAAATTTGATACCTACGAGGGTGGTTCGATAAGTCCTTTAAATATTTTTCGAGGGTGGTTCAATAAGTCTGTCTTTTTCCTAATGCCTACGGCATGCATGATAATTTTTCCTAATGCCTACGGCAATGCATGATAATTTTTTCAAATGCCGACGGCAATACATGATTATTTTTTTTCCTAATGCCGACGGCAATACATACTTATTTTTCCTAATGCCTACGGCAATACATAATTATTTTCAAATGCCGACGGGAAAATCATGAAAATGATTTTTTCTAATACCAATGGTGAAATAGTGGTTATTAATTTTTCTTAATGTCTACGCAAAACATGTTTATTAATTTTTCCTAATGCCGACGGCAAAACATGATTATTTTTTTCAAATGCCGACGGCAAAACATGATTATTATTTTCTAATGCTCCCAGTGTTGCCATACTGTAGAAATTTGTTATCGTAATACTACATCAGTAATATCAGAGAAAATAGGTTTGATGACTACTAGACGATTCTCATATGAATCGTGGGAATGTGCTTGTGTGATTTCATCACGCTAATAAATTGTTTATAAATAAAATAATTAAATAAATTAATAAAATAATTAAATAAATTATTTTATTTATTTATAAAACGTTCTCATGTATGTGAACACCCCTAATGCTTGTGGGTGGGGGTCCAGCTTGTTTGTCGCTGGTAAGCTTATATTCTGTTTATTTGTTTAAGAAATATATTTGTATGTATGTGTGTATGATGTATGTATGTATGTATGTGTGTATGATGCATGCATGCATGTATGTATGTATGTATGTATGTGTGTATGATGTATGTATGTATGTATGTGTGTATGATGTATGTTTGTATGTATGTATGTATGTATGTACGATCGAAAGAACTTGTGCGTGGAATATTTTGTGGCTGTGTAGAATACATTTATATTTTGCAACGTAATCATTTTCTTTGGCTGCGATTATTTTAAAGCAGCAAGTTTCAACTAACTACAGTCATAAGCAGAGAAACAAAAAGTAAAAATTTGCAAGTTAGCAAAAATGCTAACTTCTCCTCCTCCTTTCCACTTCCTTCTCTTTCCTTTATGTAGTTTGTTTTTGAAATAAGAAAACACTTGTAGATTTTTTATTTTTCTATACATTTATTGTTTAAAGTTTTTTAAAATTTTATAATAATACATACATTAATATTTTAAAGAGTGTAAAAATTCATTTAAAGCAAGATATTTCTTTTGTTAGTAAAATAGCATTTTTTAATGCGCAAACACCAAGTTTATGATAATTACAATAAAAATATTCTGGATACTTAATCTCCATTTGTTTAAAGTTGATACAGCCTATATCCTCAACGTTAAAAATTTTTCGGCATAAAATTTTTTCCAACCATCGTCTTTTCTCTTCACCTTTTACATAAATTTTAGAACATCTTGCGTTGGCTTTTAAAAAATTGCAAACGCTTTCAAAAGAAACTGATCCAGCAGTCCAGCTGAGGTGATGATAGTTTTTCGTTAGCCACTTTGCTTCTCTTTGCTTTTTTATTGATAAGCATTTAAAATCAAATGGTGGTTTTATAATGAAATTGTTATATTCATAATTGTTGAAAACAATCGCTACTTCTTTTGGGATGAAATCATTTGAATTACTTTTGAAACCTTGTACGTCTATAAAAATTGTGTTATTTTCCATATTACTCAATTTAAAAGACTTTTCGAACTTGTCCTTTGATGGGTATATATTCTATTATGCGATCATGAATAAGAATGCAGTAAGCTGATGTCTTTGCTGCAATATTAGTTGCTGTTTCAAATGCTATTTTTATATCAATCGGTCCATTATTGAGTGATTCATTCTGATGACTGACATCTACTACAATAATAGGAGCTTTTGTCTTAAACTCTGATGCAGATAGAAGCGGTTGAGATTCTTTCATATAGTAGCTTTGTTGGAATCTTAGATACATATCATATAGAATTGCATATCGTTCATTTTTGAACTTTATGTTAAGATCATCATATGGATATGAGACTGAATTTAAATGTACTTTTAAATTAGTCAAATCACAATGAACAAACTTATTTTCTTGTTGAAAAGCAATCAATACAAAACGGGGGCGTTCTCTATTTGCAGCCAGTTTAACATTCCAAATATGGCTAGTACCTGTGTTTAATTGTGGATTAACATGACAATCCCAACTGCGAAATGCCATAGGTATAGAAGCACCATTGTTAATAATTTTTATCATATTCAATTTGCTAAAGTCGGATAATTGTACATGTGGGATTCTCCATGAGATGAGTGAAATTGTAAGTTTAGCTTTTTCAGTAGAAACACTCGAGCGTACAAGATCTTCATCATTCTTATTGCGCAAGAGTATCAATTCATGTTTTCCATTTAGTATAACTTTGTTGTAGTCTTCGGCGAATCCTAGAAGCATTTTTAGAGGTACATAAAAATTGAAAAATCCATTTTCAAGAGTGACATCGTCAATTTTGTTCCATCCAGCATTTTGCATCACGTTGCTTTCTGTTGGTGACAGAGAAACCAAATTTTTTATAGTGCTTGTGGCTCCTAAATATCTTGTATGGTCAATTTCAATTCCATTGAGCTCATAGCGAATTTCATCAAATAGATATGCCACAAAGTTGTTTTTTAATAAAAAGTTCTCCGAAGAAGAAGAAGAAGAAGAAGATTTGGCCTTATTATCATCGACAACAAATCCCTCTACATAAATGTAGCTCTCACTGGGTAGCACATACAAATCTTGATTTTGTATTGAAATTCTAATTTCATCATTATTGTTGTAAGATTGTAAGTATGGTACATATGTATGATAGTCCTTTTTGATTATATTCTCATCAGACAAGGGTTTATCTAAGACATCTATTATTGAACTCATTTTGTCTTCAATTTAAAATTCAAGGACTTTAGAAAATTTTTATTTGATGTTGTTAGAGCTTTTTGTTGAGCTGGTCGCTTTAATGTTGTTGTTGTTGTTCTTGCTGCTGCTATATTTTTCAATGTATTTGTGTTGTATATTAGCATTATTTAGTTGGCCTTAAATGTATTCGTATTGTAATTTCCTCTCCTCGGAAATTAATTAAATCACCGTGTTGATCCAGTACGCGCAGCGCTAGTGAACTTATCTCTCTGGTGTTTACAGGTAAATAGATAAGATTTCTTGGAACCTCATCTATTTTATAGCCTGGAGGCACATTAATCGGAAATTCATGAAGTGTATGCGATTTCGAGTTATTCATATATGTGTTCATAGCGATACTACTTTCAATTCGCAAGAGATTCACTTTAAAAATATTAACTGGAAGATCTGAATAATAATATTTGTTTGGTGTTAGGATTTTGCTATTGAATCCTAAAAGTTTTCCAATTGTATTGGCTTTATTAAAATATACAAGATCCTTGGAACTATTAACTTTAACTTGCATTGTATTGTTATTGGCTTCAATAAAAATCTTATTTGCTGGGCAGAGTCGTTTGTATTCCTCTTCTATAAAATCAACTATATTATTTAATTCGTAAGATCCAATTGGTATTTCAATTATATGTTCCCCTATATGAAACATATTGTTGTAGGTGTCTACATTTGGAATACTGTTGTATGAATGAAAATCAGTTAGAGCACACTCATATGCACCATGTAATTCAATAGGAGGAAAGTAACTAGCAGATAGTTCTGATGAGTTAGAGCTCAGAGTAAGTGTTATTGACATTATAACAGTCTGATTACAATTAAATAATGTTTAGTACACAGTATGGTTTATAAGTATGATTTACATATTTTATTTAAAACTTTTTCTCATTTTAAAATTAACATTAGTTTCTTAATATTAATGCTATTGTTGTTGTTGCTATTGATGTTGTTGTTGTTTCTAATTTAGTTTTTCTTCCAACTATAATATTTCATCTTTACTTATCCAAGAATTGTGTTGATTAGAAAATCCCAGCCATTTAACATATACCTCCTTCCCTTTAATTTTAAGAACCTTTTCAACTAGATATGTATTTGGAAATCTAGTTTTTGAAAGTTCCTCAGTATAGAAGCCACCTTTAATAGGATTGCCAAGATAGTCTTCTAATATGTATGTTGCAGGATTTGTATTTTGAACTCTTGTAATTGTGAAAATTTCTGTACTCCAATTTGGAGTATAACCTTTTTCAAATGTGTGCTTATATTTGCTTATGCGAACATGATCTCCCACATTAAATTTTGACATTTTATACATTTTCAAATGACTGTATACTGTATTTAGCAGCTTTTCCTCATTTGTTGTGTTGACTTTAATAGGAGCCATTTTAATGGTACGATGAACTTTTCTATTGTATGCATTGAGTAAATCTTTGTATATATCAATCCACTTATATGAACCATTATAACTAAATTCTTTCCACATCATTCCTTTCAATGTTCTATTAAATCGTTCTACTATTGATGCTTTCATAATGCTATATGTTGAGTAGTGATTAATGTTGTATTTATGCATTAATTTTCCAAAGTGTTTGTTGAAAAATTCTTTGCCATCATCTGTTTGTAAGTTTTTTGGTACTCGTCTCAACTCAAAAATATCTTCCATTGCCTTGGTTGTTTCGAGTGCTGTTTTTGTTCTTAGCGGTACTGCCCATGCAAATTTTGAGAATGTGTCAATTACAGTCAACAAAAATCGATAATTTCTATTTTCTTTAGAATAGTTCCCCATTTCAACTAAATCAGCTTGCCAAAGATCATCTATTCCTTTCATTACAACTCTGCGACGCACAAATTGTTTTCGTGCTTGCTTATGGAGTTCATTTACTAAATTTCTTTTTGAAGACATTAAGTTGTTTTTAAAGATTTTTTGCAGAGTGTTGTGATCTGCTTGACGCACTTTCAGCTATTGATACAAACATATAATTTTCTAATCTATAAATTTTCTCATTAAGCTGTTCAATTTGTTCTTCAAAGGATGTTTTAATATCTAGAATATCTTTTTCAATTTTATAATTTTCTTCTATATATAATTTTATTTCGCGTTGTAGTTCCTCAATTTGCATTTGAATATCTTCTCGTATTATAGTATTATCCCCCTTAAAGTATGTTAATAATTTCTCTTCTAATTTTTCGATTTGAGTTTGCAAAAACAATTTATTGATAACATCGTTTTCCTCCAGAGCTTTTGCAACATTTTTGATCCTTTTGTTTTGGACATCAATGTTGTTGTTCGTATCCACAAAGAACCCCAGCAGTTTAGGTGCATTTTTCAAAGAAATTGTGCTGCTAGTATCGTTTAAATAGTGTCCAAATTTATCAACAGACATACTCTATTTAGTTTATTAAAGTTAGTGTATTATATTCGCTTCACGTAGTTCTTCAATAATTGATACAATTTCGTTATTGTGATTAGTATGACCTGCACCTTGTGATGCGAGCAGTAGTCGAAGTCTATCTACTAACTCATTTGGATCGTCCCAGTATATATAGTTGGGATTATTGATGTTAACTTGCATCATTCCCTCACCTAAATAGCTACCTTTGGGCTTAGACCCTGTTGATTCAGGTAAATTCTTCTGGTTTTTCTCATCAATAAATTTCTTAATAATATATTTATATTTATATCCTCTAGTACCCTTAATTTGACCATCAGGTTTAAAGTCTCTTCTATATGCATTAGTAGTAATTAAAATCTTTTTATAGATTTCAAGTTCAAATTTATCGTAATTTTTTGGTATTTTATGAAACATTAGAGAAAATAGTCCTGGTGTTAGAGCCCATATTTGACCACCAACTTGTATTTTATCTTCATTCAGTTTTAGGCTACTATCACCAAATTTCCATTCATTATTGTAATCTTTATGTGGGCCATAGTTTGTATCTAACTGATTTCTTCCTTCCAAAACTGATAAATCAGTATAAGTATATTCTGTATTGGAAGTCTGTGAGTAAAAATCATCTTCATCATCATCATCATCATCATCATCATCATTTTCAGTATTAACATCATTAAATAAGATGGTATTATCAAAAATTGTCCCTTCTACTAGTTTTTTTTTGGTGTACTTGTCTCTATCTTGACTGATGGGTTTTCAGGCTTTAAACTTGTATTATTTTCAACTTCTGTCTTGATGTTACTTTCTTCTTTTATACGAATTCTTTTAAAATTTTTAGAACTATTTATGAATTCTTTAAGAGGTTCTGTTATAGGTTTGAATGTATCTCTTAATTGTTCACGTGTATCTATTTCACCAGTTTTTATACTACGAAGCTTTTTCTTCAACACATTCCTTGTCAACACCAACTGTTTTAAAATTTTCTCATCCATGTTTGCTAAGGGCAAATAACAGGTATCAGCAATGAGATCAGCTTTTCAGGACCTGGTCTGGTTTTCAGATCAGCTTATCAGGACCTGGTCTGGTTTTCAGATCAGCTTTTCAGGACCTGGTCTGGTTTTCAGATCAGCTTATCAGGACCTGGTCTGGTTTTCAGATCAGCTTTTCAGGACCTGGTCTGGTTTTCAGATCAGCTTATCAGGACCTGGTCTGGTTTTTAGATCAGCTTATCAGAACCTGGTCTGGTTTTCAGATCAGCTTTTCAGGACCTGGTCTGGTTTTTAGATCAGCTTATCAGGACCTGGTCTGGTTTTCAGATCAGCTTTTCAGGACCTGGTCTGGTTTTCAGATCAGCTTATCAGGACCTGGTCTGGTTTTTAGATCAGGTTATCAGGAGCTGGTCTGGTTTTCAGGTAGCTGGTATAGTTTGGAGATCAGCTTATCAGGTATCGGATGAGGTTATAGCAAATAGATGTATCAAGTTTAAAGTTAGATTAATAACTAAAGTCAATCTTTTATGAGAAGTAGTTTATAGAGTTATGAAAAAGTCAAATTGCTTTCTGTAGCGACCATCATTTAATTCATTATCTTTGCTTATCACTAAAAAGCCATATTTATCCTTCCAACATTCTCTACAAATTTCTTGGAACTTTTCGTAACTCATATCGCTGCCAACATGATCCCTATAAACATGCTTCATATTTGTATCATCTTGCTTAAACATTATAATAACATTTGCATTGTCTCTTATTAAATGCTTGGGAATTCTAGTATAAGTTTGACACAAGTAGAATGAATCAATATCCCTATGTCGCCCCATACAAAAATATGTACGTATATTATTCTGCTTTTCACATGCAACATCATCAAATATCATAATTGAATTAGTTTTAGCTTCGTCAGGTGGAATAACTGATTCATTATCGGTGAATGTATAATATCCCATTCCTTTAATTGGTGAAATTAGTTTCTTCAAGTACTCATATTTGGGTTGATAAAGAGATTTTGAGTATAAATAGATGTTTTCAAACTTGAATCCATTAGGACTTTCTAGTAAGCCGATCATAACATTAGTCTTTCCACAATTTGATGGTCCCACTATTAGAGCACGAATAGAATTTGGTAAGAGGGGGCTATGCTTTATTTTTGAAGTGATGTTCGATGATTCATCAATATTACGAACTAAAATATTTTTATGTTGTTTCACTAACTGCATTTTTGTAACTAAATACATTTCATAAATGTTACCTCTTATTATAGAAAAAATCAGATAATATGGTTATACGATATCAGAAAACGTTTAGTCATAAAAACACCTTCGTTGGAGGAGGTATAGTAGATAAAATAATAAACTCTCTACCTCTTGAACTTCATCTTCCTGGATATCAGTACTGTGGACCTGGAACAAAACTACAAAAACGTTTAAATCGAGGTGATAAAGGAATTAATTTATTGGACTCTGCTTGTAAAGATCACGATATAGCTTATTCGAAAAATAAGGATTTAAGCACTAGACACAAGGCTGATAAAATACTTGAAAATTCAGCTTGGGATCGAGTTTTATCAAAAGATAGTAGTATTGCTGAAAAATCATTTGCCTATATGGTTACTAACGCAATGAAAGCCAAAACAAAATTTGGTATGGGTGTGGAGAAAAAGAAAAATGTTAAAAAGAACAAGCTAAATGATAAAAAACTGTTTAGAACATCAATTAGAGCTGCAACAAAAATACTAAAGAAGGAAAAACCATTAGATATTAATTCAGCAATTAAAATTGCCCGAAAAACTATCAACAAATCATTAAAAGGAAGAAAATCTCAAATTATAGTACCACGTGTAATACGTGTCCCAAAAATTGGTGGGTTTTTGCCTCTAATACCGATTTTAACTGCTCTGGGTGCAATTGGTAGTCTAACAACTGGAGGTGCTGCTATAGCTAAAGCTGTTAATGCAACAAAGAATGCAAAAAATCAACTTGATGAAGCAACTAGACATAATAAAGCGATGGAATCTATTGCAGTTGGAAAGGGACTTTACTTAAAACCATATAAAAAGGGTTATGGTTTAGTTTTCAAAGAGGAATCAAAAAACTATTAGAGATGCTACCCAACAGACCACTATCTGATGAGGACCTAAACCGTTTCTCTATAAATATTCCATATTTTAGAGGAGTTTTCATGTTGAATACTCTACCAAAACGAACAAAGAAAATAGAATGTGGAATAATCAATTTAGACGTATCAACAGGACCTGGTACACATTGGGTAGCATATTATAAAAACAACAATGAAAAAGAATATTTCGACAGCTTTGGAAACTTACAACCTCCTTCGGAAGTAGTCAAATATCTTGGTACAAATATAAAATACAACTATAATCAACATCAGAATTTCAATACATTTACCTGTGGTCATTTATGTCTTAAATTTCTTTATGAAATAACTGAAAATATTAAATAAAAAAGCACAAACATTTATTTTTTACAAAACTGTTTCTTGTATTTTTATTTATAATTTAAAATACAAAATTATTATATATTATTGCCAAATTGGAAATTGGGAATTTTGAATTAGAAATTCACTCAGCTCGCTTTCAACAATTAAGCTTTGTTCACCTTCTCTACTTAAGCAATATGATCCGCTCGAGAGCTCTTTAATTTCATCATCGGTTAAAGCATTATATCGCTTTGGGAGGAACATTATGTGGTTTTCCATTTCAACTTTTAGTGTTGGCCCATATTTTGTTGTTACTCTTGTCACTTTTCGAATTGTGTATTTAATTGATGTCTCAAGCTCCTTTATGTGGATTAAGGTTTTATTTTTTAGTGAATTAAATTTTGATGTTAGATTTGTTGTAGACTCCATTTTTTATTTACTTCTACTCACTTTAAATGTTTAACTGAAAATGATCTTAAAAGTAGCGATGATGACTTCTAGAAGGCTAATCGAAAATATTTATTGTGAAATAGTGAATAAGTGGGGGATAGTGATAGACAGAAAGAGATGGTTATAGAGAGAAAAGGGATAGAGAGAGATAGAGTGCTAAAAAAGAAGTATGGAATATAGATGATGGTATAGATATTTTAAATATCAAAAGATAGTACTTTTAAAATTTAAAGAGCAAATTAGTCTTAAAGAAACCTTCAAACAATCATCATTCATTAATTTATCGGCAAATACAATGAGCCAAATTAGACGTACTCTAAACCAATTTTTAAGAGATTTCGAAAGCTTCAGGCTTTTTGATCATTGGGAGATGATCAAATTTTTCGAAAATATGCTAGATGAGAACGAAGAATATGGTATCATGGAAGATGAAGACAATACAGAAGGACACTTCAAAAGCTGTCCTTGGTATGATCCTGAGTGTGAGGAAGGACCTGATACTTGCAGATGTACAATATATTTTTTGCGCAAAAGTATATTAGAAAATTTAATAATTAGATACTATGAAATGTTTCCATCATTATAATAAAAATAAATAAAATTAAATTAAATTATTCCTTGTTTTGTATTATTTTTTAAAGGATATTTAGGAATCATTTATTCGAATAGAAAATTACAGAAACTTGTATGTAGTGAAAAATATAAGGACTTATCCGATTATCTAAATTGTTTCTCTTTATGAAAATATGAAATTTAATGGAATTTCATAATATTGTGAAATTCAATTTGTTTTGTGCAGAACCTCTCAGGGAAAACAAGACTGTGCATGTTTAAGCGATATGAAAACAAGAATTTGCAAATAAGCAAAAACGAAAGTTTTTTTGATTCAACGAAGTAAAGCCAATAAAGAAATAAACACTTTGGAAAATTAATGCATAAATACAACATTAATCACTACTCAACATATAGCATTATGAAAGCATCAATAGTAGAACGATTTAATAGAACATTGAAAGGAATGATGTGGAAAGAATTTAGTTATAATGGTTCATATAAGTGGATTGATATATACAAAGATTTACTCGATGCAAACAATAGAAAAGTTCATCGTACCATTAAAATGGCTCCTATTAAAGTCAACACAACAAATGAGGAAAAGCTGCTAAATACAGTATACAGTCATTTGAAAATGTATAAAATGTCAAAATTTAATGTGGGAGATCATGTTCGCATAAGCAAATATAAGCACACATTTGAAAAAGGTTATACTCCAAATTGGAGTACAGAAATTTTCACAATTACAAGAGTTCAAAATACAAATCCTGCAACATACATATTAGAAGACTATCTTGGCAATCCTATTAAAGGTGGCTTCTATACTGAGGAACTTTCAAAAACTAGATTTCCAAATACATATCTAGTTGAAAAGGTTCTTAAAATTAAAGGGAAGGAGGTATATGTTAAATGGCTGGGATTTTCTAATCAACACAATTCTTGGATAAGTAAAGATGAAATATTATAGTTGGAAGAAAAACTAAATTAGAAACAACAACAACATCAATAGCAACAACAACAATAGCATTAATATTAAGAAACTAATGTTAATTTTAAAATGAGAAAAAGTTTTAAATAAAATATGTAAATCATACTTATAAACCATACTGTGTACTAAACATTATTTAATTGTAATCAGACTGTTATAATGTCAATAACACTTACTCTGAGCTCTAACTCATCAGAACTATCTGCTAGTTACTTTCCTCCTATTGAATTACATGGTGCATATGAGTGTGCTCTAACTGATTTTCATTCATACAACAGTATTCCAAATGTAGACACCTACAACAATATGTTTCATATAGGGGAACATATAATTGAAATACCAATTGGATCTTACGAATTAAATAATATAGTTGATTTTATAGAAGAGGAATACAAACGACTCTGCCCAGCAAATAAGATTTTTATTGAAGCCAATAACAATACAATGCAAGTTAAAGTTAATAGTTCCAAGGATCCTGTACATTTTAATAAAGACAATACAATTGGAAAACTTTTAGGATTCAATAGCAAAATCCTAACACCAAACAAATATTATTATTCAGATCTTCCAGTTAATATTTTTAAAGTGAATCTCTTGCGAATTGAAAGTAGTATCGCTATGAACACATATATGAATAACTCGAAATCGCATACACTTCATGAATTTCCGATTAATGTGCCTCCAGGCTATAAAATAGATGAGGTTCCAAGAAATCTTATCTATTTACCTGTAAACACCAGAGAGATAAGTTCACTAGCGCTGCGCGTACTGGATCAACACGGTGATTTAATTAATTTCCGAGGAGAGGAAATTACAATACGAATACATTTAAGGCCAACTAAATAATGCTAATATACAACACAAATACATTGAAAAATATAGCAGCAGCAAGAACAACAACAACAACATTAAAGCGACCAGCTCAACAAAAAGCTCTAACAACATCAAATAAAAATTTTCTAAAGTCCTTGAATTTTAAATTGAAGACAAAATGAGTTCAATAATAGATGTCTTAGATAAACCCTTGTCTGATGAGAATATAATCAAAAAGGACTATCATACATATGTACCATACTTACAATCTTACAACAATAATGATGAAATTAGAATTTCAATACAAAATCAAGATTTGTATGTGCTACCCAGTGAGAGCTACATTTATGTAGACGGATTTGTTGTCGATGATAATAAGGCCAAATCTTCTTCTTCTTCTTCTTCTTCGGAGAACTTTTTATTAAAAAACAACTTTGTGGCATATCTATTTGATGAAATTCGCTATGAGCTCAATGGAATTGAAATTGACCATACAAGATATTTAGGAGCCACAAGCACTATAAAAAATTTGGTTTCTCTGTCACCAACAGAAAGCAACGTGATGCAAAATGCTGGATGGAACAAAATTGACGATGTCACTCTTGAAAATGGATTTTTCAATTTTTATGTACCTCTAAAAATGCTTCTAGGATTCGCCGAAGACTACAACAAAATTATACTAAATGGAAAACATGAATTGATACTCTTGCGCAATAAGAATGATGAAGATCTTGTACGCTCGAGTGTTTCTACTGAAAAAGCTAAACTTACAATTTCACTCATCTCATGGAGAATCCCACATGTACAATTATCCGACTTTAGCAAATTGAATATGATAAAAATTATTAACAATGGTGCTTCTATACCTATGGCATTTCGCAGTTGGGATTGTCATGTTAATCCACAATTAAACACAGGTACTAGCCATATTTGGAATGTTAAACTGGCTGCAAATAGAGAACGCCCCCGTTTTGTATTGATTGCTTTTCAACAAGAAAATAAGTTTGTTCATTGTGATTTGACTAATTTAAAAGTACATTTAAATTCAGTCTCATATCCATATGATGATCTTAACATAAAGTTCAAAAATGAACGATATGCAATTCTATATGATATGTATCTAAGATTCCAACAAAGCTACTATATGAAAGAATCTCAACCGCTTCTATCTGCATCAGAGTTTAAGACAAAAGCTCCTATTATTGTAGTAGATGTCAGTCATCAGAATGAATCATTCAATAATGGACCGATTGATATAAAAATAGCATTTGAAACAGCAACTAATATTGCAGCAAAGACATCAGCTTACTGCATTCTTATTCATGATCGCATAATAGAATATATACCCATCAAAGGACAAGTTCGAAAAGTCTTTTAAATTGAGTAATATGGAAAATAACACAATTTTTATAGACGTACAAGGTTTCAAAAGTAATTCAAATGATTTCATCCCAAAAGAAGTAGCGATTGTTTTCAACAATTATGAATATAACAATTTCATTATAAAACCACCATTTGATTTTAAATGCTTATCAATAAAAAAGCAAAGAGAAGCAAAGTGGCTAACGAAAAACTATCATCACCTCAGCTGGACTGCTGGATCAGTTTCTTTTGAAAGCGTTTGCAATTTTTTAAAAGCCAACGCAAGATGTTCTAAAATTTATGTAAAAGGTGAAGAGAAAAGACGATGGTTGGAAAAAATTTTATGCCGAAAAATTTTTAACGTTGAGGATATAGGCTGTATCAACTTTAAACAAATGGAGATTAAGTATCCAGAATATTTTTATTGTAATTATCATAAACTTGGTGTTTGCGCATTAAAAAATGCTATTTTACTAACAAAAGAAATATCTTGCTTTAAATGAATTTTTACACTCTTTAAAATATTAATGTATGTATTATTATAAAATTTTAAAAAACTTTAAACAATAAATGTATAGAAAAATAAAAAATCTACAAGTGTTTTCTTATTTCAAAAACAAACTACATAAAGGAAAGAGAAGGAAGTGGAAAGGAGGAGGAGAAGTTAGCATTTTTGCTAACTTGCAAATTTTTACTTTTTGTTTCTCTGCTTATGACTGTAGTTAGTTGAAACTTGCTGCTTTAAAATAATCGCAGCCAAAGAAAATGATTACGTTGCAAAATATAAATGTATTCTACACAGCCACAAAATATTCCACGCACAAGTTCTTTCGATCGTACATACATACATACATACAAACATACATCATACACACATACATACATACATACATCATACACACATACATACATACATACATACATGCATGCATGCATCATACACACATACATACATACATACATCATACACACATACATACAAATATATTTCTTAAACAAATAAACAGAATATAAGCTTACCAGCGACAAACAAGCTGGACCCCCACCCACAAGCATTAGGGGTGTTCACATACATGAGAACGTTTTATAAATAAATAAAATAATTTATTTAATTATTTTATTAATTTATTTAATTATTTTATTTATAAACAATTTATTAGCGTGATGAAATCACACAAGCACATTCCCACGATTCATATGAGAATCGTCTAGTAGTCATCAAACCTATTTTCTCTGATATTACTGATGTAGTATTACGATAACAAATTTCTACAGTATGGCAACACTGGGAGCATTAGAAAATAATAATCATGTTTTGCCGTCGGCATTTGAAAAAAATAATCATGTTTTGCCGTCGGCATTAGGAAAAATTAATAAACATGTTTTGCGTAGACATTAAGAAAAATTAATAACCACTATTTCACCATTGGTATTAGAAAAAATCATTTTCATGATTTTCCCGTCGGCATTTGAAAATAATTATGTATTGCCGTAGGCATTAGGAAAAATAAGTATGTATTGCCGTCGGCATTAGGAAAAAAAATAATCATGTATTGCCGTCGGCATTTGAAAAAATTATCATGCATTGCCGTAGGCATTAGGAAAAATTATCATGCATGCCGTAGGCATTAGGAAAAAGACAGACTTATTGAACCACCCTCGAAAAATATTTAAAGGACTTATCGAACCACCCTCGTAGGTATCAAATTTCAAGAATTTTAAAATTTTCAAATTTTAATTACCCAAATTTAACAATTTCAGCAACAATTTAACAATTTTAATTGGGGCAGAAGCGATAGTTCCCTACTACTAGCCTGTGAGTTAAAAACTGAATTTAACAAACTTGCAGTGTGAAAGCAAAATCAGCTGTTTGTGGTTTTAACGTTAAAACCAGGTTTTAACTTTCAGTGTGAAAACACTATTAAGCTATTATGACATTTCATTTTTTCTTCATTGATTTGATATTGAACAGATAGAAACAAACAATAAATGTTAGAAAGAACAAACTATAATAAACGGAAACAAAAAATTTAAATGTTGTCAAGTTTCGAAATTAGAAACCGATAGTATTAAGATAAAACAAACTAAAAATCGCTATGTTTGACCATAAACCGCTAACTAACGAACACTTATGTTTCAAGCTTAAAATTAAAATTTTAAGTTGAACAATTTTACATTTTTTTGACAGATCTTCATTTGTTATCGATAACTTTAGTTAAATTGTTGACATTATTTCATTTTTCTTAATCAGGGCTATCATGAATAAAATTACGCGTGAAATTTTCCACGGGGAACAATTCCAACTAATAGCAAGTAATAGTGAAAACAAAAAATTCTAATTGGAAAAAGGAGAAATTTCACATGGAATTTTATTCATGATAGCCCTGAATATAGCTGAACCCTTTGCACGTGTTGAATTTTTCTATTACAATATGTTTGCACTTTTCTCTAAAACTTGATAAATGAAAAAAAAAATTAAGTTTCATAGGGGCTTTATACATAACGAGAAACCAGCATAAGCGACAAAACTGAACATGGTCCTAACAAGTTTTGCCATACAATTTTTGATTAAAATTCAGGCTAGGATTTAATAGTGGGTTAAAACTACATTATGCACAGATTTCTAATGTCAAATAGTTTGAAAGTCGTTAAGACCATATTAAATTTTGCCACTTATGCTAACTGGCATGAAGGTTTTTGTTATGAATAAGGTTTTAAGTATATATAAAAAAATAACTGTGAGATTACAAAAAATAAAAGCAATGTGAGTCCGATCACAGGGGAGATGTGTAAACATCTAGTAATGCAAAATTTTTTTAAAGTTTTTGTTTTATGCTTTTAGTATATTTTTTTAAATTAATCAATTAAAAGTATCAAAACTTTCAATATTGTAAACACATAGGAATTTGTTGGTTTTTGTTTGTTTTATTAAACTTATTTTGTTAGTAAATGGGCACACTGCAGTATATGTAAAGGGTGTTTTTTATTGAGGTATAGAACTTTAAGTTGGCATCACTTTTTTAACTGGCGGCCATTTTGTCAGCTGTCAAGTGATTAATATTTAGTTTGGTTTGCCATTTTATCATGAACAGGTTGACAAAAGAACAACGCTTGCAAATCGTGCAAATTTATTTCGAAAATAATGGTTCAGTTCGCGAAGTTTACCGCAAGCTCCGTCCATTTTATGGTCGACATAATCGTCCATCAGAGCAATTAATTCGGTTAACCATGGATCGTTTTCGCACTACGTTTACTCTATGTGATAATACGCATGCGCAGAGACGTCGAACAGTGCGCACCGAAGAAACAATTGCCGCTGTAGAGCAAAGTGTTGAAGAGGACCCGAATGAATCGATTCGCCACCGTGCACAGCAATTGGAGCCGACTAACCGACTATTTTGTTCCCGAATTGGATGGCATGAATGTGGATGAGTTGTGGTTCCAACAAGACGGCGCTACATGCCACACAGCGCACGTCACAATCGATTTATTGAAGGAAACATTCGATGAGCGCATAATTTCGCGGAATGGACCTGTCAATTGGCCACCAAGATCGTGTGATTTGACACCATTGGATTATTTTCTTTGGGGATATGTGAAGTCGCTCGTCTACGCCAACAAACCAGAAACGTTAGGGGACTTGGAAGCCAACATTCGTGGCGTTATTGCCAACATACGGCCCCATATGCTCGAAAAAGTGGTTGAAAATTGGACCTGTAGAATTGGCTTTATTCGAGCCAGCCGCGGCGGCCACATGCCCGAAATTATATTTAAACATTAATGGCATAAAATTATCCTTCCAATAAAGCCAAATTGATGGACATTAAAACGATTTTCTTGTGTTTTATTTCAATTCGAAGTTCTATACCCCTAAAAAAAACACCCTATATATGTACTGCATTAAAAATTGCAGTAAGCAGTAAATTTCCTGATTACTAAAAAAAATTCAGTAAATTTTTACTGCTAATGAAATTTAATTAACATTACCAGTAAAATCGTAGGGCCGTAATCATAATAAAGTTTTTTTCATTCAAATTTTGAAATTTTTGTATGAAAAAAATTTAGCCACTTGGTAGAATTTCATTATGAATACAAGCATTACTGATTACTGCAAATTCAATGCACCTCATCATATAATAAATCATTTAGGCACTTTATAAAAATTGCAGAAAAAATTTTAGTAATCAGTAAAAATTTACTAGTTAAAAAATTATTTTTACTGAAATTTTAGTAGTACTGCAAAGTGCCCATCTATGGTAAATGCCTTAAGTACAAATAATTAATATTGGCTTATGCTAACTAAAATAAGATATATAAATTTTTGACTCTGCTGTATTTAAAATTTAATGGAAAACTGCATCTATAGTAGTGCAGTTATTAGTTATGGGGGTTTGTGGAGAATTGCTCATATGCAAATGGAAAACGTCAAAGAAAAATTTTGATAAAGCTTGCGACTGTGGCTTTGCAAAATTTGTATTAAAATCTCCACCCATAATAATTGGCATGACGTGGACATTGATACCCAATTGTCGTACACCAGCTTCAGTGTAAGGCAACAGTACGTAATGAAGATATGTTATAATATAATATTCAGCCCAATCATAAACATTCCCTCGGAATGTATTTCTCACGGAAAATAATTTTCTCGAGAAAACATTCCTCCAATCATAAATTCCTTGGGTACAAAAAAGAGCAATATGTGGCATCACCGCATTACGAAGGTCGTTGTTTTGCTTGTTTGTTGACATTTTTTTTCTCCCTTTTTTTGAGTGAGAGAGTAAACAAAGTTATTAAAATTCACCAACTTGAAAAAATAAGTAAAAATAAGTTTATAAATATTTGTGTTAATACAAATAAAAGAACTTTAAAATACAAGTTTATGTATATACATTTTGTTTTAATGGAGTATTAAATGTGTTTTTATGTAAATTCCCTTCTGTTTTGCCAGGAAAAGATTTTTAGTGAAAAAAGCAAATTCAATTGCGTTCATAATACCTACTTTTTTCCCCCGGGAGTTTTTTTATTCCCGAATTTGGTAAAAACAGGGGAAAAAACAGATTCATAATAGGAGAAAAGGGAAAAGTATATATCTTTTAAACAATTATTTGACATTTAAAACGCTCTTCTATTTAAAAGTTTATATATATTTTATTTTTTTTATATTTGAGACATTTTTTTTAGATTTGAATTGAACTATAGTGAATTTTTAATCAGAAATAATTTTTAGTCAGGCTTAAGTTCAGTAATTTCAATTCTTTTACTGAATGAAATATTTTTATTAATTAATGTGAGTTTCTAAAGAAGAGAAGAAAAATTAAATTAGACTTTTGCTGGGGGAAATGCCGATATTTATGTATTTACCAGACGTAAATCAATAATTGTACACAACAATCATTTCTCACATTCCGTATCATTAGAATTTACGTTAAATAGCTGATGTTAATAACAATCTCTAGCCAAGTAGATAGACTAGGGTGCTGATGAAGTGCGTTGCTGCACAGAAAAATATAAGTACTTCCCCCAGCTTAAAAGTCTAATTTAATTTTTCTTCTCTTTAGAAACTCACATTAATTAAAAAAAATATTTCATTCAATAAAAGAATTGAAATTACTGTACTTAAGCCTTACTAAAAATTATTTCTGATTAAAAATTCACTATAGTTCAATTAAAATCTAAAAAAAATGTCTCACTTAATTCATCACGTGACAAAAATATGTTCACTTAGTTACAGTTCGATAAGTTGACGAACATCACCAAAAACGGTATTTTCAGAATAACTTTTGAGCTTGAGGGTGTTTCTGAATTTTTTTGTCACAATTTTTAATGTACTCATCACGACTTAAAACTCACGCTGGGTCGTTTTCCAAGTTTTTTTCACTGTAACACTGTGTTATTTACCTAAACCTCACGCTATATGGCGATGCCATACAAATTTGCTATTTCTCATAGATTGTCATATAAAAAACGATGTGACGGCTACATTGTAAAATATATTTTTAATGATATTATGAAGTACATTTTATAATTATGAGGACGTTGTTATTACAAAAAGTTTATGTTTATGGAAAAAAATTGTGTTTGTTTTGGATAAAAAAAAAACTATTTTTAACCGACTTAAGAAAAGGAGGATGTTATCAATTGTTGTTTTTTTTTTTTTTTTTTTTTTTTTTTTTTTTTTTGATATTGCTACCTCATTGAGGAGGTATAGTTTCCTATTGATCCCATTGATTTTATGATATTATACTTATTTGATTGCTGCGAAACCTAGCAAATACCTTTCTGGGGCGGGCCGCGCCCATTAAAATGTATTATTATATGTCACGTAGTTCTACTTATCCGATTTTTACGAAACTTACCACACATCTTGAGCTATAAAATAGACGCAATCTGTCATTTAAAAAAATGGGCGGAGGCACGCCCATTAAAATTTAGTTATATATTTAACGTACTTCTTTTTAACCAACAGATTTTCAAATTCTTCGTTTGTTTGAAAGAGTTTACTTTCGGTTTGATCCCATAAATTTTTTTCGATTTAAGTTTTTTTTTAATTGTTTTATTTAAGAAATTTATTATTCGACATATTGTCAGAAGTTTATTTTAATTTGAAATTTATTTGCTGGTGGTTCAGCGTTGTCCATATTCATTTCATTGTTGCTGTAACAAATCATCAGTAGACTTCAACCACACATTTTGAGTAGTCACAAACCTCTTATTTATGCACAGACTTTCAAGAACTATTTGAGAATTCATAAATAATATTTTTGAAAATCACAAGAAAAATAAGCGTAGTAGGCTTAGAAACTAACACAAAAAAGCCAGCAAATAATTTATATTCGATTTGAATCTATTTTATTTTTCTACACCTTTATACAACTAGAAATCCATTGGATAACAATAAAAGTAATTATAAGGCAAAATGAAAAATAAAATCTAAATTTAACATTTAAGAAATTTCATCACCAGCAGTACCCTTCTCTACAGTATCCTCAATATCAACAATACGGTATGCCTAACTGTTACCCTACACCAATGTCATGGAGTAATCAGTTTTTCGCATCAGGAGTACCAATGCAATATGAGTATCCAAGTTACAATTATAATCCCGTCACACCAGTTAATCAAATGGAGCAGTATTCCAATTTGATGCAATGGCGACCTCTTAATTACCATCAACAAGAGCAGGAGCTACAACAACAAGCTCATCAACAAGGTGTGGATATCCTTGGAGGGACTTTATGCAACGATGCTATGGACATAAGTTTACCGGAAAGTAATGGAGAAGTAGAAGAAAAAAGAGAAGAAACTCTACCAACTCCAATGAGTACTTCGCATGCTAGGAGAGAAGAAGAAGTCGAAGAGAATGTGAGATATTACAAAATATCGAAAGCCTTCAAAAACCATATCGCCACATATGTAATTCTTAATAAAAAAGACCAACTTCTCTTGGAAGAACTTATTAAAGAAAACATGAATATTTTTATTGAGAGACTTCAAATGTCTATATATAATTAAATTTCATGTGAGTATTGTGGCGGAGTACATCAAAATTGTAGAAGAAGAATTGGAGTTGTGTATTATAACACATGTAGCCAAAATGAGTTTGCTGACGAAGGCAGATAACATTGAAGAATTATTCCGTAAACAGATAGAGGAGATTTCAACAAAAATGTCCGAATTTGAAGAGCGAGATTCTGGTTGGACTTTGTCACGCATAGTTCGAGCAGAAATCAACATCAACAAATCTTCGCTATTCAAAGGATCAAGTTGGATATCTACTCCGGAAAAACTATTAAGAAAAAAAGCTTGCATCAATATTGAAAATAGTGATGAATACTGCTTCAAGTGGTGTTTAATCGCTGCCATCGATACTACCAACTATTATGATGCCAGACGCTGCAGTACTTATAATATTCAGGATATTTCTGCAGAAATGGTGTAGCATTAAATTTCAAAAACTTAACTTACCCATTAGCACTAAACAAAATTAAGGAGTTCGAAGTAAATAATCCAGCAATAAGTGTTAATGTGTTTGCGTACGATGAGGGAGCAGATCAAATCATCGGTCCCTATTATGTGACCAAGGAGGAGAAAGTAAAGCATGTCAACTTGTTGCTTTTGGAGAATGGTGAAGTTCATCACTACATATTGATAAAGAACATATCAAAGTAAGTTAGAAAATTATACTAATACTCTTTAATTTTAATGATACATTTACTTGTTTTATATATTTTATAATAGAGACATTTTACTAATAAACTTTTATATATTTTTTCTCATTCACAGACTTTTGACGAATCAAATAACCACCGATAGACATAAATTACTTTTTTGTAATAGCTGTCTACAGTACAGTCATAGGGAGAACGTCATGAGTAATCATAAGGCGGAATGCGGCAAAATCGTGACAACTATGCCGTCAGGTCCAGATGCAGTTCTAAGTTTTAAGGGGCATCAGAGGAAAATGGATGTCCCCTTTGTGGTGTACGCAGACTTCGAATGCATCCTGGAAGACATTAGTAATAACGTGAGTAGTAAAACCAGTCTTGTCAAAAAGCACACTCCTTGTGCTTTTAGTTACTACATTAAGTGTCTCCATAACAATAAGTTAGATAAATTAAGGGTTTATACAGGGAAAGATGCTTCACAAAAATTTGTTTCATTTTTAATTAAAGATTGTGAGGATATTTATAATAATCATTTAGTAAATAATAGGCAAATTGATACTTTATCCCCTTCTGATATTTATAATTTTTATAGTGCGGTGAATTGTCATATTTGTCAAAAATTTCTAGGTAAAGATCGCGTTAGAGATCATTGTCACATTAGCGGTAAATATAGAGGTGCAGCCCACAATAACTGTAATTTGAATTACCAAATTCCCAAGTTTATACCAGTTTACTTTCACAATTACTCAAATTATGACTCACATCTTTTTATTAAATAACTAGGTGAAATTTCTATGCAACTGAAAGTACTCCCTCTCAATAAGGAGCTTTATATATCACTCTCGCAATTTACACAAATGAGCGATGGTCATAATCTTGAAATAAGATTTCTTGATACATTACGCTTTATGGCTGAGAGTTTAGAATCATTAGCCTGCAATTTGTCGGATAATGATTTTAACACTATAAGGTCCTTATTTCAATCAGAAAAAGAATTTCAGCTTATTAAGAAGAAAGGCATTTTCCCCTATGAGTACCTAAATTCATTTCAAAAATTAGACGAGTGCCAGCTGCCTTCACGCAGTGATTTCTTTAATAAGTTGAACAATAAAGAGTGTTCTTTAGAGGAATACTCACATGCTGTAGAGGTATGGAATACTTTTGGTTGCAAAACAATGGAAGATTACATGGAACTTTACTTAAAAACAGATGTCCTCTTACTGACAGATATTTTCGAAAACTTTAGAAAAGTTTGTAAAGGTATTTATGAGCTGGATCCATGTCAATACTATACCGCACCTGGACTTTCCTGGGATGCAATGTTAAAATACACAAAAATTGAACTAGAATTATTGACGGACATAGACATGTACAATTTTATGAAAAAAGGTATACGTGGGGGAATCGTACAGTGTAGCCAAAGATATTCGAAAGCGAATAACAAATATTTGGAAGATTTCGATAAAGAAAAGCCCTCGGAGTTTCTTGTCTATTTAGACGCAAATAACCTTTACGGTTGGGCAATGTCGGAATATCTTCCTCATGGTGGGTTCAGATGGTTATCGCAAGACGAGCTGAATCTGGATCCAAATAGCATATCTGACAATGGAACAGACGGTTATGTTTATGAGGCCACTTTAGATTATCCTTCTCACTTACATGACTTGCATAATGACCTACCTTTTTGCGCTGAAAATAAAAAATCACTCCAAGCGAAGTATAACAAGTTGATAACCGATTTCTCTACAAAGCAATCATACGTGATACACTTTAGAGTTCTTAAACAATGCTTAGAAGATGGCTTAGTTTTAAAGAAAACACATCGTATTCTAGCATTTAAACAATCTCCATGGTTAAAAGGCTATATTGACCTAAATACCAGACATAGAGCCACTGCTAAAAATGCTTTTGAAAAAAACTTTTTCAAGCTACTTAATAATGCAGTCTATGGTAAAACCATGGAAAATGTGGATAAGAGGAGAGATGTTAAAATTGTCAATAATTGGGAGAGAACGAATTGTAATCGTTTGGGGGCTCAAGATTGGATATCAAAACCAAATTTTCATAGTTTATCTATATTTTCCGAAGATCTGGTAGCAATCGAAATGACTAGAGTCAAAACCTGCTACAATAAACCAATTTACTTAGGATTTTGTGTACTTGAGTTGTCCAAATGGAAAATGTATAATTTTCATTACGGGTACATGCAACCTAAGTTTAAGACAAAACTCTCATTGAACTATATGGACACGGACTCTTTTATATATTCAATAAAGACGGATGACTTTTACGCTGACATAAAAAATGACATAGAAGAACATTTTGATACATCGGACTATCCCACGGACAATACTTATAATTTCCCATTAATAAATAAAAAAGTTTTAGGCATGATGAAGGATGAAAACTGCGGTAAGATAATGACAGAATTTGTTGGGCTGCGATCAAAAATGTACTCATTCAGTGTACAAAATCAAAATGACGTTAAAAAATCGAAGGGGGTAAAAAGATCCATATTAGATAAATATAGTTTAGCTACTTATAAAAACTGTTTATTCAATAAGACTAATGTATACGATAATATGTTAACATTTAAATCTAAGCTTCACCAGATATATACTAGTGAATTAAATAAGGTAGTCTTAAGTTATGGAGACGATAAGAGAAAAATTAGGTCAAATAATATTAACACATATGCATGGTATCATTTTCGTATTAAGGAAACTAACCCTGAATATGAACTTGATATGTTGCTAGATGAGATTGCTAGAATGCAAGAAAATAGCTAAAATTAGTTAATTTTTAGTTAAGTAGTTAATTTTTAAATTGTATATAAAATCTTAGTTATTAAGAAACATTATTGTAAATAAAATCCTATTTATTGTTGTTAAAATGATTTTAAATAAAATCCTTTTTATTTAGAAAAATTATGGTACATAAAATCCTATTTATTAAGAAAAATGGTTGTAAATAAAATCCTATTTATTAAGAAAAACTATTGTACAAATGTATATGAATTTTTAAGAAAAACTATTGTACATACATATATAAATAAATTTTTAAGAAAAAAAAAATGAAATAAAATATTGAAAAGAGAATGAAATATGTGAATGGTGTTTATTTCTTTATTGGCTTTACACCGTTGAATCAAAAAAAAACTTTCGTTTTTGCTTATTTGCAAATTCTTGTTTTCATATCGCTTAAACATGCACAGTCTTGATTTATTTGAGAGGATCTGCACAAGACAAATTGAATTTCTCAATATTATGAAATTCCATTAAATTTCATTAGATATTTTCATAAAGAGAAACAATTAAGATAATCGGATAAGTCCTTATATTTTTCACTACATACAAGTTTCTCTTATTTTCTAATCGAAAAAGCTTAATCGGTGAGAGCGAGCTGAGTGAATTTCTAATTCCAAATTCCCAATTTTCTATTTGCCAATGATATGTATTAATTATGTATTTTAAATTATAAATAAAAAGACATTAAAGAGTTTGTAAAATATAAATGTTTGTGTTTTTATTTAATATTTTCAGTTATTTCATACAGAAATTGAAGACATAAATGACCACAGGTAAATGTATTGAAATTCTGATGTTGACTATAGTTGTATTTTATATTTGTACCAAGATATTTGACTACTTCCGAAGGAGGTTGTAAGTTTCCAAAGCTGTCGAAATATTCTTTTTCATTGTTGTTTTTATAATACGCTACCCAATGTGTACCAGGTCCTGTTGATACGTCTAAATTGATTATTCCACATTCTATTTTCTTTGTTCGTTTTGGTAGAGTATTCAACATGAAAACTCCTCTAAAATATGGAATATTTATAGAGAAACGGTTTAGGTCCTCATCAGATAGTGGTCTGTTGGGTAGCATCTCTAATAGTTTTTTGATTCTTCTTGTAAACTAAACCATAACCCTTTTTATATGGTTTTAAGTAAAGTCCCTTTCCAACTGCTATAGATTCCATCGCTCTATTATGTCTAGTTGCTTCATCAAGTTGTTTTTTTGCATTCTTTGTTGCATTTACAGCTTTTGCTATAGCAGCACCTCCAGTAGTTAGACTACCAATTGCACCCAGAGCAGTTAAAATCGGTATTAGAGGCAAAAAGCCACCAATTTTTGGTACACGTATTACACGTGGTACTATAATTTGAGATTTTCTTCCTTTTAATGATTTGTTGATAGTTTTTCGGGCAATTTTAATTACTGAGTTAATATCTAATGGTTTTTCCTTCTTTAGTATTTTTGTTGCAGCTCTAATTGATGTTCTAAACAGTTTTTTATCATTTAGCTTGTTCTTTTTAGCATTTTTCTTTTTCTCCACACCCATACCAAATTTTGTTTTGGCTTTCATTGCGTTAGTAACCATATAGGCAAATGATTTTTCAGCAATACTACTATCTTTTGATAAAACTCGATCCCAAGCTGAATTTTCAAGTATTTTATCAGCCTTGTGTCTAGTGCTTAAATCCTTATTTTTCGAATAAGCTATATCGTGATCTTTACAAGCAGAGTCCAATAAATTAATTCCTTTATCACCTCGATTTAAACGTTTTTGTAGTTTTGTTCCAGGTCCACAGTACTGATATCCAGGAAGATGAAGTTCAACAGGTAGAGAGTTTATTATTTTATCTACTATACCTCCTCCAACGAAGGTATTTTTATGACTTAACGTTTTCTGATATCGTATAACCATATTATCTGATTTTTTCTATAAAAAGAGGTAACATTTATGAAATGTATTTATTTACAAAAATGCAGTTAGTGAAACAACATAAAAATATTTTAGTTCGTAATATTGATGAATCATCGAACATCACTTCAAAAATAAAGCATAGTCCCCTCTTACCAAACTCTATTCGTGCTCTAATAGTGGGGCCATCAAATTGTGGAAAGACTAATGTTATGATCGGCTTACTAGAAAGTCCTAATGGACTCAAGTTTGAAAACATCTATTTATACTCAAAATCTCTTTATCAACCTAAATATGAGTACTTGAAGTAACTAATTTCACCAATTAAAGGAATAGGATATTATACATTCACCGATAATGAATCAGTTATTCCACCTGACGAAGCTAAAACTAATTCAATTATGATATTTGATGATGTTGCATGTGAAAAGCAGAATAATATACGTACATATTTTTGTATGGGGTGACATAGGGATATTGATTCATTCTACTTGTGTCAAACTTATACTAGAATTCCCAAGCATTTAATAAGAGACAATGCAAATGTTATTATAATGTTTAAGCAAGATGATACAAATATGAAGCATGTTTATAGCGATCATGTTGGCAGCGATATGAGTTACGAAAAATTCCAAGAAATTTGTAGAGAATGTTGGAAGGATAAATATGGCTTTTTAGTGATAAGCAAAGATAATGAATTAAATGATGGTCGCTACAGAAAGCAATTTGACTTTTTCATAACTCTATAAACTACTTCTCATAAAAGATTGACTTTAGTTATTAATCTAACTTTAAACTTGATACATCTATTTGCTATAACCTCATCTGATACCTGATAAGCTGATCTCAAAACTAGACCAGCTACCTGAAAACCAGACCAGGTCCTGAAAAGCTGATCTGAAAACCAGACCAGGTCCTGAAAAGCTGATTTCTGGTTTTCAGATCAGCTTATTAGGACCTGGTCTGGTTTTCATATCAGCTTTTCAGGACCTGGTCTGGTTTTCAGATCAGCTGTTCAGGACCTGGTCTGGTTTTCAGATCAGCTTTTCAGGACCTGGTCTGGTTTTCAGATCAGCTTTTCAGGACCTGGTCTGGTTTTCAGATCAGCTTTTCAGGACCTGGTCTGGTTTTCAGATCAGCTTTTCAGGACATTAGTCTTTCCACAATTTGATGGCCGCACTATTAGAGCACGAATAGAGTTTGGTGAGAGGGGACTATGCTTTATTTTTGAAGTGATGTTCGATGATTCATCAATATTACGAACTAAAATATTTTTATGTTGTTTCACTAACTGCATTTTTGTAAATAAATACATTTCATAAATGTTACCTCTTTTTATAGCAAAAATCAGATAATATGGTTATACGATATCAGAAAACGTTAAGTCATAAAAATACCTTCGTTGGAGGAGGTATAGTAGATAAAATAATAAACTCTCTACCTGTTGAACTTCATCTTCCTGGATATCAGTACTGTGGACCTGGAACAAAACTACAAAAACGTTTAAATCGAGGTGATAAAGGAATTAATTTATTGGACTCTGCTTGTAAAGATCACGATATAGCTTATTCGAAAAATAAGGATTTAAGCACTAGACACAAGGCTGATAAAATACTTGAAAATTCAGCTTGGGATCGAGTTTTATCAAAAGATAGTAGTATTGCTGAAAAATCATTTGCCTATATGGTTACTAACGCAATGAAAGCCAAAACAAAATTTGGTATGGGTGTGGAGAAAAAGAAAAATGCTAAAAAGAACAAGCTAAATGATAAAAAACTGTTTAGAACATCAATTAGAGCTGCAACAAAAATACTAAAGAAGGAAAAACCATTAGATATTAACTCAGTAATTAAAATTGCCCGAAAAACTATCAACAAATCATTAAAAGGAAGAAAATCTCAAATTATAGTACCACGTGTAATACGTGTACCAAAAATTGGTGGCTTTTTGCCTCTAATACCGATTTTAACTGCTCTGGGTGCAATTGGTAGTCTAACTACTGGAGGTGCTGCTATAGCAAAAGCTGTAAATGCAACAAAGAATGCAAAAAAACAACTTGATGAAGCAACTAGACATAATAGAGCGATGGAATCTATAGCAGTTGGAAAGGGACTTTACTTAAAACCATATAAAAAGGGTTATAGTTTAGTTTACAAAGAAGAATCAAAAAACTATTAGAGATGCTACCCAACAGACCACTATCTGATGAGGACCTAAACCGTTTCTCTATAAATATTCCATATTTTAGAGGAGTTTTCATGTTGAATACTCTACCAAAACGAACAAAGAAAATAGAATGTGGAATAATCAATTTAGACGTATCAACAGGACCTGGTACACATTGGGTAGCGTATTATAAAAACAACAATGAAAAAGAATATTTCGACAGCTTTGGAAACTTACAACCTCCTTCGGAAGTAGTCAAATATCTTGGTACAAATATAAAATACAACTATAGTCAACATCAGAATTTCAATACATTTACCTGTGGTCATTTATGTCTTCAATTTCTGTATGAAATAACTGAAAATATTAAATAAAAAACACAAACATTTATATTTTACAAACTCTTTAATGTCTTTTTATTTATAATTTAAAATACATAATTAATACATATCATTGGCAAATAGAAAATTGGGAATTTGGAATTAGAAATTCACTCAGCTCGCTCTCACCGATTAAGCTTTTTCGATTAGAAAATAAGAGAAACTTGTATGTAGTAAAAAATATAAGGACTTATCCGATTATCTTAATTGTTTCTCTTTATGAAAATATCTAATGAAATTTAATGGAATTTCATAATATTGAGAAATTCAATTTGTCTTGTGCAGATCCTCTCAAATAAATCAAGACTGTGCATGTTTAAGCGATATGAAAACAAGAATTTGCAAATAAGCAAAAACGAAAGTTTTTTTTTGATTCAACGGTGTAAAGCCAATAAAGAAATAAACACCATTCACATATTTCATTCTCTTTTCAATATTTTATTTCATTTTTTTTTTTCTTAAAAATTTATTTATATATGTATGTACAATAGTTTTTCTTAAAAATTCATATACATTTGTACAATAGTTTTTCTTAATAAATAGGATTTTATTTACAACCATTTTTCTTAATAAATAGGATTTTATGTACCATAATTTTTCTAAATAAAAAGGATTTTATTTGAAATCATTTTAACAACAATAAATAGGATTTTATTTACAATAATGTTTCTTAATAACTAAGATTTTATATACAATTTAAAAATTAACTACTTAACTAAAAATTAACTAATTTTAGCTATTTTCTTGCATTCTAGCAATCTCATCTAGCAACATATCAAGTTCATATTCAGGGTTAGTTTCCTTAATACGAAAATGATACCATGCATATGTGTTAATATTATTTGACCTAATTTTTCTCTTATCGTCTCCATAACTTAAGACTACCTTATTTAATTCACTAGTATATATCTGGTGAAGCTTAGATTTAAATGTTAACATATTATCGTATACATTAGTCTTATTGAATAAACAGTTTTTATAAGTAGCTAAACTATATTTATCTAATATGGATCTTTTTACCCCCTTCGATTTTTTAACGTCATTTTGATTTTGTACACTGAATGAGTACATTTTTGATCGCAGCCCAACAAATTCTGTCATTATCTTACCGCAGTTTTCATCCTTCATCATGCCTAAAACTTTTTTATTTATTAATGGGAAATTATAAGTATTGTCCGTGGGATAGTCCGATGTATCAAAATGTTCTTCTATGTCATTTTTTATGTCAGCGTAAAAGTCATCCGTCTTTATTGAATATATAAAAGAGTCCGTGTCCATATAGTTCAATGAGAGTTTTGTCTTAAACTTAGGTTGCATGTACCCGTAATGAAAATTATACATTTTCCATTTGGACAACTCAAGTACACAAAATCCTAAGTAAATTGGTTTATTGTAGCAGGTTTTGACTCTAGTCATTTCGATTGCTACCAGATCTTCGGAAAATATAGATAAGTAGCAGGGGAATGTTCATCCTGGATCAATTAAAATTGTTAAATTGTTGCTGAAATTGTTAAATTGTGGCTGAAATTGTTTAATTGTTGCTGAAATTTTAAAATTCTTGGAAATTTGTGTTTTCGGCGGCGCTTTGATGTTTTTTGTTTACATTAGGAGTTTTTTTTGTTTACATTAGGAGTTTTTTGTTTACATTAACTTTGTGTGAACGGGTGATTTTTTTGGGTTACATTAATTGTGATAACGGGTGATTTTTTTTGAGGTTTCATATGAGTGTATATGCCGACGGCAATACATGATTATTATTTTTTTCAAATGCCGACGGCAAAACATGTTTATTAATTTTTCCTAATGCCGACGGCAAAACATGAATATAATTTTTTCAAATGCCGACGGGAAAATGATTTTTCCTAATGACGACGGGAAAACGTGAAAGTTATTTTTTCTAATGCTAATGTTCGTGTTGATAGACTGTGAGAATTTGGACGTGATTTGAGTAGGTGGCGTTGTTGCCGTATTATGTAACCATAGGAATTTGTGGATGTGTCTGTCTGTCTGTGAGAATTTAGGTGAGGGTTTGATTGGCAGTGGGCGGAGTGTAGTTGAGGTAGATCGATTGTGTGTATGTGTGTGCGCGTGTGTGTGTGTGTCTGTGCATGTTTGTATTAATTTCAATGTACATATGTATTTCTGTAGGAGCTTAAGGCTGATTGTGATTTTTGAGGGGCGAAGCATTCTATTAATATGTAACCTTGGGAATCTGTGTGTTTGTATTTCTGTAGGAGTTTAAGGCTGACCATGATTTGGGTGGGCAGGGTTGTTGACGTAATATGTAGCCATGGGAATTTGCGAATGCGTCTGTCTATAGTAGTTTAAGGCTGATCGTGATTTGAGGATCTTGTTGAGGTAAATTGGTTATGTGTATGTATGTATCTATTTCTGTAAGAATTTAAGATGATTGGGATTTATTAGGGACGAGGTGTTCTTGTATTATGTAGCTGGGAGAATCTATGTATATATGTCTGTAGCAGTTTAAGACTATTCATAATTTAGGGTAGGTGAGTGTTGTGTTCTTGAGATTAATTCTGTAATTGTATATGTATGTATGTATGACAATGGGAATTTTTATATGTATATCTGGGATCGTGATTTGTGAAAGGTGGGGTGTTGTTGAAATTTTCTTGGATATTTCTTATATGAATTCTGCTATGTGTGTGTGTATTTGCGCTAATATTTATATGTAGATAGAAATAAATTGTTTTCAGTATCGACATTTGGTACTATAAAATACTATCATATGTCTGGACTTCCCTAATCTTATTATGTTTTTATACTTACGCTTGTTTTATATTTTCTCATACTTAAATTTGTCTCGCGTTAAAGTCTGCCTATATGAAATTTGTTTATATTACAGATTTTGTTTATTTCAATCCTTGAATACATTTTTTTTTGTCATTGATGTCTTTTGTTCTTCCTGTTGTTGGTGTTGTTGTTGTAAATATTCGTCTGTGTATAGATGCGATATATTCAGTTTTTTTTTTATTTGAAAATAAAAACGTTTTAATTTTTATCTGCGTTTACTTAAAAGTTTGTGAGGATTTTCTGTTTTTAAGTAAAACTGAATTCCTGAAGATACATACTCTATAGTAATAGCAACTAAAATAGAAATATTTCTTATACTTAATTTAAATTTTTTTAAAGTTGATGCAACGTTAGTAAGTTAACGTTAGAAATTTTTGGGGTACATAATTTTTTCTAACTATAGACTTTTTTCTTCACTTTCTACATTTATTTTGGAAAGCTTGCTTTGCTTTTTAAAAATGTATAAACATTTTTAAATGAAACTGATCCGGCACTCCAGCTTATATACTGATAGTTTTTTTTTTCTTTGGTAGTCAACTTACTTCTTTTTTTATTTTTATTGATAAACATTTAAAATCAAAAGGGAGCTTTATATTGAAATTATTATTTTCATAATTGTTGAAAACAATCACTAGTTTTTTTTTTGTGATGAAATCATTTGAAGTTGAAGCTGATATCTTTGCTTACTGTTTTAAATTAAAATTTTATTCAATAGAATAAAAGGAGGTTTTTTCTTAAATTCTGATGCAGTTAAGATCGGATATGAGACTGAATTTAAATGTACTTTTAAATTAGTCACAATGAACAAACTTATTTTCTTGTTGAAAAGCGATCATCAGAAAACGAAGTGGTTTTCAGAGACTTTAGGTATACCCTTTCGACGGTTCCTCTAGGATACAAGATGACTTTGTTTGACGAAATTTCTGTTGCTTTATACTGATAATATGTTTACATTAATAAGGTACATATGTATATGTTTATTTTATGAAGGGCTATTACCTATGGCTTTCATTTGACGTTCTATATGATTTTTTTTCTCATTTTATTAAAGTTCAGCGTGTTGTGTATATATTTCTGAAATGTTTAAGTGTGCTTTGTGTGTCCATCGGACAGAGTGTACGTTTTAGTTGGTCAGTCAGTCTATATATTTATTTTTTTTCTTCTAATGTACCACACCTTTTTTTCACATTTTACTACTTGAAATAGAGAATTTTTGTCTAATTTTTTTCTGGGTATCTACATACATTAGTTAAATATGTGTATGAATTTTTAAGAAAAAATTTTAAATAAAATATTGGAAAAAGAATTAATTATGTGAATGGTTTTTATTTCTTTATTAGCTTTACTTCGCTAGATCAAAAAAATTTTTGTTTTTGCTTATTTGCAAATTCTTGTTTTCATGTCGCTTAAACATGTACAGTCTTGTTTTCATATCGCTTAGACATGCACAGTCTTGTTTTCATGATGCTTAGACATGCACAGTCTTGTTTTCATGATGCTTAAACATGTACAGTCTTGTTTTCTTTGAGAGGTTATGCACAAGACAAATTGAATTTCACAATATTATGAAATTCCATTAAATTTCATATTTTCATAGAGAGAAACAATTTAGACAATCGGATAAGTCCTTATATTTTTCACTACATACAAGTTTCTGTTATTTTATATTCGAATAGATGAATCCTAAATTTCCTTTAAAAAATAACACAAAACAAGGATAAATTTAATTTAATTTTATTTATATTAATAATACATTTTAATTTTATTTTATTTATTTTTATTATAATGATGGAAACATTTCATAATATCCAATTATTAAATTTTCTAATATACTTTTACGCAAAAAATATATTGTACATCTGCAAGTATCTGGTCCTTCCTCACACTCAGGATTATACCAAGGACAGCTTCTGAAGTGGCCTTCTGTGTTGTCTTCATCTTCCATGATACCATATTCTTCGTTCTCATCCAGCATATTTTGAAAAAATTTGATCATCTCCCAATGATCAAAAAGCCTGAAGCTTTCAAAATCTCTTATAAATTGGTTTAGAGTACGTCTGATTTGACTCATTTTATTTGCTTATAAGTTAATGAATGATGATTGTTTGAAGGTTCCTTTAAGACTAATTTCCTCTTTTAAATTTTTAAAGTAGTATCTCTTGATCTTTAAAATATCTATACCATCATCTATATCCCATACCTCTTTTTTAGCACTCTATCTCTCTCTACCCCTTTTCTCTCTATAACTGTCTCTTTCTGTCTATCACTACCCCTACACTTATTCACTATTTCACCATATTTTCGATTAGCCTTCTTGAAGTCGTCATCGCTACTTTCAAGATCATTTTCAGTTAAACATTCAAAGTGCGGAGAAGTAAATAAAAAAAAAATGAATAAATAAAACAAAAATGGAATCTACAACAAATCTAACATCAAAATTTAATTCACTAAAAAATAAAACCTTAATCCACATAAAGGAGCTTGAGACATGAACTAAATACACCATTCGAAAAGTGTCAAGAGTAACAACAAAATATGGGCCAACACTAAAAGTTGAAATGGAAAACCACATAATGTTCCTCCCAAAGCGATATAATGCTTTAACCGATGCTGAAATTAAAGAACTCTCGAGCGGATCATATTGCTTAAGTAGAGAAGGTGAACAAAGCTTAATTGTTGAAAGCGGGCTGAGTGAATTTCTAATAAAAATTCCCAATTTCCACTTTGGCAATAATATATAATAATTTTGTATTTTAAATTATAAATAAAAATACATGAAAGAGTTTTGTAAAATATAAATGTTTGTGCTTTTTTATTTAATATTTTCAGTTATTTCATAAAGAAATTTAAGACATAAATGACCACAGGTAAATGTATTGAAATTCTGATGTTGATTATAGTTGTATTTTATATTTCTACCAAGATATTTGACTACTTCCGAAGGAGGTTGTAAGTTTCCAAAGCTGTCGAAATATTCTTTTTCATTGTTGTTTTCATAATATGCTACCCAATGTGTACCAGGTCCTGTTGATACGTCTAAATTGATTATTCCACATTCTATTTTCTTTGTTCGTTTTGGTAGAGTATTCAACATGAAAACTCCTCTAAAATATGGAGTATTTATAGAGAAACGGTTTATGTCCATATCAGATAGTGATCTGTTCGTAGCATCTCTAAGAGTTTTTTGATTCCTCTTTGTAAACTAAACCATAACCCTTTTTATATGGTTTTAAGTAAAGTCCCTTTCCAACTGCTATAGATTCCATCGCTCTATTATGTCTAATTGCTTCATCAAGTTGATTTTTTGCATTCTTTGTTGCATTAACAGCTTTAGCTATAGCAGCACATCCAGTTGTTAGACTACCAATTGCACCCAGAGCAGTTAAAATCGGTATTAGAGGCAAAAACCCACCAATTTTTGGTACACGTACTACATGTGGTACTATAATTTGAGATTTTCTTCCTTTTAATGATTTGTTGATAGTTTTTCGGGCAATTTTAATTGCTGAGTTAATATCTAATGGTTTTTCCTTCTTTAGTATTTTTGTTGCAGCTCTAATTGATGTTCTAAACAGTTTTTTATCATTTATCTTGTTCTTTTTAACATTTTTCTTTTTCTCCACACCCATACCAAATTTTGTTTTGGCTTTCATTGCGTTAGTAACCATATAGGCAAATGATTTTTCAGCAATACTACTATCTTTTGATAAAACTCGATCCCAAGCTGAATTTTCAAGTATTTTATCAGCTTTATGTCTAATGCTTAAATCCTTATTTTTTGAATAAGCTATATCGTGATCTTTACAAGCAGAGTCCAATAAATTAATTCCTTTGTCACCTCAATTTAAACGTTTTTGTAGTTTTGTTTCAGGTCCACAATACTAATATCCGGGAAGATAAAGTTCACCAGTTAGAGAGTTTATTTTTTTATCTACTATACCTCCTCCAACGAAGGTGTTTTTATGACTAAACGTTTTCTGATATTGTATAACTATATCATCTAATTTTGTCGATAATAACAGGTAACATTTATAAAATCTATTTAGTTCGTAATATTGTTCCTTCTACTATTTTTTTTGTTTACTTGCCTCTATCTTGACTGATGGTTTCTCAGTCTTTAAACTTGTATATTCTCAACTTCTGTCTTGATGTTACTTTCTTCTTTCATGCGAATTCTTGTTTTTTCTTTTCATATCGCTTAAACATGCACAGTCTTGTTATCTTTGAAAGGTTCTGCACAAAACAAATCGAATTTCACAATATTATGAAATTCCATTATATTTCATTAGGTATTTTCTTATCGACACCAACTGCTTTAACACCATCTCATTTACGTTTGCTAACAACAAATAGTACAATAGGTGTCAGCTATTAGATCAGCTTATCAGCTATTAGATCAGCTTATCAGCTATTAGATCAGCTTATCAGCTATTAGATCAGCTTATTAGCACCTGATCTGTTTTTCAGATCAGCTTTTCAGGAGCTGGTCTGGTTTTCAGACCAGCTTTTCAGGACCTGGTCTGGTTTTCAGATCAGCTTATCAGGACCTGGTCTGGTTTTCAGATCAGCTTTTCAGGACCTGGTCTGGTTTTCAGATCAGCTTTTCAGGACCTGGTCTGGTTTTCAGATCAGCTTATCAGGACCTGGTCTGGTTTTCAGATCAGCTTTTCAGGACCTGGTCTGGTTTTCAGATCAGCTTTTCAGGACCTGGTCTGGTTTTCAGATCAGCTTTTCAGGACCTGGTCTGGTTTTCAGATCAGCTTTTCAGGACCTGGTCTGGTTTTCAGATTAGCTTATCAGGACCTGGTCTGGTTTTCAGATCAGGCTATCAGGACCTGGTCTGGTTTTCAGATCAGCTTATCAGGAGCTGGTCTGATTTTCAGAACAGCTTATTAGGAGCTGGTCTGATTTTCAGGTCAGCTTATTAGGAGCTGGTCTGGTTTTCAGATCAGATGAAATAACTAAAGTCTATCTTTTATTAGCAGTATTTTTTTTCTATAACGAAAATCGTTTAATTCAATATATTTGCTTATAATCAAAAATCCATATTTATCCTTCCAACACTCTACAAATTTTTTAAAACTTGTCAAAATTCATATTACTGCCAACATGAACCTTGTAAACATGCTTCATATTTCTCTCATCTTACTTAAACATTATAATTACATTTGCATTGTCTCTTATTAAATGCTTATAGCCATATTCATAAAAATTTTAAACAGCATTTCAAATGTTGTTTGAGCAAAATTCGCTAAAATTGTATTCATAATAGAATATTAGCTTAAAAACGTTTTTTAACTTGCGTAAATCAACAAATCTTATAAATTAAATGCACCCATACTTAAAATAATTTTGAGCTGACGTCGTTCTAGTTTTGCTTCTTGTTTATTTATATTTTTAACTTTGTCTGTATGTATGTATGTATGCATGTATTAAGAATTATGCTTATGTTTGGCACAAGTAGAATGAGTCATCATTCTTCTGTCGCCCCATACAAAAATATACACGTACACGTACATATGTATGTATATTATTCTGCTTTCCACATGCAACATCAGCAAATATCATAATTGAAATGTATTAAGCTTCATTACCAGAAAAAAATAAATGTATAATAACCCATTCTTTTAATTATAAAATTATGTAATTTCTTTAAGTATTCATATTTGTAGTAGTATATAGATAATTTTAGTATAAATATATGTTTTTAAACGTGATATAGTAGTAGGGGAATGTTCATCCTGGATCAATTAAAATTGAAATTTGATACCTACGAGGGTGGTTCAATAAGTCCGTCTTACTTTTTGTTTACATAAGGAGTTTTTTGTTTACATTAAGTCTATGTCTGTCTGTCTGCCTTACCGTGGAAATTTGAGTCTGTCAGTGATTTGGGTTGTGTATTAATTTCTGGGTGTCCTTTGTCGGAGTTATGGGTAATGAAACTTTAAAATTTTAATCTACAACGAAATGAACATTCCCCTACTACTATATCACGTTTAAAAACATATATTTATACTAAAATTATCTATATACTACTACAAATATGAATACTTAAAGAAATTACATAATTTTATAATTAAAAAAATGGGTTATTATACATCTAATAGCTGATAAGCTGATCTAATAGCTGACACCTATTGTACTATTTGTTGTTAGCAAACGTAAATGAGATGGTGTTAAAGCAGTTGGTGTCGATAAGAAAATACCTAATGAAATATAATGGAATTTCATAATATTGTGAAATTCGATTTGTTTTGTGCAGAACCTTTCAAAGATAACAAGACTGTGCATGTTTAAGCGATATGAAAAGAAAAAACAAGAATTCGCATGAAAGAAGAAAGTAACATCAAGACAGAAGTTGAGAATATACAAGTTTAAAGACTGAGAAACCATCAGTCAAGATAGAGGCAAGTAAACAAAAAAAAATAGTAGAAGGAACAATATTACGAACTAAATAGATTTTATAAATGTTACCTGTTATTATCGACAAAATTAGATGATATAGTTATACAATATCAGAAAACGTTTAGTCATAAAAACACCTTCGTTGGAGGAGGTATAGTAGATAAAAAAATAAACTCTCTAACTGGTGAACTTTATCTTCCCGGATATTAGTATTGTGGACCTGAAACAAAACTACAAAAACGTTTAAATTGAGGTGACAAAGGAATTAATTTATTGGACTCTGCTTGTAAAGATCACGATATAGCTTATTCAAAAAATAAGGATTTAAGCATTATACATAAAGCTGATAAAATACTTGAAAATTCAGCTTGGGATCGAGTTTTATCAAAAGATAGTAGTATTGCTGAAAAATCATTTGCCTATATGGTTACTAACGCAATGAAAGCCAAAACAAAATTTGGTATGGGTGTGGAGAAAAAGAAAAATGTTAAAAAGAACAAGATAAATGATAAAAAACTGTTTAGAACATCAATTAGAGCTGCAACAAAAATACTAAAGAAGGAAAAACCATTAGATATTAACTCAGCAATTAAAATTGCCCGAAAAACTATCAACAAATCATTAAAAGGAAGAAAATTTCAAATTATAGTACCACATGTAATACGTGTACCAAAAATTGGTGGGTTTTTGCCTCTAATACCGATTTTAACTGCTCTGGGTGCAATTGGTAGTCTAACAACTGGAGGTGCTGCTATAGCTAAAGCTGTTAATGCAACAAAGAATGCAAAAAATCAACTTGATGAAGCAATTAGACATAATAGAGCGATGGAATCTATAGCAGTTGGAAAGGGACTTTACTTAAAAAGGGTTATGGTTTAGTTTACAAAGAGGAATCAAAAAACTCTTAGAGATGCTACGAACAGATCGCTATCTGATATGGACATAAACCGTTTCTCTATAAATATTCCATATTTTAGAGGAGTTTTCATGTTGAATACTCTACCAAAACGAACAAAGAAAATAGAATGTGGAATAATCAATTTAGACGTATCAACAGGACCTGGTACACATTGGGTAGCATATTATAAAAACAACAATGAAAAAGAATATTTCGACAGCTTTGGAAACTTACAACCTCCTTCGGAAGTAGTCAAATATCTTGGTAGAAATATAAAATACAACTATAATCAACATCAGAATTTCAATACATTTACCTGTGGTCATTTATGTCTTAAATTTCTTTATGAAATAACTGAAAATATTAAATAAAAAAGCACAAACATTTATATTTTACAAAACTCTTTCATGTATTTTTATTTATAATTTAAAATACAAAATTATTATATATTATTGCCAAAGTGGAAATTGGGAATTTTTATTAGAAATTCACTCAGCCCGCTTTCAACAATTAAGCTTTGTTCACCTTCTCTACTTAAGCAATATGATCCGCTCGAGAGTTCTTTAATTTCAGCATCGGTTAAAGCATTATATCGCTTTGGGAGGAACATTATGTGGTTTTCCATTTCAACTTTTAGTGTTGGCCCATATTTTGTTGTTACTCTTGACACTTTTCGAATGGTGTATTTAGTTCATGTCTCAAGCTCCTTTATGTGGATTAAGGTTTTATTTTTTAGTGAATTAAATTTTGATGTTAGATTTGTTGTAGATTCCATTTTTGTTTTATTTATTCATTTTTTTATTATTTACTTCTCCGCACTTTGAATGTTTAACTGAAAATGATCTTGAAAGTAGCGATGACGACTTCAAGAAGGCTAATCGAAAATATGGTGAAATAGTGAATAAGTGTAGGGGTAGTGATAGACAGAAAGAGACAGTTATAGAGAGAAAAGGGGTAGAGAGAGATAGAGTGCTAAAAAAGAGGTATGGGATATAGATGATGGTATAGATATTTTAAAGATCAAGAGATACTACTTTAAAAATTTAAAAGAGGAAATTAGTCTTAAAGGAACCTTCAAACAATCATCATTCATTAACTTATAAGCAAATAAAATGAGTCAAATCAGACGTACTCTAAACCAATTTATAAGAGATTTTGAAAGCTTCAGGCTTTTTGATCATTGGGAGATGATCAAATTTTTTAAAAATATGCTGGATGAGAACGAAGAATCATCATGGAAGATGAAGACAACACAGAAGGCCACTTCAGAAGCTGTCCTTGGTATAATCCTGAGTGTGAGGAAGGACCAGATACTTGCAGATGTACAATATATTTTTTGCGTAAAAGTATATTAGAAAATTTAATAATTGGATATTATGAAATGTTTCCATCATTATAATAAAAATAAATAAAATTAAATTAAAATGTATTATTAATATAAATAAAATTAAATTAAATTTATCCTTGTTTTGTGTTATTTTTTAAAGGAAATTTAGGATTCATCTATTCGAATATAAAATAACAGAAACTTGTATGTAGTGAAAAATATAAAGACTTATCCGATTGTCTAAATTGTTTCTCTCTATGAAAATATGAAATTTAATGGAATTTCATAATATTGTGAAATTCAATTTGTCTTGTGCATAACCTCTCAAAGAAAACAAGACTGTACATGTTTAAGCATCATGAAAACAAGACTGTGCATGTCTAAGCATCATGAAAACAAGACTGTGCATGTCTAAGCGATATGAAAACAAGACTGTACATGTTTAAGCGACATGAAAACAAGAATTTGCAAATAAGCAAAAACAAAAAATTTTTTGATCTAGCGAAGTAAAGCTAATAAAGAAATAAAAACCATTCACATAATTAATTCTTTTTCCAATATTTTATTTAAAATTTTTTCTTAAAAATTCATACACATATTTAACTAATGTATGTAGATACCCAGAAAAAAATTAGACAAAAATTCTCTATTTCAAGTAGTAAAATGTGAAAAAAAGGTGTGGTACATTAGAGGAAAAAAAATAAATATATAGACTGACTGACCAACTAAAACGTACACTCTGTCCGATGGACACACAAAGCACACTTAAACATTTCAGAAATATATACACAACACGCTGAACTTTAATAAAATGAGAAAAAAAATCATATAGAACGTCAAATGAAAGCCATAGGTAATAGCCCTTCATAAAATAAACATATACATATGTACCTTATTAATGTAAACATATTATCAGTATAAAGCAACAGAAATTTCGTCAAACAAAGTCATCTTGTATCCTAGAGGAACCGTCGAAAGGGTATACCTAAAGTCTCTGAAAACCACTTCGTTTTCTGATGATCGCTTTTCAACAAGAAAATAAGTTTGTTCATTGTGACTAATTTAAAAGTACATTTAAATTCAGTCTCATATCCGATCTTAACTGCATCAGAATTTAAGAAAAAACCTCCTTTTATTCTATTGAATAAAATTTTAATTTAAAACAGTAAGCAAAGATATCAGCTTCAACTTCAAATGATTTCATCACAAAAAAAAAACTAGTGATTGTTTTCAACAATTATGAAAATAATAATTTCAATATAAAGCTCCCTTTTGATTTTAAATGTTTATCAATAAAAATAAAAAAAGAAGTAAGTTGACTACCAAAGAAAAAAAAAACTATCAGTATATAAGCTGGAGTGCCGGATCAGTTTCATTTAAAAATGTTTATACATTTTTAAAAAGCAAAGCAAGCTTTCCAAAATAAATGTAGAAAGTGAAGAAAAAAGTCTATAGTTAGAAAAAATTATGTACCCCAAAAATTTCTAACGTTAACTTACTAACGTTGCATCAACTTTAAAAAAATTTAAATTAAGTATAAGAAATATTTCTATTTTAGTTGCTATTACTATAGAGTATGTATCTTCAGGAATTCAGTTTTACTTAAAAACAGAAAATCCTCACAAACTTTTAAGTAAACGCAGATAATAATTAAAACGTTTTTATTTTCAAATAAAAAAAACTGAATATATCGCATCTATACACAGACGAATATTTACAACAACAACACCAAAAAAATGTATTCAAAGATTGAAATAAACAAAATCTGTAATATAAACAAATTTCATATAGGCAGACTTTAACGCGAGACAAATTTAAGTATGAGAAAATATAAAACAAGCGTAAGTATAAAAACATAATAAGATTAGGGAAGTCCAGACATATGATAGTATTTTATAGTACCAAATGTCGATACTGAAAACAATTTATTTCTATCTACATATAAATATTAGCGCAAATACACACACACATAGCAGAATTCATATAAGAAATATCCAAGAAAATTTCAACAACACCCCACCTTTCACAAATCACGATCCCAGATATACATATAAAAATTCCCATTGTCATACATACATACATATACAATTACAGAATTAATCTCAAGAACACAACACTCACCTACCCTAAATTATGAATAGTCTTAAACTGCTACAGACATATATACATAGATTCTCCCGGCTACATAATACAAGAACACCTCGTCCCTAATAAATCCCAATCATCTTAAATTCTTACAGAAATAGATACATACATACACATAACCAATTTACCTCAACAAGATCCTCAAATCACGATCAGCCTTAAACTACTATAGACAGACGCATTCGCAAATTCCCATGGCTACATATTACGTCAACAACCCTGCCCACCCAAATCATGGTCAGCCTTAAACTCCTACAGAAATACAAACACACAGATTCCCAAGGTTACATATTAATAGAATGCTTCGCCCCTCAAAAATCACAATCAGCCTTAAGCTCCTACAGAAATACATATGTACATTGAAATTAATACAAACATGCACAGACACACACACACACGCGCACACACATACACACAATCGATCTACCTCAACTACACTCCGCCCACTGCCAATCAAACCCTCACCTAAATTCTCACAGACAGACAGACACATCCACAAATTCCTATGGTTACATAATACGGCAACAACGCCACCTACTCAAATCACGTCCAAATTCTCACAGTCTATCAACACGAACATTAGCATTAGAAAAAATAACTTTCACGTTTTCCCGTCGTCATTAGGAAAAATCATTTTCCCGTCGGCATTTGAAAAAATTATATTCATGTTTTGCCGTCGGCATTAGGAAAAATTAATAAACATGTTTTGCCGTCGGCATTTGAAAAAAATAATAATCATGTATTGCCGTCGGCATATACACTCATATGAAACCTCAAAAAAAATCACCCGTTATCACAATTAATGTAACCCAAAAAAATCACCCGTTCACACAAAGTTAATGTAAACAAAAAACTCCTAATGTAAACAAAAAAACTCCTAATGTAAACAAAAAACATCAAAGCGCCGCCGAAAACACAAATTTCCAAGAATTTTAAAATTTCAGCAACAATTTAACAATTTCAGCCACAATTTAACAATTTCAGCCCACAATTTAACAATTTCAGCAACAATTTAACAATTTTAATTGATCCAGGATGAACATTCCCCTACTACTTAGATAAACTATGAAAATTTGGTTTTGATATCCAATCTTGAGCCCACAAACGATTACAATTCGTTCTCTCCCAATTATTGACAATTTTAACATCTCTCCTCTTATCCACATTTTCCATGGTTTTACCATAGACTGCATTATTAAGTAGCTTGAAAAAGTTTTTTTCAAAAGCATTTTTAGCAGTGGCTCTATGTCTGGTATTTAGGTCAATATAGCCTTTTAACCATGGAGATTGTTTAAATGCTAGAATACGATGTGTTTTCTTTAAAACTAAGCCATCTTCTAAGCATTGTTTAAGAACTCTAAAGTGTATCACGTATGATTGCTTTGTAGAGAAATCGGTTATCAACTTGTTATACTTCGCTTGGAGTGGTTTTTTATTTTCAGCGCAAAAAGGTAGGTCATTATGCAAGTCATGTAAGTGAGAAGGATAATCTAAAGTGGCCTCATAAACATAACCGTCTGTTCCATTGTCAGATATGCTATTTGGATCCAGATTCAGCTCGTCTTGCGATAACCATCTGAACCCACCATGAGGAAGATATTCCGACATTGCCCAACCGTAAAGGTTATTTGCGTCTAAATAGACAAGAAACTCCGAGGGCTTTTCTTTATCGAAATCTTCCAAATATTTGTTATTCGCTTTCGAATATCTTTGGCTACACTGTACGATTCCCCCACGTATACCTTTTTTCATAAAATTGTACATGTCTATGTCCGTCAATAATTCTAGTTCAATTTTTGTGTATTTTAACATTGCATCCCAGGAAAGTCCAGGTGCGGTATAGTATTGACATGGATCCAGCTCATAAATACCTTTACAAACTTTTCTAAAGTTTTCGAAAATATCTGTCAGTAAGAGGACATCTGTTTTTAAGTAAAGTTCCATGTAATCTTCCATTGTTTTGCAACCAAAAGTATTCCATACCTCTACAGCATGTGAGTATTCCTCTAAAGAACACTCTTTATTGTTCAACTTATTAAAGAAATCACTGCGTGAAGGCAGCTGGCACTCGTCTAATTTTTGAAATGAATTTAGGTACTCATAGGGGAAAATGCCTTTCTTCTTAATAAGCTGAAATTCTTTTTCTGATTGAAACAAGGACCTTATAGTGTTAAAATCATTATCCGACAAATTGCAGGCTAATGATTCTAAGCTCTTAGCCATAAAGCGTAATGTATCAAGAAATCTTATTTCAAGATTATGACCATCGCTCATTTGTGTAAATTGCGAGAGTGATATATAAAGCTCCTTATTGAGAGGGAGTACTTTCAGTTGCATAGAAATTTCACCTAGTTCTTTAATAAAAAGATGTGAGTCATAATTTGAGTAATTGTGAAAGTAAACTGGTATAAACTTGGGAATTTGGTAATTCAAATTACAGTTATTGTGGGCTGCACCTCTATATTTACCGCTAATGTGACAATGATCTCTAACGCGATCTTTACCTAGAAATTTTTGACAAATATGACAATTCACAGCACTATAAAAATTATAAATATCAGAAGGGGATAAAGTATCCATTTGCCTATTATTTACTAAATGATTATTATAAATATCCTCACAATCTTTAATTAAAAATGAAACAAATTTTTGTGAAGCATCTTTCCCTGTATAAACCCTTAAGTTATCTAACTTATTGTTATGGAGACACTTAATGTAGTAACTAAAAGCACAAGGAGTGTGCTTTTTGACAAGACTGGTTTTACTACTCACGTTATTACTAATGTCTTCCAGGATGCATTCGAAGTCTGCGTACACCACAAAGGGGACATCCATTTTCCTCTGATGCCCCTTAAAACTTAGAACTGCATCTGGACCTGACGGCATAGTTGTCACGATTTTGCCGCATTCCGCCTTATGATTACTCATGACGTTCTCCCTATGACTGTACTGTAGACAGCTATTACAAAAAAGTAATTTATGTCTATCGGTGGTTATTTGATTCGTCAAAAGTCTGTGAATGAGAAAAAATATATAAAAGTTTATTAGTAAAATGTCTCTATTATAAAATATATAAAACAAGTAAATGTATCATTAAAATTAAAGAGTATTAGTATAATTTTCTAACTTACTTTGATATGTTCTTTATCAATATGTAGTGATGAACTTCACCATTCTCCAAAAGCAACAAGTTGACATGCTTTACTTTCTCCTCCTTGGTCACATAATAGGGACCGATGATTTGATCTGCTCCCTCATCGTACCCAAACACATTAACACTTATTGCTGGATTATTTACTTCGAACTCCTTAATTTTGTTTAGTGCTAATGGGTAAGTTAAGTTTTTGAAATTTAATGCTACACCATTTCGCGTAGAAATAATGTCTGCAGAAATATCCTGAATATTATAAGTACTGCAGCGTCTGGCATCATAATAGTTGGTAGTATCGATGGCAGCGATTAAACACCACTTGAAGCAGTATTCATCACTATTTTCAATATTGATGCAAGCTTTTTTTCTTAATAGTTTTTCCGGAGTAGATATCCAACTTGATCCTTTGAATAGCGAAGATTTGTTGATGTTGATTTCTGCTCGAACTATGCGTGACAAAGTCCAACCAGAATCTCGCTCTTCAAATTCGGACATTTTTGTTGAAATCTCCTCTATCTGTTTACGGAATAATTCTTCAATGTTATCTGCCTTCGTCAGCAAACTCATTTTGGCTACATGTGTTATAATACACAACTCCAATTCTTCTTCTACAATTTTGATGTACTCCGCCACAATACTCACATGAAATTTAATTATATATAGACATTTGAAGTCTCTCAATAAAAATATTCATGTTTTCTTTAATAAGTTCTTCCAAGAGAAGTTGGTCTTTTTTATTAAGAATTACATATGTGGCGATATGGTTTTTGAAGGCTTTCGATATTTTGTAATATCTCACATTCTCTTCGACTTCTTCTTCTCTCCTAGCATGCGAAGTACTCATTGGAGTTAGTAGAGTTTCTTCTCTTTTTTCTTCTACTTCTCCATCACTTTCCGGTAAACTTATGTCCATAGCATCGTTGCATAAAGTCCCTCCAAGGATATCCACACCTTGTTGATGAGCTTGTTGTTGTAGCTCCTGCTCTTGTTGATGGTAATTAAGAGGTCGCCATTGCATCAAATTGGAATACTGCTCCATTTGATTAACTGGTGTGACGGGATTATAATTGTAACTTGGATACTCATATTGCATTGGTACTCCTGATGCGAAAAACTGATTATTCCATGACATTGGTGTAGGGTAACAGTTAGGCATACCGTATTGTTGATATTGAGGATACTGTAGAGAAGGGTACTGCTGGTGATGAAATGAATTTATCTGCTGTTGAGGATTTTGAACAAATGTCTGCGGTTGCTCTTGATTTGTACCCCGACTTACGACCATTTGATCCTGCACGCTATGACTTTTCACATGATCCAAAAAGGACTTTTGGTATTTGTATACCTTATGGCATCTATTACACTGATAACCTGTATAACTCATTTTTAATTATTTTATTATTATTATAAAACTTTAACACAATTGCTGATGATACTACTTGTAAATACAATAAAGTACTGATGTGTTGGTTAGAAAAGTTGGCGTATTTATACGAAAATTAGTAGCAGTATCCTTGCAGCATTCACAGTTTTAACTTTTTGTTTCTCTGCTGATGACTGTACTTAGTTGAAACTTTGCTGCTTTAAAATAATCGCAGACAAAGAAAATGATTACGTTGCAAAATATAAATGTATTCTACACAGCCACAAAATATTCCACGCACAAGTTCTTTCGATCGCACATACATACATACATACAAACATCATACACACATACATACATACAAATATATTTCTTAAACAAATAAACAGAATATAAGCTTACCAGCAACAAACAAGCTGGACCCCCCACACACAAGCATTAGGGTGTTCACATACATGAGAACGTTTTATAAATAAATAAAATAATTTATTTAATTATTTTATTCATTTATTTAATTATTTTATTTTATAAGAATAAAATAATTAAATTTTATTTTATAAGAATCAGTTCTCGTGGTACCTTCATAGCGAACAGTCGATTAGCGGAATTTTTCTTACAAAAAATTAAACAAACAAAAAATATTCGTAGTACATATTATTCGTAATAGGTACATACTGTCTTTAATAAATAAGCTTTATGCTTTGCTAATATTTTTACATAGTAAAAATAACAAAAACAAAAAAAAACCGCAAACAAAAAAAATTAAACAAAGTGATATTGAGGAATGCTATATATGTGTACCTCTAAACAAATAAACAATCATAAATAACAAAAACAAAAAAAGACCGCAAACAAAAAAAAAACACAAACGAATATCCCTTGAGGAATTCTTTGTATGAGTGCCTCAAATACAACAAAAAATTTAAGTGAGTTCTAACGGCAGAAATGCTTATTTTACTGTGAGTTCTGAAACTCTTAATGAAAAAAATATAAATAATAAATCTGATGAAAGTCTTTTTTTAACGTCAAAGCCAATTTTTCGTCAGCGATCAACTTCGCTTTGTCCAATGCCAAATAGTAATGATGCATTAACATTACAGTTGCCTAGTACTTCTTCATATAAGCCAGTAATATCATCCCCTTCAGGCTCGTGTTCATCACTTAACAAAGTTATCACTACAGATAACAGCGGCTCGAAACTCAAGGTACAAGTCGGAATGGACAGATATATAACCGTGGTAAAGCGTGGGCGAAGCCCGAATTCTTCAAAAATTTCATCTGCTCCCAAAATGTCTAGGGATAGCAGCGCAGCCTCAACTAATCGCCAAAATCGCTTTAAAATTTTGCAAGATGACAACGACAAACCCGAGGTATCCTCGAATAAAATATCCAAGCCGCCACCAATCTATTTGAGACAAAAAAATTCAAATGCCCTTATTAAAAAATTAATTTCGGTCATTGGTGAGAATAAATTTCACATTGTTCCAATAAAACGTGGAAACATAGATGAAACTAAAGTCCAAATTTATGACGAAAAAGATTTCCGCAAAATGGTTGCTGAATTTGAAAAAAATAAAACAAGCTTCTACACATACCAGCTTAAGAGCGCTAAAGGCATGCAGATCGTATTGAAGGGCATAGATTCTTATGTTGTTCCCGAAGAAATAAAAGATGCACTCGTCCTCCAGGGGTTTAAGGTAAAAAATGTGTCCAATATAATAAACAGAGAGAAGATTCCCCAACCCCTATTTCGTGTTGAACTTGAGCCTAATGATATAAAATTGAAAAAAAATGAGACGCATCCAATTTATAATTTGAAATACCTCTTGTACCGAAAAATCACAGTTGAAGAGCCACATAAGCGTTCAGGTCCTGTACAGTGCCATAATTGCCAAGAATATGGCCATACAAAAACATACTGCAATTTACCCTCTGTTTGTGTTGTGTGCGGCGAATTACACGGCACTGCTAGTTGCAATAAGCCAAAAGATCAAAGTAATAAAAAATGCAGTAATTGTGGAGGTAATCACACCGCTAACTACAGAGGTTGTCCTGTGTACTCTTTCGTAAAGAAGACTATGGTGCAAAAACCTAAATTAGCTCCAGCTCAATCAGCAAACGCTTACTCTGCCACTTTTGCGCAAATGAGCCAACCAGTTACTTCCCGTGTATCGTATGCAGATGCTGCTAAGTCAAATTCAATTCCCACACAAAATGTTTCCCCGCCAAATAATTCAAAAAATACTGACGCAAGCTTTAATTTTAATCGCCTTGAAGCTACTATTGAAAATCTGGTGCAAACTATAAACAATTTTACAACAAATATGACTAGCATGATGCAAGAAATGCTGCGAATGCAGAATACTTTGCTTCAAGCATTAATTAATAAGCCATGAACACGTTAACAATATGTTTCTGGAACGCAAACGGCATTCGCCAACATAAAAATGAACTTGAGCACTACCTCACGGAAAAAAATATTGATTTAATGTTAGTATCTGAGACTCATTTGACTTCGAGAAGTCTTTTTAAAATTTATGGCTACACTATATATGATACAAAGGACCCTAGAGGAAGGGCTTGCGGTGGATCAGCAATTCTAATAAAGTCAAGACTCAAGCACTATGTTCTTGATAACATTTGTGAAGAACACCTACAAGCAACAAATATTGGCATTGAAAGTTTTTGTACAAATTTTGTTATATCATCAATTTACTCCCCTCCCAGATTTACAATCACTGAGAATCAATATGAGGATTTCTACAAATCTCTTGGACCTTGTTTTGTAGCAGCTGGCGACTACAATGCTAAGCATACGTTCTGGGGTTCGCGTCTTATTACCCCCAGAGGTCGAGCATTGTTCAACACTATTTCAAAAATGGGCTTGGATGTCATTTCGAGTGGGGAGCCCACTTATTGGCCTACTGACATACAAAAAATTCCGGATGTTATAGATTTTGGCGTCATAAAAAATATCTCTAGGGATTTAATTCAAGTTCAAGCTTCTCTTGATCTTTCGTCCGATCACTCTCCGACGATCATTACAATTTGTAGTCCCTTAAGAAGTAACTTACCTGACCCATATGTGAAGATGATCAATCGTGTTAATTGGCTGGGGTTCAAAAAATATCTCAGTAGTCATTGTACGGAAAACATTACGCTTAGAACATCCGATGATATTGAATCTAACATTGCCAATCTCAGCGAGAATATTAAACAGGCTGCTGAACATGCCATTATCTCCCATCCGCAGACTGGGTTTAATAAAATTTATTCTACAGACATTGAACGTCTCGTACGTGAAAAAAGAAGAGCTAGAAGGGAATGGCAACAGCACAGATCACCACAAAATAAAATCAGATTTAAAGAGTGCACTAAACGACTCCAAGAGTTGCTTGTGTCTGAAAAAACTGCATCTCTTAAAAATTATCTGGAAGGTCTTGATGTCACACCAGCGTCTAATTACTCTTTGTGGCGCGCTGCTAGAAAGCTTAAAACACCCATTGAGTATAAGCCACCTCTACGCACATCTACCGGAAGTTGGGCAAGAAGCGATACTGAAAAAGGTAAAATATTTGCTGAGCACTTAAAATCCGTTTTTACGCCAAACATATATACTGGTGTTGCTGATTTGCCGAATGTAGTCGCTCTACCCCCTCAACACATAAAGTTTAAGACGCGTGATTTACAAAAATTAATTGCCGAACTCAACCCGAAGAAAGCTCCGGGTATTGATGGAATTAGTAACCAGATGCTTATGAACTTGCCTCGTATTGCAATGAGAATCCTATTATTCATATTTAATGCCATTTTACGACTGGAGTATTATCCACACAGCTGGAAGCTTGCCAAGGTTAAAATGATTCCAAAGCCGGGCAAAGATCTAACCAAGGCTGAGTCATATAGGCCAATAAGTCTACTATCAACTATGTCAAAGCCTTTCGAAAAACTGCTCAAAACAAAATTGTCCCCAATTCTAATTAGTAGTGGGTGCATACCAGACCATCAATTTCGTTTTAGAAGTCAGCATAGCACCATTGAACAAACTCACAGACTGGTTCAATTTATAAGAAGAACTTTTGAGGAAAAAAAGTATTGTTCTGCGCTCTTTATTGACGTTTCCCAGGCATTTGATAAAGTGTGGCATGAAGGCCTAATTTTAAAATTGAAGACTTACTTACCAATAAACATTTTAAATATTTTGGAAAGTTACATTATTTCCCGTAAGTTCACTGTTGTGGAAGGAGACTTTACGAGTAGGCCTGAAACTATTTCATCCGGTGTGCCACAGGGGAGCATACTGGGACCAGTTTTATACTTGATTTATACTTGCGATATGCCTGTGAGCAGTAGTATCCATACTTCCACATTTGCCGACGATACAGCCTGCCTTAGTATGCACGAAAACCCTAATGAGGCATCCCGCAAACTCCAGGAACACATTAGCCAGATGGAGCTTTGGTTAAACTTATGGAGAATTAAAGTCAATGAACAAAAGTGTGTCCATATAACGTTCACCCTAAGAAGAGATACTTGCTCCCCCATTCGGATTAACAATCAAGTTGTTCCTCAACATTCACATGTGAAATATCTTGGTATACACCTTGATCGACGACTTACATGGAAACACCACATTGACTCTAAGTTAACTCAAATGAAACTTAAATTAACTCAGGTACATTGGCTGATTGGTAGAAATTCAACACTTAGCCTAGACTGCAAACTTTTAATATACAAGTCGCTTTTAAAGCCAATATGGTGTTACGGAATTCAACTATGGGGCACTGCTTCAGCTTCAAATGTAGAGAAAATTCAACGAAGGCAAAATAAAATTTTACGCATGATAACATCGGCTCCATGGTACATCAAAAATTCAAATATACATCGCGATTTGAATATGCCACTAGTGACTGAAGAAATTGCAAAATACGCAGGCAAATACCTAACAAAACTAGAGTCACATCCTAATCCACTTGCTCGTAATATTTTGAACTTTACTGGACACATCCGCTTAAAAAAGAGAGATACACGGGCTCTAATATTCAACACTCTAGATGATGAAGCTGCTTGAAAACACCTTTTTCTTTTTGTTGCTTATCACTACTTATGTATTATTAATAACTATCACTAAGCTTATGTCCGACATTGGTCGGGCCTAATAATTTTTTTTATAGATTTAAGATTTGAATACTTATTGTTAGTTCATATTTGAAGATACAATAAATAATAAACATGCATTTAAAAAAAAAAAAAAAAAATTTATAAGAATTTATTAGCGTGAGGAAATCACACAAGCACATTCTCATGATTCATATGAGAATCGCCTAGTAGTCATCAAATATATTTTCTCTGATATTACTGATATAGTATTACGATAACAAATTTCTACAGTCTGGCAACACTGGGACCATTAGAAAATAATAATCATGTTTTGCCGTCGGCATTTGAAAAAAATAATAATCATGTTTTGCCGTCGGCATTTGAAAAAATTATCATGCATTGCCGTAGGCATTAGGAAAAATTATCATGCATTGCCGTATGCATTAGGAAAAATTAATAATCACTATTTCACCATTGGTATTAGAAAAAATCATTTTCATGATTTTCCCGTCGGCATATATACACACATAAAAACCGCCAAACTATGAACCACCTTAATACATTCACACAAAATATTCCACACACAAACATCCACGGTCAGGCAGACAGACAGACATACACTTAATGTAAACAAAAACTCCTAATGTAAACAAAAAACTCCTAATGTAAACAAAAATCACAAATTTCCAAGAATTTAACAATTTTCAAATTTTAATTGCCACAGAAGTGGGAGTTCCCTACTACTATGAGCTCATATTTTGTAGTACATTTCATATATTAGTCCATATATTAGTCCATATGTAATAGTTTTGCCATGTATAATCCCATATATTTCCATACATGAATTCATACATACTCATATATAGTTATATACATTCATATATTAAGAATATATGGACCATATATAATTTTTTTCGCTGGTAAGGAATAATTTTGTAATTTGGATTTTCGAAAAAGATGACAAAATATATAAATATTTTGTGAAAAAAAGTATTCTAAATTTTTTTTGCAATATTTTAGTTAAAAAATTATGAAGTATTTGATTAAAAATTTGATTGTTTCTAAGAGAAGAGGCATTAAGAAAGACTTATTTTTTTTGTAGACGTTTTTTTTTATCTTCAAATATGAACTAACAATAAGTATTCAAATCTTAATCTAAAGTATAATTATTAGGCCCAACCAATCTCGGACATAAACTAAGTGATAGTTATTAAAAATACATAAGTAGTGATATGACTGTGAAATAATTTTTTTTTTGTTGAATTTTGTAACTTTGTAGAAACTCGACATCCTACGACAGGAGAGGAAATTTTCTGAAAATATTAAAATTTTTCTATCACAATTTTTCCCAATAAAAAAATTTTTATAAATATATATAATTGGGGAACATTTTAATTTAATTCAATAATTACATTTAGATTTAAAAGCTAAAAAAAATATTTCCTGTACCTTCAATACATTTCGAAATATTGAATATTTTTCTTTGCTTTAAATGTTTTCTCATTTTTTATGGAATCACAATTGTCTATTCAACAGTATATATTTTGTAAACCTTTGCTATTATATCAATCTTAAAATTTATACATAAATGTAACACCTTAAATAACAATTTACGTGTTTTATCTGATATTCAAACAAACCCAAATTTTTTATGACCTCTTGAAGCTGTTATTAAATATTTTCGTTACTTAAATACAATAAAATAAAAAAATATATACGCAATCAGTATATGTATCAGTTGATTCACTTTCGCTGTCCACTCACTTTTACAATGCTTTTGTTTTGTTTTTAACATCAATATGTAAATGATATTGCTTGCAGAGTTACCTCTCTAAAAACTGTCTGTCATCAGTGCTGTCAGAATGATGATTTTATCATATTTTTTATGATTTTTGGACCAAAATATGATTTCATGATTTTTTTTCTGGAATGATGATATTTAATTTTGCAAATTATGATTTTTACTTTCAATACGTACATATGTATGTACTAGTGATGCACCAATATTCGTATTCGTATTCGAATTGCCGAATATTCGGCCAGTTTTAATGCGAATACCAAGCGTTCATATTCATCAAATTTAGGCGAATACGAATACGAATATTTTTTCAAAAAAAAAAAATTAAATAAATAAATCCATAAATCCTAAACTAAATTTAAGTAACTCGATAAAAATATTAGTTTGCACGAATCCATTAAATTTTTTATAAAAATTTGTGCTTTGTATCATTTTCAAACGATCATTAAAATTTTGGGTAGTTTTTATTAACTTTAAAGTACGATAACAGGAGTATTAAGTTCTTTTTCATAACAATTTTTTAATATTTCATATTGCAGACGTAAATAAAGCCCTAATTTAATGTATAAATATTCGTATTCGCGAATATCGTTTCAAATATTCGTATTCGCATTCGTATTCGCGAATATCGAAAATTGACATTCGTTACATCACTAGTATGTACATATGCATCTGTGTTTTTCATTAATAGCAGCGGTCTTAGTATCAAAATTTTTTCAAATTTTTTTTACACTAGATATAGTTAATGAAAATATTTCAACTAATTTTTAGGAAACATTTTCTTAAGCATCAGATCCTAGAGAATTAAAAGAAAAACCAAAATATTATAAACATCGGAATTGTGTTCTGACAAAACAAGTTATGTCGATGAAAGTGATTGTGGCTGAAGAAAAACAATGTCCGTGCAAGCCTCAAGATGATATAGGTTGTTTTTCTCAGGAAAAAATTCTAAAATTAAAAGTTTGTGTATGTACCTACATGCGGGATATAAATGACATAAAACTTGAAATAAAGATAAACACTGTACAAAGCACAGTTATGTCAAGAAAAGAAAACAACAAACACACAAGTGCTTACGATTTCTTATTAACCAAACATATATCAAAAGATAATTTTCAAATTTGTTCAGATAAAACAACGTTAGTGGCGCTGTGTTTTCCTAAGAAAATAATTCTTTTGCAAGTCAATGTTTGTCGATATCCTACGTTAGTTTCGAAACTTATTTGAAAAAACGTAGAAGTTGTAATGTTGTGTAAGAAAAAATGATATAGGTTCATATCAAAAAAAAAAAAAAAAAAAAAAAAAAAAATATTTGACATCATATGTAACGAACCCCAACAACATTTTTTTGTTAATTTACTGATTACCAGGTGACTTAAATAATATCAACTTTAAGTTAGTTGAAAAGTAATGCAGAGTAAGACAATTGACTACCGCTTAGGACATCGCAATCTTAAAATAGTTAAGTCCAGCGGAACAAAATATGCATCTAGTGTACTCACATTTACTTAACAAATAACTTTTGTGTTAATTTTAAATAACAAAATGAATAGTTTTGTTGTCCTCACATCGATTTAGTTTTAATAAGTTTAGGCAGATTTTTGTCCCCTGAAAAGTTAAAAAAGGACTTAGCATATTTGCCTACTAAGCCAACGATATATTGCTTTGATTCACTTCACTTGTGCCCCCTATGTCTTACATACACAAAAATGCATTATTATTTTTGGCATATACAATAAGAAATTTAATTTTTATATAAATATGTGAACATATGTGAATATGTTGTTAATTTTTTTTTATTAAAAAAAATTGATCTTGTGATGATTTTTTTCTTCAAAATATGATTTTCTTTCTTGCAAATGATGATTTTCTGTGCAAAGCTTCTGGCAGCCCTGTCTGTCATTGACTCACTCTCTTTTTTTGGTGCTCTTATTAAAAATCAATAAAAATTCTTACTGTTGTTTGATTGTTTTGTATAGCAATCAAGTAACTCCCAAAAGCATGTTGACTAGATGAAGTCTTAAGTTAATAAAACATAACGTAAACGTAGTTTTCTCGTATTAAAACAATTTATAAAATGAAATGGGGCTAGCTCAATCAAACATTCAGTGATTACGTCACTAACATTGGACTGTGAAAGAGATGATATAAGCTCGTTTCCAATCCCTTTTTGATAACCTCCCGCGGCTAAAAATCTGTTGTTGCCAGTTTTGCTTCTTTTGATATAGCTGTCAGATGGTACGTTTCTTTTAGATAGGGTGTTATCTCATGTAATATATATGAAAATGTTGCCTTGCTCATTCGAAAATTCATCTTAAATCTTTAGAAAGTAAATTAGGAATTAGGTAAATATCTACTTTCTCATTTTACTTACTCATTGTTCGGCATATTGAGGATATTGATGCTAGAGCGTAATAGGTGTTTTTAAACAGATATATCTAGGATATTTGAAGAATCTTCTTCATCCGAAGAAGACGACATATCTATGAGTGCGAGCATTTCTGTGTCACTATTAACGTTCACTTTCTATGTATTTATAATGCTTATTTTATTCTCAATGAAATAATATTTTTTTAAATGAAAAGTCAACAAAAGTTTGCTGGCTGTTTGGAAAATAGTATATCCAACGTGGTTTTTGTTAGTTTTTATTTTAAATGTTAGTATCATTACATACAATGGTAACCACAGCTACGTATTAATTTGACAATTAAAGTGATAATGTAATATTTCGGCGTTATATAAACGCAATGACGCAGTGATTAATAAAATTTTATATTTTTTGTTACGCGTTAGTAACAGCGTAGGTAAGGCGCTTAACGCAAGTGATTTATACAATTAGGGCCTAAATAAAACGATGGTTAAAATAAGTGATTTACGATTGGAACAAATTAAAAATTCAGCGTTATATAGAAGTGATGGACAGTGAAGAGGTTGAAAATGTGCCTTCAGAAAATTCTATGCAATCACAAATAGATAATTTAAAAGAGATGATGGAACATTTAATGGGTATAGTACAGTCTAACGTGTCAACTAGTGCAAGTGGTGCTAATGCACGTAATGGTAATATGAACGACAGTGATGATGGTAACGAAAATATTACAAGAAATAATATGAACTGTAACGGAAACGGTGAAATTAACGATAATGGTAATGGTATCGAAAACATTACAAGAGACAATACGAATGGTAACGGAAACGGTGAAGTAAACGATTACGATAATGGTAACGAGAACATTATGAAAGGTAACGTGAACGGTAACGGGTGCCATGTCCGGGGCGATATGAATAACGTAAACGTAGACACACTCAATAAAAATCGAGCTGTTAATCGTAATTCATATTCGGTAAAGGAAATTTCTGAAACAATTCCGGAATTTGATCCATCAAATGATATGTCATTGTCTGTTGAACAATTTGTAGCAAGAGTGAACACTGCGAAAACCGCGTATGAATGAGAAGAAAAAGTTTAATACTAGCTGTGTACAGTAAATTAAAAGGTGTCGCCAAATTATGGTTAGATGTTTCTGAACAAGTGTATGTACCTATGAGGTTAATTGATGAATTTGGTTGTAAGCTTGATGAAGCGGAAATGCATAAAAAATGTGTGATGCATATAGAAAGACAAACGAAAAGATTTTAGACTATTGCTTCAGAATTAGTGCTATCGGTATAAGCTCAGTGAACAAGCAATTATAAAATATACGCGCCAGTGATGGGAATTGGAAATCTTGATTTCGTGCCAAAATTGCTTTTAAATAGTGCCAAAATCACTTAAATAGTGCCAAACCACTTTTTATATAGTTTTAATGTTGTCACTTGATGTTCATTTAAACCATGGTTCTTGAATGATAATTTATTGTGTTTATAACTAAAAAAATTTACGAATGTCACAAAAAGTACAGTCAAAAATTAGTTTTATATAATACACATTAATACACATAGTGCCCTATTTTCGATTTAATCGTGAGCGACATATGATAAAAAATTAACTTTTTTATTATCAAAATTGCAAAATTGTTGACAACTTTTACAATACAGGCTGTAAAATTTATCGTAAGCGACAATTTACGCATGTACGCCTAAAACATATTTGAATATTATAAGAAAACCTTCGCTTAAATCGAAACTAATGGTCGATATGTATGCATCATACATTAATAATTTGTACTTATTTACAAGAAATACAAATATAAAAACATTTTTTACGTTATAGTAATGATTCTAAAGGACATACTTAAAAGCTATAATAACCCTAAACTAATTTAAATTATAAAATAACTTTATCTTATTAGATGTACATAATTAGTGACAATTACATAATCATAGTTTGTGATTTTTTTGTGGTTAATATACTGTCGAGTTGTACAAATTCGTGCACGTTAAAAACAATAATCGTTAGCTATTTATTTTAATCAAACAAAGATTCTGTCGATATAGTAGAATTTGTATTGCTTTTTTGGTTCATCATTTTATATGTACTAGAATCGCCCGGTGATCTAAATTAGACCACTTGACACCTAGTATGTCTTTATTTCTTATAAATACATGGGTACAACAAACACAAAGGAGAAAGATGCCTTTTTTTTACTACTTTTGAGCCAATAAATTTTGAAAAACATTTATATTGTGCATATCTATCTTAAACCATATATGTTTCACTAATATTGGTGGACGATAAGATACTTAAAAGTGTACGACAAAAAAATTTTCATCAATTTTTAAACTAAAAATAAATAGAGTAAAAATAATACCTTGAACGATTCAATAAATATTAATAAAAAATTTTTCATTTAAACTTTTGTTTACGTCTCCATGTCTTTCAAAAACTCAATCCCACTTAAGCTCTTGAATTTTTTAAATCTTCAAAGTCTAATATTGATTTGTATTCACTTTTAATTTTTTCACGTATTTTATTTCGTTTAGAAGCATTTTTTTTTTTTTTTATCAAAAGGAACATTATTATTTGTGTCTCCATAGAACATAGAACATATTCTGGCGCATACTTTGGAAAGCAATTTCAATAATAGTCCTTGAAGTTTTATTTAGTTTTCAAATATGACACAAAAAGAAATATAAGAAGACTTTAATTCTACAACTTTATGCTGGGAAAATTAATTTTTGATTAATTTAATTTCAGTGCGGCAATAATTTTCTTCCGTTGGAAGATGGTCATAATTTCAATCCATATTGTCAACATGAAGATCAGCAATACATATATTTTGTTCAAAAAACTTTGACATAAATGATGAAATAAAAAAATCCTTTATAATTAAATATGAAGATAGTTTTATAATTGCATTATGACTGAAAATTTTATAATGTGATGAAATATTTCAAGGGCTCTCTCTGTTCAAAGACTCCATCTGCTAAAACTTGACGAGACAACCAACGGTTTGGGGATTACTTAAGAATTTCATAAATTTCAGAGTTGAAATATATCTAAAAATTCATAAAAATAATCTCTACATGACCTGTTACAATAAAATTGTATATTCATTTTAATAGATCGTCAATGTCTCCGGGCAAACCGTTGTCAGCCTTAAATCCTACTAAGTTTTCATTATTTAAAAACGTAAAAAGTACAAGAAGAGTAATTATTATTTCAATAAGAATATTTTCCATATTTAGTGGACAAAAAGTGCCAGAAAATGAGCCAGAGTGCCACAGTGCCAGGCAACATTCAATAGTGCCAAAAATGGCACAATTGTGCCACATTTACCATCACTGATACGCGCGATGGTTTAAGACACCGCGAACTGCAGTCTGCTACGGCTGCTTTACGTTTCAATTCAATGAAAGAAATGCGCGAAACTTACGGTGAATATCTAAGAAACAACCCCGTTGTTAAAATTAATTCGGAAAAACCGTTTCATCATATGAAAACCGATAATCGTGTGCGGTATGGTAATAAGAGTGTTAAATGCTACATTTGCTATGAAGAAGGTCACATATCGTCTAAGTGTCCAAAACCACAACGTCGTTGTAAATGTCGAGACTGCCAGAGAGTACACCCTGCAAACGAACCTGAAAATTGTGGTAAAAGAATAGCGAGCGTAAGAAATATACATTGAAATCATCACGTGTTCACAAAGAAAGTCATTTGTAATAATATTGAACTACGTGCATTTATAGATACAGGAAGCAAGTGTAGTCTAGTGCTTAGTAGTGTGGCCAGGTGGTTATCATGTCGTGCTGAGCCGTGTTCATTGAAGATTAAAGGTGTTTGCGGCGTAGTAGGTTATTCCACAGCATTTCTGGAAATAGAAGTGTTTGTTGATGGCGTCAAACTTAATATTAGATTTTGTATTGTTGATGATAACGTGATTCACGAGAATTTGTTGCTTGGACAAAACGTGTTTAAAGATAGTAAAGTGAAAGGTGTTTTTGAAGAAGGTAAATTCGAACTAAGAGGCTGTAATATTCGGCTATCGCGCATCGAAAAAAGCCATATTCAGTGAGGGCAAATTAATAGTAATTGGGATAACCGATTTAGTCGAACTTCGAATCGATCTTAATATCGATAAACCGATTGATCAATCGCCATATCGAATTCCTGAGCCAAAGAAACGTATAGTAGATGAAATGGTACAGGAGCTTTTGGCTAATGACATTATCACAAAATCGGAATCCGCATATGCAAGCCCCATAACTTGGTGAAAAAGAAGGATATTAAAGATTGTTTGTGCTTAGATTATCGCCTATTAAATCGGCATATGCCCAAACAAATATTCCCGATGCCGAACATTGAAGAAAGATTACGCGATGCAAAACGTTACTCGATTTTCTCAGTTTTAGACTTGAACAGTGGTTACTATCAAATACCCATAGCGCCGGACTGGCGAAAATATACGGCATTTGTTACAACCGAAGGTATATACGACTTCCAACGCATGCCTTTTGGCCTGAAAAACGCGCCAACGGTTTTCCAGCGGTTAATGGCAAAGGTTAAAGAAAAGACGTTACCGGATGACATGATCCATTACATGGATATCGTAATTGGTAGCCGGTTGAGGATATGTTCGAGAAACTAAAACGCGTGTTTACTGCCCTACGAACATCCGGACTCACGTTGAATCCCCACAAATGTTCCTTTTTCAAGGAAACAATAACGTTTCTTGGACATCAATTAACCCCAGATGGAATTCAACCATGTGAAATTAAAACAAAAGCAATTCATAATTTTCAACGACCAACCAATGTGACGGAAATTCGCCGATTTTTTTAGTCTAAGCGGTTATTTCCGAAAATTTGTCCCTGGCTGTGCTATTATTTCAGAGCCGCTTCGTAAACTACTGCAGAAAAATGAAACGTTCAGATGGCAACAACAGCAGGAAGAAGTAAGTAGTAGTGAACTGGCGGTTCTGCCCCAATTAAAATTGTTAAATTGTTGCTGAAATTGTTAAATTTGGGTAATTAAAATTTGAAAATTGTTAAATTCTTGGAAATTTGTTTTTTTTGTTTACATTAGGAGTTTTTTGTTTACATTAGGAGTTTTTTGTTTATATTAGGAGTGTTTGTTTACATTAAGTGTATGTCTGTCTGTCTGTCTGCCTGCCTGACCGCGGGAAGTTTGTGTGTGGAATATTTTGTGTGAATGTATTAAGGCGGTTCATAGTTTGGCGGTTTTTATGTGTGTATGTGACGACGGGGAAAATCATGAAAATGGTTTTTCCTAATGCTGACGGAAAATCATCTAATGATTTTTCGTAATTCCGAAGGCAAAACATGATAATTTTTCGTAATACCGAAGGCAAAACATGATAATTTTTCCTAATGCCTACTGCAATACATGATAATTTTTCCTAATGCCTACCGCAATACATGATTATTATTTTTTTCAAATGCCGACGGCAAAAAATGAATATAATTTTTTCAAATGCAGACGGGAAAATGATTTTTCCTAATGATGACGGGAAAACGTGAAAGTTATTTTTTCTAATGCTAATGTAGGTGTTGCTAGACTGTGGGAATTTAAGGCTAACCGTGATTTGAGTGGGTGGCGTTGTTGCCGTAATATGTAACCATAGGAATTTGCGGATGTGTCTGTCTGTCTGTGAGAATTTAGGTGAAGGTTTGATTGGAAGGGGCGGGGTGTAGTTGAGCTAGATCGATTGCGTGTGTATGTGTGTGTGTGTGTGTATGTGTGTGTGTGTGTGTGTGTGTGTGTGTGTGTGTGTGTGTATGTTTGTAGGAATTTCAATGTGTGTATTTCTGTAGGAGCTTAGGGCTGATTGTGATTTATGAGGGGTGAGGTGTTCTAGTAATATGTAACCGGGGGAATCTGTGTGTTTGTATGTCTGTAGGAGTTTAAGGCTGTCCATGATTTGGGTGGGCAGGGTTGTTGACGTAATATGTATCCATGGGGATTTGTGGATGTGTCTGTCTATAGTAGTTTAAGGCGGATCGTGATTTGAGGTAGGTGAGGATGTTGTTGAGGTAAATTGGTTATTTGTATGTATGCATGTATGTATTTTTGTAAGAATTTAAGATGATTGTGATTTATTAGGGGCGAGGTGTTCTTGTAATATGTAGCCGTGAGAATCTATGTGTATAGACGTCTGTAGAAGTTTAAGACTATCTGTAATTTCAGGTAGGTGAGAGTGTTGTGTTGTTGAGATTAATCTTATATATTGTATATGTATGTATGTATGATCATGGGAATTTGTGTATGTATATCTGAGGGAGAATTTAAGGCTCGTCATGATTTGCAAGAGGTGGGGTGTTGTTGAAATTTTCTTGGATATTTCTTATATGAATTCTGCTATGTGTGTGTGTGTATTTGCGCTAATATTTATATGTAGATAGAAATAAATTGTTTTCAGTATCGACATTTGGTACTATAAAATACTATCATATGTCTGGACTTCCCTAATCTTATTATGTTTTTATACTTACGCTTGTTTTATATTTTCTCATACTTAAATTTGTCTCGCGTTAAAGTCTGCCTATATGAAATTTGTTTATATTACAGATTTTGTTTATTTCAATCTTTGAATACATTTTTTTTTGTCATTGATGTCTTTTGTTCTTCATGTTGTTGGTGTTGTTGTTGTAAATATTCGTCTGTGGATAGATGCGATATATTCAGTTTTTTTTTACTTGAAAATAAAAACGTTTTAATTTTTATCTGCGTTTACTTAAAAGCTTGTGAGGATTTTCTGTTTTTAAGTAAAACTGAATTCCTGAAGATACATACTCTATAGTAATAGCAACTATAATAGAAATATTCCTTATACTCAATTTACATTTTTTAAAGTTGATGCAACGTTAGTAAGTTAACGTTAGAAATTTTTGGGGTACATAATTTTTTCTAACTATAGACTTTTTTCTTCACTTTCTACATTTGTTTTCGAAATCTTGCTTTGCTTTATGAAAATGTATAAACATTTTTAAATGAAACTGATCCGGCACTCCAGCTTATATACTGATAGTTTTTTTTTTCTTTGGTAGTCAACTTACTTCTTTTTTTATTTTTATTGATAAACATTTAAAATCAAAAGGGAGCTTTATATTGAAATTATTATTTTCATAATTGTTGAAAACAATCACTAGTTTTTTTTTGTGATTAAATCATTTGAAGTTGAAGCTGATATCTTTGCTTACTGTTTTAAACTAAAATTTTATTCAATAGAATAAAAGGAGCTTTTTTCTTAAATTCTGATGCAGTTAAGATCGGATATGAGACTGAATTTAAATGTACTTTTAAATTAGTCATAATGAACAAACTTATTTTCTTGTTGAAAAGCGATCATCAGAAAACGAAGTGGTTTTCAGAGACTTTAGGTATACCCTTTCGACGGTTCCTCTAGGATACAAGATGACTGTGTTTGACGAAATTTCTGTTGCTTTATACTGATAATATTTTTACATTAATAAGGTACATATATGTTTGTTTTATGAAGGGTGAGCACCTTTCACTTTTATTTGTTCTCATATATGATTTTTTTTTAATTTTATTAAAGTTCAGCGTATTGTGTATATATTTCTGAAATGTTTAAGTGTGTTTTGTGTTCCCATCGGACAGAGTGTACGTATTAGTTGGTCAGTCAGTCTATATTTTTATTTATTTTTTTCTTCTAATGTGCCACTCCTTTTTTCAAATTTTACTACTTGGAATAGAGTATTTTTGTCTAATTTTTTGCTGGGTATATACATTAGGTATGTAGAAATTAGTTTACTTACAAAGAAATGTATGCTTAATAAACAACTATTGTAGCAAATCGATCTCAAATAACTCAGTTACCTCTACCAGCAATTCACCGTCGGTGTTTTCATAAAGTGTTAGAAACAATGAAATATATATGTTTGGGAGAATTTTTTTGCCTCAAGTAGGTATTTCTACATGAGGATTGCTGGTTGACTCCTATCGCATTCATATGTAATGATTATCCACTTAAAAAAGGTCATCATCACCATCAATCACTCCCGTATACAATACATTCATGAGTTGGGTTGATCCAGATACAATTGCTGTCTCATCACCTTCTAACAGCTTTATATATTTTGCTAGTATGCATGCCTTAGCATGCTTCTATCGATAGTGACGTAAGAGTCCGAGATGTAGTAGTGTTACAATTAAAAATCTTTACTATTAGAATTTACCAGTTCGCTCTTTTGAATTTTTGCAAAGTAGATACATATGTATGTTTGTATTTAAGTGACCACAAAATCATAAAATTTCTTTGCTTACAAAATTGTATGACGTGAGGATTTTTTTTTTTGAAATTATTAATGCTTCGGCATGCTTTCATTTTTTTTCTGTAAATTTATTTAATACTCATACAGATACAGATATAAAGTAAGATCTGTTTGCAGTATGCATGCTTCAGCATGATTCTAGTTGAAGCGTATATTCATTCACTAAGTTTGCTTGATACTTATTCATACACATGTACATTCTTAATGATTGGATATCAAAGTCCAAATTCCGTAGTTTATCTATATTTTCTAAAGATCTGATAGCTAAAGAAATAAATAGAGCGAAGATCTTCTATAATAATCCCATTTTCATAATCTAAAATTTTCTAACGTTCTAACGCTTTCGATGGGAAAATGTACATACAACTTTATAAAAAGTGATAATATGATGTGCTGCTGAATATTGCACTATGTTATAGTTTATTTTAAACACTGAAGTTTTAGCAAATTTCATTCAGACCAACAAGTTTAGAGAATTCCACTACATTTAGCTAATTATCTAATTCCACCACATTTAGTTAATTACCTTTCTTAAGACCCATCATTCCTAATCGATTCTACAAAAAACTAGATTTTTCGTTTTAATTTAATTTTTATTTTTATTAAATTCAACATTCATTCTTCAAATTACTTTATACTGTATTAAGCAGCTTTTTCTCATTTGTTGAGTTAACTTTAATCGTAAACATTTTAATGTTGAGATACATTTTTCTATTTTATGCACTAAGTAATTCTTTATATATGTATACCAATCCTTTTATATGAACCATTAAAGCTAATTCTTTTCACATCATTCCTTTTAATGCTCAATTAAATCATTGTACTATTGATGCTTTCATATTAAGTAATGTTTAATCTTCTATTTATGTATGAGTTTTGCAAAGTATTTATTAAAAAATTCCTTAGAATCATCTGTTTGTAAGTTTTTTGTTTTTTTTTTGGTACCCGTACCACTTCAAAAATATTTTCCATTCCTTGGTTTTTTGAGTGCAGTTTGTATTTTCAGCTGTACTACAATTTGAGAATGTGTCAATTACAGTCTTCAAAAATCAACAATTTCTATTTTCTGTAGAATAGTTCTCCATTTCACCTAACTTAGCTCCATAAAACTTCATATATTCCTGTCATTGCATCTCTACAAGCACAAACAATTTTCGAGTTTTAAAATGGAGTTCGTTTACTAAATTTCTTTTTAAAGACATTGAGTTGTTTTACAGATTTTTTCGATAGTGTGGTGATCTACATGTTGCACTTTCAGCTATTTATACTAACATGTAGTTAATTTTCTAATCTATATATTTAATCGTACAACTCTTCAATTTATTTTTAATTATTTGATTTTTAGAATTCCTTTTCAATTTTATAACTCTCTTCCTTCTCTAATTTTATTTCACGTTGTAGTCCACCAATATGCATTTGAATATATTCTTGAATTATATCAATGCCTTAAGCTATATTATTAATTTGTTCTTTAGTTTGTCGATTTCAGTTTCCAGCAAAATTAACTTATATCATCGTTCTCTGACGGAGTAGTAGTAATTAAAATCTTTTTTTTTTTATAGATTTCGAGTTCAAATTTATCATAATTTTTTGGTATTTTATCAAACATTAGAGAAAATAGTCCTAGTGTTAGAGCCCATATTTGACCACCAACTTGTATTTTATCTTCATTCAGTTTGAGGTTACTATCACCATTAATTTGTATCTAATTCATTTCCTCCTTCCAATACTGATAAGTCTTCGGAATTGGAAGTCTTTGAGCACAAATCATCGTCATCATCATTCTCAGTATTAGCATCATTAAATAAGATGGTATTATCAAATATTCTTCCTTCTGCTAGTTTCTTTGGTGTACTTGTCTCTATCTTGACTGATGGTTTCTCATGCTTTAAACTTGTATATTTTCAACTTCTGTCTTGATTTTACTTTTTTCTTTTCTTTTCTTCTTTTTTCTTTTTTTCTTTTTATGGTAATACCGGTTTTAAACACTTAAAGCATACTTTGTTTTGACTATGAGTATGAGCTGATATTTATGAAATAGATTTTATAAATATTGACTCATACCCTTAGTCAAAACAACATAAATAATTCTTGGTAAGAAATATTGATGAATCATCGAACGATAGTTCAAAAATAAATCATAGTTCCTTTATATCAATATCTATTCGTGCAACAATAGTTGACCTTTGCGAAAAAAAAAACGCTATGATTGGCTTGCTAGAAAGTCCTAATGGACTTAAATTTGAGAACATTTATTTATACTCAAAATCTTTATATCAACCTAGATATAAAGAAATTAATTTCATCAATTAAAACAATAATATATTACATAATTTACCGATAGTGAATCTGTTATTTCAGTCCAAAGTAATTCCAATATGATATTTAACGATGATGCGTATGGGAAGAATACTTTTTTATGGGGAGAGATAAGAATGTTGATTCATTCTACTTATGTAAAACTTACACCAGAATCACCAAACATTTAATAAGAGATCATCATAATGTAATTTTAATGTTTAAGTAAGGTGTGAAAAATATAAAGCATGTTGAAAGGCTAAATATGAATTTTTGATAATAAGCAAAGATATTGAATTAAACGATGATCGTTATAGAAAATAATTTTACTACATAAAACTTTACTTTTTCGTATTTCATTTGACTTTAAACTTCATGTATATAAATGTTCTAAATGGCTAGCTACTAGAACACTGATAACTAAATCTGACTCAGATATCTTGAAATGAAAATCTGAACAGGTCCTGATAGCCTGATCTGTTACCTGATAAGCTGATCTGAAAACCAGACCAGCTCCTGATAAGCTGATCTGAAAACCAGACCAGCTCCTGATAAGCTGATCTGAAAATCAGATCAGGTCCTGATAAGCTGATCTGAAAACCAGACCAGCTCCTGATAAGCTGATCTGATAACCAGATCAGGTCCTGATAAGCTGATCTGATAACCAGATCAGGTCCTGATAAGCTGATCTGATAACCAGACCAGCTCCTGATAAGCTGATCTGATAACCAGACCAGCTCCTGATAAGCTGATCTGATAATCAGACCAGCTCCTGATAAGCTGATCTAGTAGCCGATACCTGAATTTGCTGTTAGCAAACATGGATGAGAAAGTTTTAAAGCATTTGGTGTTGAGAACAAATGTGATTAAGAAAAAGCTTCGTAGTATAAAAACTAGTGAAATAGATACAAATGAACAACTAAGAGATGCATTTAAACCTATAACAGAAGAATTCATAAATAGTTCTAAAAATATTAAAAGAATTCTTATGAAAGAAAAAAGGAAAATCAAGACAGAAGTTGAAAATATACAAGTTTAAAGCATGAGAAACCATCAGTCAAGATAGAGACAAGTACACCAAAGAAACTAGCAAAAGGAAGAATATTTGATAATACCATCTTATTTAATGATGCTAATACTGAGAACGATGATGACGATGATTTGTACTCAAAGACTTCCAATTCCGAAGACTTATCAGTATTGGAAGGAAGAAATGAATTAGATACAAATTAATGGTGATAGTAACCTCAAACTGAATGAAGATAAAATACAAGTTGGTGGTCAAATATGGGCTCTAACACTAGGACTATTTTCTCTAATGTTTGATAAAATACCAAAAAATTATGATAAATTTGAACTCGAAATCTATAAAAAAAAAGATTTTAATTACTACTACTCCGTCAGAGAACGATGATATAAGTTAATTTTGCTGGAAACTGAAATCGACAAACTAAAGAACAAATTAATAATATAGCTTAAGGCATTGATATAATTCAAGAATATATTCAAATGCATATTGGTGGACTACAACGTGAAATAAAATTAGAGAAGGAAGAGAGTTATAAAATTGAAAAGGAATTCTAAAAATCAAATAATTAAAAATAAATTGAAGAGTTGTACGATTAAATATATAGATTAGAAAATTAACTACATGTTAGTATAAATAGCTGAAAGTGCAACATGTAGATCACCACACTATCGAAAAAATCTGTAAAACAACTCAATGTCTTTAAAAAGAAATTTAGTAAACGAACTCCATTTTAAAACTCGAAAATTGTTTGTGCTTGTAGAGATGCAATGACAGGAATATATGAAGTTTTATGGAGCTAAGTTAGGTGAAATGGAGAACTATTCTACAGAAAATAGAAATTGTTGATTTTTGAAGACTGTAATTGACACATTCTCAAATTGTAGTACAGCTGAAAATACAAGCTGCACTCAAAAAACCAAGGAATGGAAAATATTTTTGAAGTGGTACGGGTACCAAAAAAAAAAAAAACTTACAAACAGATGATTCTAAGGAATTTTTTAATAAATACTTTGGAAAACTCGTACATAAATAGAAGATTAAACATCACTTAATATGAAAGCATCAATAGTAGAATGATTTAATTGAGCATTAAAAGGAATGATGTGAAAAGAATTAGCTTTAATGGTTCATATAAAAGGATTGGTATACATATATAAAGAATTACTTAGTGCATAAAATAGAAAAATTTATCTCAACATTAAAATGTTTACGATTAAAGTTAACTCAACAAATGAGAAAAAGCTGCTTAATACAGTATAAAGTAATTTGAAGAATGAATGTTGAATTTAATAAAAATAAAAATTAAATTAAAACGAAAAATCTATTTTTTTGTAGGATTGATTAGGAATGATGGGTCTTAAGAAAGGTAATTAACTAAATGTAGTGGAATTAGATAATTAGCTAAATGTAGTGGAATTCTCTAAACTTGTTGGTCTGAATGAAATTTGCTAAAACTTCAGTGTTTAAAATAAACTATAACATAGTGCAATATTCAGCAGCACATCATATTATCACTTTTTATAAAGTTGTATGTACATTTTCCCATCGAAAGCGTTAGAACGCAAAATTTTACAATATGAAAATGGGATTATTATAGAAGATCTTCGCTCTATTTATTTCTTTAGCTATCAGATCTTTAGAAAATATAGATAAACTACGGAATTTGGACTTTGATATTCAATCTTTAAGTATCAAGGAAATTTAGTGAATGAATATACGCTTCAACTAGAATCATGCTGAAGCATGCATACTGCAAACAGATCTTACTTTATATCTGTATCTGTATGAGTATTAAATAAATTTACAGAAAAAAAATGAAAGCATGCCGAAGCATTAATAATTTCAAAAAAAAAAAAATCCTCACGTCATACAATTTTGTAAGCAAAGAAATTTTATGATTTTGTGGTCACTTAAATACAAACATACATATGTATCTACTTTGCAAAAATTCAAAAGAGCGAACTGGTAAATTCTAATAGTAAAGATTTTTAATTGTAACACTACTACATCTCGGACTCTTACGTCACTATCGATAGAAGCATGCTAAGGCATGCATACTAGCAAAATATATAAAGCTGTTAGAAGGTGATGAGACAGCAATTGTATCTGGATCAACCCAACTCATGAATGTATTGTATACGGGAGTGATTGATGGTGATGATGACCTTTTTTAAGTGGATAATCATTACATATGAATGCGATAGGAGTCAACCAGCAATCCTCATGTAGAAATACCTACTTGAGGCAAAAAAATTCTCCCAAACATATATATTTCATTGTTTCTAACACTTTATGAAAACACCGACGGTGAATTGCTGGTAGAGGTAACTGAGTTATTTGAGATCGATTTGCTACAATAGTTGTTTATTAAGCATACATTTCTTTGTAAGTAAACTAATTTCTACATACCTAATGTATATACCCAGCAAAAAATTAGACAAAAATACTCTATTCCAAGTAGTAAAATTTGAAAAAAGGAGTGGCACATTAGAAGAAAAAAATAAATAAAAATATAGACTGACTGACCAACTAATACGTACACTCTGTCCGATGGGAACACAAAACACACTTAAACATTTCAGAAATATATACACAATACGCTGAACTTTAATAAAATTAAAAAAAAAATCATATATGAGAACAAATAAAAGTGAAAGGTGCTCACCCTTCATAAAACAAACATATATGTACCTTATTAATGTAAAAATATTATCAGTATAAAGCAACAGAAATTTCGTCAAACACAGTCATCTTGTATCCTAGAGGAACCGTCGAAAGGGTATACCTAAAGTCTCTGAAAACCACTTCGTTTTCTGATGATCGCTTTTCAACAAGAAAATAAGTTTGTTCATTATGACTAATTTAAAAGTACATTTAAATTCAGTCTCATATCCGATCTTAACTGCATCAGAATTTAAGAAAAAAGCTCCTTTTATTCTATTGAATAAAATTTTAATTTAAAACAGTAAGCAAAGATATCAGCTTCAACTTCAAATGATTTAATCACAAAAAAAAAAACTAGTGATTGTTTTCAACAATTATGAAAATAATAATTTCAATATAAAGCTCCCTTTTGATTTTAAATGTTTATCAATAAAAATAAAAAAAGAAGTAAGTTGACTACCAAAGAAAAAAAAAACTATCAGTATATAAGCTGGAGTGCCGGATCAGTTTCATTTAAAAATGTTTATACATTTTCATAAAGCAAAGCAAGATTTCGAAAACAAATGTAGAAAGTGAAGAAAAAAGTCTATAGTTAGAAAAAATTATGTACCCCAAAAATTTCTAACGTTAACTTACTAACGTTGCATCAACTTTAAAAAATGTAAATTGAGTATAAGGAATATTTCTATTATAGTTGCTATTACTATAGAGTATGTATCTTCAGGAATTCAGTTTTACTTAAAAACAGAAAATCCTCACAAACTTTTAAGTAAACGCAGATAAATATTAAAACGTTTTTATTTTCAAATAAAAAAAAAACTGAATATATCGCATCTATACACAGACGAATATTTACAACAACAACACCAACAACAAGAAGAACAAAAGACATCAATGACAAAAAAAAATGTATTCAAAGATTGAAATAAACAATCTGTAATATAAACCAATTTCATATTGGCAGACTTTAACGCGAGACAAATTTAAGTATGAGAAAATATAAAACAAGCGTAAGTATAAAAACATAATAAGATTAGGGAAGTCCAGACATATGATAGTATTTTATAGTACCAAATGTCGATACTGAAAACAATTTATTTCTATCTACATATAAATATTAGCGCAAATACACACACACACATAGCAGAATTCATATAAGAAATATCCAAGAAAATTTCAACAACACCCCACCTTTTGCAAATCATGACGAGCCTTAAATTCTCCCTCAGATATACATACACAAATTCCCATGATCATACATACATACATATACAATATATAAGATTAATCTCAACAACACAACACTCTCACCTACCTGAAATTACAGATAGTCTTAAACTTCTACAGACGTCTATACACATAGATTCTCACGGCTACATATTACAAGAACACCTCGCCCCTAATAAATCACAATCATCTTAAATTCTTACAAAAATACATACATGCATACATACAAATAACCAATTTACCTCAACAACATCCTCACCTACCTCAAATCACGATCAGCCTTAAACTACTATAGACAGACACATCCACAAATCCCCATGGATACATATTACGTCAACAACCCTGCCCACCCAAATCATGGTCAGCCTTAAACTCCTACAGACATACAAACACACAGATTCCCCCGGTTACATATTACTAGAACACCTCACCCCTCATAAATCACAATCAGCCCTAAGCTCCTACAGAAATACACACATTGAAATTCCTACAAACATACACACACACACACACACACACACACACACACATACACACACACACACACACATACACACGCAATCGATCTAGCTCAACTACACCCCGCCCCTTCCAATCAAACCCTCACCTAAATTCTCACAGACAGACAGACACATCCGCAAATTCCTATGGTTACATATTACGGCAACAACGCCACCCACTCAAATCACGGTTAGCCTTAAATTCCCACAGTCTAGCAACACCTACATTAGCATTAGAAAAAATAACTTTCACGTTTTCCCGTCGTCATTAGGAAAAATCATTTTCCCGTCTGCATTTGAAAAAATTATATTCATTTTTTGCCGTCGGCATTTGAAAAAAATAATAATCATGTATTGCGGTAGGCATTAGGAAAAATTATCATGTATTGCAGTAGGCATTAGGAAAAATTATCATGTTTTGCCTTCGGTATTACGAAAAATTATCATGTTTTGCCTTCGGAATTACGAAAAATCATTAGATGATTTTCCGTCAGCATTAGGAAAAACCATTTTCATGATTTTCCCCGTCGTCACATACACACATAAAAACCGCCAAACTATGAACCGCCTTAATACATTCACACAAAATATTCCACACACAAACTTCCCGCGGTCAGGCAGGCAGACAGACAGACAGACATACACTTAATGTAAACAAAAACTCCTAATATAAACAAAAAACTCCTAATGTAAACAAAAAACTCCTAATGTAAACAAAAAAAAAACAAATTTCCAAGAATTTAACAATTTTCAAATTTTAATTACCCAAATTTAACAATTTCAGCAACAATTTAACAATTTTAATTGGGGCAGAACCGCCAGTTCACTACTACTGAAGTATTTATGGGGCTTAAATTAATTATTGTATTAACAGCTTACGACGTGAACGCCGAACATCAAATTCATTCCTACGCCAGTCCAATTGGGTTAGCTGCTGTTCTTTTACAAAAATTAGAAGACGTTTGGAAACCGGTTGCCTATTACAGTCGATCAACAAGTCCATGCGAGAAAAAGATGCATAGTTACGAGCTGGAGACGGTAGCCGTGGTGGAAGGTTTGGAGCGCTTTAGCTATTATGTTTATGGGAAGTCTGTAACGGTTTTCACCGATTGTAGTGCCGTCAAGAGCGCAATGACTAAAAAAGAACTCATACCACGAATTGCACGATAGTGGTTACGTATCGAAGATTTTGATATTCAAATTGAACATAGACCAGAAGAGAGAATGTGGCACGTTGACGCGCTTAGTCGTGCTACGTTTCTCTCAGAATCGATAAAACGAATATTGAGGATGGTGATTGGCTATTTAGTATGCAGCTGCTAGACGCTCATTTGAAGGATATTGTTCAGAAAATTAACGAAAATTATAAATTAGCTATGAAAGAATTTATTGTGGACAAAGGCCGGTTATATAAACGCGTGGAACGACGAAAACTTTGTATGGTTAATGGGACGATTGAAAAGCTGCTGCAACTGATGTGGTTCCCACGGATGCGTAACTATGTTAAATCTTATGTCAAATCTTGTATGTCTTGTGCCTTTGAAAAGCGATTGTACGGAAAGAAAAAAGGTGAATATCATTACAGCAATGTGGAGGCAGTGCCATTCAAAACTGTTCATATTGATCACTTGGGTCCCTTCCCTAGATCCAGTGAAAGGAATGAATATGCGTTGTTGTTAATTGACGCTTTCACTAAATATACGATAATCAAAGCGGTTCCTTCTACGGCAACAAGATAAATTTTTAAAATAATTGACGAAGTTAGCGGATATTTTGGGATGCCAGAGCGTATAGTCAGTGATCGAGGTACAGCTTTTACCTCGAAAGAATTTGAAGGTTATTGTAACCAAAATTTAATTAAACACGTTTTAAAGCGGTTCGAACGCCAAGAGCCAACGGGCAAGTTGAACGAATGATCCGAACCATACTAGCGATGCTCTTACCTTTAACGCAAACTGAACGGAAATGGGACGAGGAAGTGCGAATTATTCAATGGACTATAAACTCTGTTAAGAATGCTACAACGAAAAGATCGCCAAACGAACTCATGTGTGGATACCAGCCCCGTGATATCCTTGACAACGAACTGCTATTGGTCTTGCACGATGATGATGACACCAGAAATCCTGCTAGTGACGACAATCGCTTGGATTATTTGAAAGAAACGCGACAAACCGCGATACGAGATATCGCTATGATAAATTGCATTCGTCGCCAAAATCGTATGACGTGGGTAATTTGGTTCTCGTCGGAAATGAAGCCCCCAAGTACCGGTTATTCTCGTTAGCTCGAACCACGCTTCAATGATCTACCAAACTCTAAATGTACTCTGCGTCCATACAGTTCTGTCTATGCGTCAGACGGATTGAAACCCTGGTGTGCCCTTCCTCCTGATGAAGATAGTGATGAAGACCTGGACGAATTCTGCGAGGACGCCGTACTGCCAGGAAAGGCCGATTGTGAGCGGAGAGCATAATTCTCCCTTACTATTTACATATTTTATTATATTTTATATAAACAGACTTTGTTTGCCAGGTCAGTCTTGTTCTATTTGCCGATCGTGCAACATCATAAATAAACCAATTGAAATCTTACTGCCTTATTCATAAAAAATATTTCAGGTTTATTAGGCGCTTATTTGACATATTTCTATGGGAAATTTGTCAAATAAACCTGTAATAAACATAAAATATTTTTTATGAATAAGGGGATTAGTGTGTATGTCTGTATTTTATTTCGTGTACGGCCAACGTCCAAAATCATAATATTATAACACTGTTATTGGTTACCACAACTAACTGTATCGCTTACAAGTAGTTAGTTTGTGGTATTTTCCATTACCAAGTGAAACGGTTTTAATAAGATTTAACTGGTGGAGACCATAAAAAACTTCATAGGTCGTTCGCAGCAACCGAAAGACGCTTCTACAGGTGTGAAAAACTTGCCTCTGTGGCACTGCGAATTTGCAATTTTATTTAAATTTTTAAAACAGGGTTCAACACAAGGCGCGTCTACAAGGTGATTTCACTAGGCCAGCCCAACTAAAAAAATTATATATGGTCCATATTTTTTTAATATATGAATATGTCTGAATTCATGTATGGAAATGCATGGGATTCTATGTACATGGCAAAACTATTATACATGAACTATTATATGGACTAATATATGAAATGTATATGGAAATTTAACTATGAAGCTCTTCATATGTGGATCCATATAAAATAACATTATTCTCAATATAAGAAAAAAAGTATATTGAAAACTATTGTTAAGCGGATTATTTTTTCTTTTATAATTAATTGCATTAGTTTTTAATCTGATTTCTTAAATTAAATAAATAATTATTTACTTTTTGACTTAAAATGAGGAATGTTCGTTTTGAATTATTTGTCCAAACAAATGTTTCATAAAATACAACCTCCCTGTTCAAAACCTAAAAAAAGTAATTTTAGTAGCACAGTAGTGTCCTACACAAGACATATTATAAGAAGTTTTAAGACATGAGGAATTTTTTAAATGCTTTACTACAGCGAAATCTTATAAAAAAAAACGTTAACAACACTGTTGGCAAGACATTTGTTTCACTTAATGCGGTATAGGAGTAAAGAAGAACACACTTCGTGTCGGAAGAATTTGTGATGCTTGCTTCTTTCTACGCATAAGCGCGTGTACAAACGTCATGCATGTATGTGTGTATAATCTATTATTTTTCTGCGCACATGGAAACGCACACACCTGCATTAACATTACTTGTATCCGGTTAATCACATAATAGCTTACCATCTACATATTACACACACACTGAAACGTACAGTATGCAAAATAACAAGCATGTACAAATCAACACTACTTCTTTTGAGTGTTTGTTACAAACAAGCAGTCTTGGCGACATCGCTTGTTAACACTGATATACACGTACACCAATACATCCATTGTGCTTATAGTACGACAGCATTTGTTATTGGTTTAGTATAATACATGCGACGTGAATACATTTAAAAAAATGACGTATTTCCATTTCAAGACTGCTTACTGCAGGTCTCTATTGCACAGCAGTGCGCTTTTGTGAATTTAGAGAGTATGAATATGAACTTTCCATACTGTAGAGCAGTGTCCCGCAAAATAAAATATGTTTGTATTGGTGAGAAAAATGAGAGTAAAATAAACTTGCACTTGAAGAAAAGTTTTGTAATATAAAATACATGATGTGGTTATTAGTTGATTGAATTTTTTTTTGTAAATAAGCAATTTAATTAAAACTTAAATAAAAAGTAAAAATTTAATGAGCATTCAACGATTTAGTGTATAAATTCAAAATTAAATTTATTCACACTTCTGTGGATACTATTAAAATGCCTTTTTAGACTATTTTCCCTATTATTTTGCAATGTTTCATTACATAAAATGCATTGCATATTGCGAAAAGCATTTTTTGTCACGAAATTTTTCTTAGCCTCCATAAGTATTTAATTTTTTTTGGCTGTACAAATTTATTTAATTTTAACTTTAATTTCGTTCCGTGTGCTGAAAAAAACTAAACAAAAAACCAGGAAAAAATTCGTACATGCGTGCACAACTTCATTCGTCGCTTGCTCAGTGACGACTAAATGAAAGAGCATAAGCATGTATGTGATTTTCATCCGCAAAATTGTGCTATGGCTTGCGGGTTACTGCTGTAGAGGGAATATTTACACATACATTTATGAATGTGTATTTATATGCCTACTTACCCTCATTTTTCGGATCCGAACCATATATGGGATATCTTATATGCTCCATACATATTTTTTTAGCTGGGTAGTTACTTTTTCTGTAATAAATTTTCCACTAAATTGATGAGTTTTGCATCGTCCATTGATATGTTTCAGTATAGTGTTATGTTTTTCTGGTAAAAATTAAATTTTTTAAATTCTTAAAGCACAACCACAGTTTATTTCGAAATGTTTTTATTTTATTTATGCTGTTACTTACTTACAATTACTAACAGGTTTTTGATTTACATAGGTTGAACTGAAACAGAACAGAACGCAAGAGAAAAACTAACGGCCTGTATAAGATTTCTATAAAAAAAAGGAGTCAGCTGACTCGTTATAGAACAGAAAGTAAAAACTAATTCTGTTTTATACCCACACAAACCAAATTTGACATTTAGCTTAGTCATTAAATAAAAGTCACCTGACTTAGTGGGGTCACCTTATAGATGCGCCTTTTCTCTCATTATGAAATTGCTCTATTTTTTCTTCGCATCACTAGTAGTGATGCCAATATCCTAGTGTTAAAAAACTTTTAACATTTTTAGAGCTCTTAAAAATATCGAAACCCGATTCTCGTAAATAAGAATCGATTTATCGATGTGTCGATTTTTGATGTATCGGTGATATATATCGATATTTATTTTCTCAAATCGATATATCGATATATTTTGCCCATTTCTACTACATACATACCTACATATGTATATGGTGTTTGGCATTTCTTCGATGAGACATACAGTCTGACAATATCACCCTGCATTGGTAAGTTTCATAGTCATATACACCAACAAACTTTTATTTTGCTTTTGGCGTTGTACTATTTATTGTAGAGCTAGGGTTTATAATGCTATGTTCACACGGCAACATGAACCACTTGGTTCGCTCTCTGAACCTCGATTGCAAACCATGCCGTTCAAACGAGACATTCGTGGTTCGTTTTGACAAATCTTTTTGATGCAGTGATGCCAACCTACCCATAGTTTCTGACTTAATATTTAAGTACATAATCAGCTAGGTTTTACCTAAAATTAAATTGTTTTAGATACGATTTAATTTTTTCAGTGGTTAATTAAAGTTATTATTAAATTACATTGAAAGTACGGCAGCACTAGAAAATTTCCAAATATTATTGAACGGTTTCTCTCTGTCGTCTTGCAATTTTTGTTGCAGCAATTATTGAGTTTATTGGTGTGAGGGGTGAGAAGATTGAGGAGCGGTACACAGTTTCATGTGCTCTGCAAATCTCTTTTGATTTAAAATTCGTAATTGTTAATTTCAAGTTGCTAGTTGTATTTGACGTTTTTTATAATTTTATTTCTTCAGTTGTATGAAAAACAAAAAATATTAGAAAAAGTAAATATAATTTTTAATTTTTCAAGGAAATTGTTGTGTAATAGAATTTTTTAATGCATAATTGCAAAATTAGAATTTTATAATGTGGACACTTATGCAATTTCAAAGCAAAATTTTAAAAAATTGCAGCAACAAAAATTGCAAGGCTGGACGAGACCTTTCCAAAGAACATAAACAAAACATGTAGAAAATTATAATTGCATAAAATAAATTTTATGAAACCAAAAGAACGTTATAATGCATTTTTCTATATACTTATTCCATGATATGAAACTATGTATTGTATAGTATATTTATGAAATTTGAACGAAATTGATTGAATGATGTTTTCAACACGACCACATGATGTTAATGTGTGTGTTTTCTATAAACACACACGCATGAAAACATATGGTACGCTCATAAAATTTAAGTAGTATTACATTACACAAGGTTGGAAATTTAATTATTATTTTATATGCACTCAAAAACGCAATTTCGTATTTAAATATAACTTAAGAGTAATTACAATTTGATTACCAACTCAAAATATGGGCGTTAGCACTTTTCGGGCTAGATTTAACCCGTTTTCAATCACTCAAAACGCGAAAAAAATGCTTGGTCCCAAAAAAAGTAGAAATCAGCACTTTTTATTGATATCTTTCAGAACTTTTTTAAGTTTTGTCCAATATGTATATAAGTTATAATCTTTGTGCACTTTTTCTTCCTTTAATCTAATAATATCGACTTTTTACTCATTTAATTTTGCTAGTTTGCTTTATTAATTTAAAAAAAGAAGAAGTCTATAAAATAATCTTTTATTTCTTCCAAATTTTTTGTGCTTTGGTAAAAACAGATAATGTATGTTTTAGGGAAACGACCAATTGTATATTTATGTACTTATGTAAACTTAGATTTTTTTTAATGCATGTTTTTTATTTATTGTATCTTCATATATGAACTAACAATAAGTATTCAAATCTTACATCTATAAAAAAAAATTATTAGCCCCGACCAATGTCGGACATAAGCTTAGTGATAATTATTAATAATACATAAGTAGTGATAAGTAACAAAAGAAAAAAGTGTTTTCAAGCAGCTTCATCATCTAGAGTGTTGAATATTAGAGCCCGGGTATCTCTCTTTTTTAAGCGGATGTGTCCAGTAAAGTTCAAAATATTACGAGCAAGCGGATTAGGATGTGACTCGAGTTTTGTTAGATATTTGCCTGCGTATTTTACAATTTCTTCCGTCACTAGTGGCATATTCAAATCGCGATGTATATTTGAATTTTTGATGTACCATGGAGCCGATGTTATCATGCGTAAAATTTTATTTTGCCTTCGTTGAATTTTCTCTACATTTGAAGCTGAAGCAGTGCCCCATAGTTGAATTCCGTAACACCATATTGGCTTTAAAAGTTTGCAGTCTAGGCTAAGTGTTGAATTTCTACCAATCAGCCAATGTACCTGAGTTAATTTAAGTTTCATTTGAGTTACCTTAGAGTCAATGTGGTGTTTCCATGTAAGTCGCCGATCAAGGTGTATACCAAGATATTTCACATGTGAGTGTTGAGGAACAACTTGATTGTTAATCCGAATGGGGGAGCAAGTATCTCTTCTTAGGGTGAACGTTATATGGACACACTTTTGTTCATTGACTTTAATTCTCCATAAGTTTAACCAAAGCTCCATCTGGCTAATGTGTTCCTGGAGTTTGCGGGATGCCTCATCAGGGTTTTCGTGCATACTAAGGTAGGCTGTATCGTCGGCAAATGTGGAAGTATGGATACTACTGCTCACAGGCATATCACAAGTATAAATCAAATATAAAACTGGTCCCAGTATGCTCCCTGTGGCACACCGGATGAAATAGTTTCAGGCCTACTTGTAAAGTAGTGAACTTACGGGAAATAACGTAACTTTCCAAAAGATTTAAAATGTTTATTGGTAAGTAAGTCTTCAATTTTAAAATTAGGCCTTCATGCCACACTTTATCAAATGCCTGGGAAAAGTCAATAAAGAGCGCAGAACAATACTTTTTTTCCTCAAAAGTTCTTCTTATAAATTGAACCAATCTGTGAGTTTGTTCAATGGTGCTATGCTGACTTCTAAAACCAAATTGATGGTCTGGTATGCACCCACTACTAATTAGAATTGGGGACAATTTTGTTTTGAGCAGTTTTTCGAAAGGCTTTGACATAGTTGATAGTAGACTTATTGGCCTATATGACTCAGCCTTGGTTAGATCTTTGCCCGGCTTTGGAATCATTTTAACCTTGGCAAGCTTCCAGCTGTGTGGATAATACTCCAGTCGTAAAATGGCATTAAAAATGAATACCAGGATTCTCACTGCAATACGAGGCAACTTCATCAGCATCTGGTTACTAATTCCATCAATACCCGGAGCTTTCTTCGGGTTGAGTTCGGCAATTAATTTTTGTAAATCACGCGTCTTAAACTTTATGTGTTGAGGGGGTAGAGCGACTACATTCGGCAAATCAGCAACACCAGTACATATGTTTGGCGTAAAAACGGATTTTAAGTGCTCAGCAAATATTTTATCTTTTTCAGTATCGCTTCTTGCCCGACTTCCGGTAGATGTGCGTAGAGGTGGCTTATACTCAATGGGTGTTTTAAGCTTTCTAGCAGCGCTCCACAAAGAGTAATTAGACGCTGGTGTGACATCAAGACCTTCCAGATAATTTTTAAGAGATGCAGTTTTTTCAGACGCAAGCAACTCTTGGAGTCGTTTAGTGCACTCTTTAAATTTGATTTTATTTTGTGGTGATCTGTGCTGTTGCCATTCCCTTCTAGCTCTTCTTTTTTCACGTACGAGACGTTCAATGTCTGTAGAATAAATTTTATTAAACCCAGTCTGCGGATGGAAGATAATGGCATGTTCAGCAGCCTGTTTAATATTCTCGCTGAGATTGGCAATGTTAGATTCAATATCATCGGATGTTCTAAGCGTAATGTTATCCGTACAATGACTACTGAGATATTTTTTGAACCCCAGACAATTAACACGATTGATCATCTTCACATATGGGTCAGGTAATTTACTTATTAACGGACTACAAATTGTAATGATCGTCGCAGAGTAATCGGACGAAAGACCAAGAGAAGCTTGAACTTGAATTAAATCCCTAGAGATATTTTTTATGACGCCAAAATCTATAACATCCGGAATTTTTTCTATGTCGGTAGGCCAATAAGTGGGCTCCCCACTCGAAATGACATCCAAGCCCATTTTTGAAATAGTGTTGAACAATGCTCGACCTCTGGGGGTAATAAGACGCGAACCCCAGAACGTATGCTTAGCATTGTAGTCGCCAGCTGCTACAAAACAAGGTCCAAGAGATTTGTAGAAATCCTCATATTGATTCTCAGTGATTGAAAATCTGGGAGGGGAGTAAATTGATGATATAACAAAATTTGTACAAAAACTTTCAATGCCAATATTTGTTGCTTGTAGGAGTTCTTCACAAATGTTATCAAGAACATAGTGCTTGAGTCTTGACTTTATTAGAATTGCTGATCCACCGCAAGCCCTTCCTCTAGGGTCCTTTGTATCATATATAGTGTAGCCATAAATTTTAAAAAGACTTCTCGAAGTCAAATGAGTCACAGATACTAACATTACATCAATATTTTTTCCGTGAGGAAGTGTTCAAGTTCATTTTTATGTTGGCGAATGCCGTTTGCGTTCCAGAAACATATTGTTAACGTGTTCATGGCTTATTAATTAATGCTTGAAGCAGAGTATTCTGCATTCGCAGCATTTCTTGCATCATGCTAGTCAAATCTGTTGTAAAATTGTTTATACTTTGCACCAGATTTTCAATAGTAGCTTCAAGGCGATTAAAATTAAAGCTTGCGTCAGTATTTTTTAAATTATTTGGCGGGGAAACATTTTGTGTGGGAATTGAATTTGTCTCAGCTGCATCTGCATACGATACACGGGAAGTAACTGGTTGGCTCATTTGCACAAAAGTGGCAGAGTAAGCGTTTGCTGATTGAGCTGGAGCTAATTTAGGTTTTTGCACCATAGTCTTATTTACGAAAGAGTACACAGGACAACCTCTGTAGTTAGCGGTGTGATTACCTCCACAATTACTGCATTTTTTATCACTTTGATCTTTTGGCTTATTTCAACTAGCAGTGCCGTGTAATTCGCCGCACACAACACAAACAGAGGGTAAATTGCAGTATGTTTTTGTATGGCCATATTCTTGGCAATTATGGCACTGTACAGGACCTGAACGCTTATGTGGCTCTTCAACTGTGAATTTTCGGTACAAGAGGTATTTCAAATTATAAATTGAATGCGTCTCATTTTTTTTCAATTTTATATCATTAGGCTCAAGTTCAACACGAAATAGGGGTTGGGGAATCTTCTCTCTGTTTATTATATTGGACACATTTTTTACCTTAAACCCCTGGAGGACGAGTGCATCTTTTATTTCTTCGGGAACAACATAAGAATCTATGCCCTTCAATACGACCTGCATGCCTTTAGCGCTCTTAAGCTGGTATGTGTAGAAGCTTGTTTTATTTTTTTCAAATTCAGCAACCATTTCGCGGAAATCTTTTTCGTCATAAATTTGGACTTTAGTTTCATCGATGTTGCCACGTTTTATTGGAACAATGTGAAATTTATTTTCACCAATGACCGAAATTAATTTTTTAATAAGGGCATTTGAATTTTTTTGTCTCAAATAGATTGGTGGCGGCTTGGATATTTTATTCGAGGATACCTCGGGTTTGTCGTTGTCATCTTGCAAAATTTTAAAGCGGTTTTGGCGATTAGTTGAGGCTGCGCTGTTATCCCTAGACATTTTTGGAGCAGATGCAATTTTTGAAGAATTCGGGCTTCGCCCACGCTTTACCACGGTTATATATCTGTTCATTCCGACTTGTACCTTGAGTTTCGAGCCGCTGTTATCTGTAGTGATAACTTTGTTAAGTGATGAACACGAGCCTGAAGGGGATGATATTACTGGCTTATATGAAGAAGTACTAGGCAACTGTAATGTTAATGCATCATTACTATTTGGCATTGGACAAAGCGAAGTTGATCGCTGACGAAAAATTGGCTTTGACTTTAAAAAAAGACTCATCAGATTTATTATTTATATTTTTTTCATTAAGAGTTTCAGAACTCACAGTAAAATAAGCATTTCTGCCGTTAGAACTCACTTCAATTTTTTTTTTTTTTTGAGGCAGTAATACAAAGAATTCCTCAAGGGATATTCGTTTGTGTTTTTTTTTGTTTGCGGTCTTTTTTTGTTTTTGTTATTTATGATTGTTTATTTGTTTAGAAGTACACATATATAGTATTCCTCAATATCACTTTGTTTAATTTTTTTGTTTGCGGTTTTTTTTTTGTTTATGTTATTTTTACTATGTAAAAATATTAGCAAAGCATAAAGCTTATTTATTAAAGACAGTATGTACCTATTACGAATAATATGTACTACGAATATTTTTTGTTTGTTTAATTTTTTGTAAGTAAGAAAAATTCCGCTAATCGACTGTTCGCTATGAAGGTACCACGAGAACTTGATGTAAACTTAGATACATACATATGTATATATACTTCTCCTATATATATATGTACACTATTTGTAGGTACCTTATTGAAATGTAATATGAAATTTAATATCTCAAGCTATGTACATATGTGTTGATCTCATGATTTTCTAATAAATTACTGCACAAAAATATTTTCGATTTTTTGATTTACAACAGAAAAATTTTAATTCTAGCCCCTTTTCGCGATTATTCGAAACATTTTACTTTATTTAGCGCTAAAGGTATATTTTTTTCAAGTTAGACCCTTTTTCAAAAATTGTTTACGCTTTTTGAGTATCAAAAGTTGGCATCACTGTTTTTATTTCCATATATACATACATGCACACATACATACATACGTGAATAGTTGACAGGAGTTTTATTTTCTGTGTAATTTGCTTTTTTAACCCCCCGTTGTCACATGCCAGTAGTTACTTGCAAGTAGTGTGTATGTATTACTAACGAAAATCAGGAGAAATGTAAAAAACACAACAATATTTTGAGTGGCTACACAGCACAGTGCAAGTTAAAATGTCGTCAACAAGTAAAGTTCTAGATAACAGCGTTGCTTCAACTTTTAGTGCAGTGTTGCCAAGAAGTCAATATTGAACTTTAATTGCATTGTTAATATATTTCTTTTATTAAAACATGAAATTTATGTTCAAACTTAGCTCTAAAATTAGTCTGTGCCATTTCTTAATATGCTTTTTATATCTACAAAAAATCAGCTATAATACTAACCAAGTTAATGAAATAACTCTCTACTCGGCAACACTGTTTTTCGTTTTGTCAGTTTACTTGCGACAAGTGTGAAAATTTACTTGCTTCAAAATTTCATTGCAAGCTGACTCGCAAGTGGCAAAAGTATGACTATGTTAGTAAAAAAATATGAGTATATTGAGTTTTTTTCACTTGCACTTGCACGTGGCAAAGGGGGGTAAAGTAGATAAACAAAATAAGCAAAAAATAATTAATAAAATGTGTTCTATTTTTTTTAATTCATACACGCATCCATATTATTTGGTTTGTTTTTTGTTTACTCATGTGTATGTGTGTGTGTGTACACTCATTTTGTTTTGATAGCTAGTTCAGATATATTAGCGATAATTTGTTATCAAGACTAGCGATGATAGTAATTTCTTCGTGGTTCGCAGCAAGGTTCAAAATTAAACAAAATGGTTTGCTCTCAAAAATTTGTATGGCGAAACATGTTGATTCAATCAAGATTCGACCGCGAACCGGGAATGTGAGAGCGAACCTCGATAATTGCTATCCGTGTGAACATGGTATAACGTGACCTCACCTAAATTTGTAGTATTATAAATCTGGATCTGTTTAAATACAAGCCTAAAGATATGCTATTATTTTTATCACCACTAATCACCATACAAATATTTAGTTCTATACGGGGTGTCACATTTCATCCGAGAGACATACACTTCGACAATATGTGTAGCTAGACATTGTTCAGTAAACCATTTATGATAGCTTGTCTCGTACAATCTAGAAGTATTTCTATGTATCTGTCAGCCGTAAGAAAGACCATCCATCATCTGTCTGGTCAATGTCAAATCAAATAAGAGAGGCTGATTAAAAAAGAAAGCCGAAAATTGCATAAAGTCCTGGAACCAAATCAAGTGTTTAGGTGTTCGTTCCACGTGAGGTTTTTTGACACATACATATATAAATAAATAAATTTATTATAGAACATGTACATATACAAATTGGAACTTTTTTAATTCTTTCTGTTTTCTGTTTTTATTTCAGTATGTCGTTGAACGTCATGGCAATACATTATTACCGCAATACTTAGGCATGTACAGAATTACTGTAGAAAGTGTACAATATTATTTCGTGGTAATGCGTAATGTATTTAGTTCTCATTTAACCATTCACAAGTAAGTAAAGAAACTGGAGATACCTTGAACTTTGATGAAATATTTTCAGAACATTTGAAAAACATGACCATATGAATTTAATATTATTATGAAACTTATTTTACCATATTGAATGCATATATCAGAATAAGGGACCAGGTAGCTGAATAAGGTACCCCCAGCCTTACAACAAATGGTACAATACCTTAAACCAGATACATTTTGTTGGTATAAACGTCCGAGTGTAGGAGTTTGAAAGAAGTGTCAACCAGCATGTAACACTGAATATTTGTATACTGTTAAAAGGTGGTAAAAATAAAGCCATATCTTTAGGTTTATGTTCACACAAATCAAATTTGACATTTGGTTTAAAAAGAAAATAAGACCAGGTTGATCTAGTGATGTCATAGATGCGCATTGGTAAATTAATTTTTAATTGTATATTGCTTCTTGAAAATTAAAACGTTGTTTAATCAATATCTTAATTTTTTTAAATATGATTACATGATAACTTAAGTAAAGTTGAATTTTTATTTCATATTTATGTGCTCTTTTAACGAAAAAGGTGTATACATTTCTAAATTGTCTGCTTATTTATTTTAAACTAAAAAATAAGTACTTACGTTTTGGAAAACTATTATTTAAATATAAGTAGTCCCCATTTTTTCATTCTCGGTTAATAATAAAAGTTCATCAATTAAAGCAATTGAAATTATTCTAAATATAGTATTTATAAGTAACAATACAGGCACGGATACGAATAAAATATAACCCACTTCAATTGAGTTTATACAAGAAATTTTTCAAAATGGTGTATTTCGTATTAAAACAATAGTTTTTTAATGTATATGTATATATTTTTCTTAAAAATTTATTATGTATTTAATCAAACTGAGTTTTAATCAAGATATTCCATTTACAACGGCATATTCCAAAATAAGTAGTTCCATAAAAAAATTACTATTTCCCACAACGAAAAAAATAATTATTTCCTACAACTACTTCTCAAGAGTCGATTATTTTAGTCTCATGCGTTGGTGAAATCATTAAGTTGGTAATCCAGTAAGAATCAGCTTTCAGCAAAAATACTTCATTCGAAACTCGATTATTTTTTTGGATTTTTTTACTGGGTTGTTACTAGAGGTGGGCCAATGAAAAGAATGTATCGATACATATCGTATCGACATATTTGAAAAGTATCGATATATTTTTTTTAAATATCGATACAGTAGTTTTCGTTTATAGTCACTACCGCTTATTGTCACGTTAATGATATAGTCCATATTTAATGTTTTTTGTGACTTTTGAACTTAATTTCATTCAAAAAGTTGACGATATAGTCCATTTACTATATAGTCATATTTGACATATATGCACCAACCTTGTGGCAGTCAAAATCCAAAAAAATTCGCGTTATAGTCACAAAAATTTTCCACAGATTTTTTTAGTTATTTATTTAAGTCATAAACCAAAAAATTAATCTAAATTTCAACCTTCCATCTACTGTTTAGTAGAAGAACATGTCTTTAGAACAAAACATTGTTGCATAAAAGGCCACACAAATGTGCCTTTTAAATACAACATTGTTTTGTAATTGACATAATTGGATTGTATGGAAATTCTTTTATATACCTCTGCGTGGCATATAAAAAAATTAGGCTTATAGTCACATTAGCGATATAGTCCACAACTTCTGTGCAATTTTAAATGCGAAAACTACTGTATTTCGATATATCGATATTTTTCATAGTTTTAAAATAAATACACATAATAACGTACGGTGCTATAACCTCAATAAAAAGTTTAAGTGACATAGTTTTTGAACTTAATTTTTTGGCCAAAATCGGTCATTTGCGATCGTAAATTATTGGAAACAGAAAATTCTTTTAATTAATAAAAATAGTATATCTAAATATGCTGAGCCGTAGTACATGAAAATGAGGTTTAAATTGTATGGGCGTGCCAACGCCCACTTTTTTGATTAAATATTTAAAGCCTCGCATTATAGCAGTATATATCCCTAATTTTGATAAAATAGCTTCCATTAAGATTTGCTTTTTAAATTCTTACCTTTATGGGCGTAGCCCGCCTGGCTTAAATTTCCAGGTTTTCAGATTTTTTAGTTGATTACTCACCTAGACCTAGCTTTGTATCGAATTTCAGCTCACTAGAACAAGTTTTAATTTGTATGGGTATAGCCCCGCCCTCATGGTTAAAATATCCGAGTTTTCAGATTTTTGTAGTTCATTGCTCACCTAGATCTACTCGTGTACCAAATTTAAGCTCTCTATCTATAGCGGAAGTGCTTCACCAATTTGATGAGTGTGTCAGTTGTCAGTGAGTATGTCTTAAAATATGTACTTTTTGCACTTTCATATCTCGGGAACCTTTCATTGTAAAACTTCGCATGTGAAGTTACATGAATTTATTCTAATTATGGTTTAAATTTTATAATTTTACGATTGCGGGGAACAAAGTTATGAGGGGGTAAAAACAACTCGAATGGCTTCCTGTAAATATACACACTGCGTGCATTGGCCGGAACTTGGTCTGGCGCATTACTGTGCGCCTAGATAGTAAAAAAGGGAAAAATAAGAAGAAAATTTATTTTTATTTTTTGGTTTTTTTATTGAAATTGGTAAGTATATAATAGTCATTTTTACTGTTTATATGTATTTATTATATTGTTTAATGTAAATGTTTAGTTCAATTTACTGCAAATATGGACGTGGACGAGCATCTAATAGAAGAAGTACGCGGCCGGCCAATACTCTACGATCTGGGCCAAGAAAACTATAAAAATATATATATATGTTTATTTTTTGTAGTTAGTGGTCGGTAGTCGTTAAAAGAATTAAGTAGCTGGCGACTTGGCTATTTTTGTAGCCAGCTACTTTTGTAGTCGGTAGTCGATGGTCGGTAGCCTTTGATTGTGTTTGTAGCATAAGCTGCAAGAACTCTTAATTAGAGCATAAACAATAACTAACAATACCAACAACAAACAATTAAAGAAGGCATAACCAAAAAAAAATTTCAAATACTGTCGCCGCCAGCTGCAGCAGCGACACAAACTTTAAACGGTTTTTTACAAATAAACATACATATGTACATAAAAAGATATGTATGTACAATGTACATACATACACATTGTACATACATACCCATGCACATACATAAATAAAAAAGCAATAACAATATAACTGATGAGTGTTCGGACATGCACTTGTCTTTCTCTCATCAATACGAATAAAAAAATAAAAATAAACAACAACAACAATTTTAGTATACTTACAAATTTTTCGCCACAGCCACCACTTCCAAATTTTTCAACAATTGAATAACAATACTAAAACACTAATAACTTTTTTTATAGGCAAGGAATTGCTCTAATTCTTGGAACTTTAATTGGATTTATATCAACCTTTAATTTAACACTAATTTTATTAGATTTATTACACTTTTATCACATAAAAAAACTTATTTATCACCACATACAAACTAATTTGCAACCGAACACTATTGAGGAAGATCAAGAACTAAAATGAAATTTCCAATTCAAAGAAGGTCAAGGCAATGTGAGTGCAACTACGTAGTATATTACTCCGAAAAAATATGTTTATAAACATTAGATGCTGTTGTTTTGCTGCAATTTGTATTTAAGCATCTAAATACTTTGATGAGGTTTATTGAACTCGATAATGATGTTTTATTTTGTTGATGAGGGGAATTACTGACTGTTATCAGCAAGATCATTTTACTATGATTGAATTAAATACATACATACATACATGCATACATATATGGTTGCAGTCAAATCATATTATTGTCAATAGAAAAGCATAGTTAAAATAATATTATTATGAGAGTTAATAATAATGTTATAAAAAAAACAATGAACTTTGTTATACCTAATCTTAGTACTGTAAATATGACAACACTATTGTTAGATGTGACTAAAAAATTATCGAGACTTACAATGTTCTATTATTATAATAGTATTGTTAAATACGAACACCGTATTATTTTTAACTCCCGACTAAAAAAGGGGTGTTATAAGTTTTTAGTGTGTGTCTGTGTGTCTGTCCGTGTCGACGTACAGGCCAAACGGCTGGACCGATTTTCATTTAGTTTTTTCTGTTTGAAAGATGACTTGATCGAGAGGGTTCTTAGCTATGTTTAAAGAAAATCGGTCCAGCCTTTTAAAAGATATAACATATTTTCTAGAAAAAGTCGGTGGTTTTTAAAATTTTTAATTTTTGTTATATATAATAATAATATATTGTTTTTTAATCATATATGTATGTTTATAGTAGGTGCGTTAAATGCGTTAAATCCGAAATAAAAATAAATTAGTTTTATTATTATTGTTTGAACTTCACTTGTTTCTATATTTATAATTTTATTAGGCTCAAGTTCGTATCGTTTATAAGCGAAATTAATGTGATAATTATAAATTAACAAATAACAGTAGCAAAGTTAATTGCAAATATTCTGACAAACACTAGTAGAACAGAACAGTTAGCTGTTTTCGAAAGCCACTGCAGCTGTTTCGTCCACTGTATTCTGGCCTTTATCTTTCACCTACCTCGCAAATAATCTTTCCAAGTGATTAAGCGTGGGTTTACTTCAAAGGTGATAAAAGAGTCAATAAGGCTTGAGGTTGCTACATTGTTGAATACCTTCAGGATACAAAAACCTAAATCAAAACATCTTGCAATAAGAAGTATAAAATCCTATAGCTTTGTCTCGATGGTTTTGCTTGTATTATATGGAATTTAAAATTTATATTGTTTTATTTCTACTCTAATGACTTTGAATCAAGTTGTTGCCCGGTGTAATTGACGTAATAAGCAAAGCCACTTATTTCATCAATTTTTATTGATCGTATAAATATAATAATATTATTCTAATGATTATCAAGAAGTAAGAAAATTTATTATTTTGCCGTATAATTTTGTCTTTATTTTTTTAGGAATGTATTACTTTGATATTGAGACCGCTTTTAGTAAATTATGTGCTTTTTAGTGCTACTTTAAAATAAATTTTTTATAGTCAAAAATATGGGCAATAGCATAACAATAAAATTTACGATAAAAATTTATGTTAAATTAAAAAAAAATCTAACAAACTTCGGTAGTATAAATAGCGTTGAAATAATTAGAGTTACTTGGCGTAGCTGAATAATAATCGAAACAAAAAATCATAAAAATAAATTTCACGATTTGTATGTGTCATAATTCACATTAGAGGCAAAATAAGAAAATAAAATAATAAAATTTGTTTTTGTTTTCAAAGTATGTAAATAATCGAACGGAGCTTTCGATCCCATTAAGATGAACCGGCAGTTATTTCTAAAATTTTCTTCATGAGTTTTATTTGCCAATAACATCTTGTATAAGCGAACTTTGATCCATTAAAAAAACCATTATATTATAATATATTCGAAAAGAGGTGGTAGAACTTATCTCTCTTTATTTTCCCTTAAATTGTTATACAAAATCAATTGAGGATGGAACGCTTGCTTGTCCGTTATAATAAAGGTTGTCGTGAGCAAAAAAAAAATTCGTTTGCCTTCCATAACGAGCTAATTCGATCATCACGCATTTTTCTGATGCACATTTGCATCCTTTTGTATCAGATGCTGTAGGATAGTTAAATGATCACTGAACTATAAACACTTCAGCGGATAGGTACTAATCCTAATACATCAGAGGAACCTCCTTTATGTATCAGAATCATCCGCGATGTAAAATAATTAAAAAAATGTCTACTAAACGCAGATTCGAAAATTTAGTGCACCTCTTTGACATCGGAGCCATAAAAAGTAAAAAAAATTCCAATAACCAGAGTAGTTTGCGTAAAATAATTCAGCTTTCCTCTATCTCTTCCTTTCCAGTTCACACTCCTCAAATCGTTCCTGCAGAATACCCAATGTGGTACGTAGGGCCGTTCTGTTTAAACCACATGTCCAGGGTGACCGATGACATTTTTCAAAAAGTGGCACCAAATAGGGGATTTATCAAAAAAAAGGGGTAAAATTAAAAAAAATCGAGAAAACTACACTAAACTTTTTTATTTTTAATGTACATATTTTCATATAACTCACCCTAAAAAAAGGGGGAAAAGTGGCAAAGCAGTCGCAAAAGTGGCAATTTGGCACTTTAGTCGGTCAAACGGTCACGCTGCACATGTCATTAGTGTTTTGAACATCCAATTCTGTTCATAAAATGGCTCGCGATGCATTTTACTATCGCGGGTGGAACGTTGCCAGAAAAAACACCCATTTCAATCAAAAAGAATTTATTACTTGTAGATTGAACGCTATATCCGACCAATATGATTTGCAAACAATAAACCGACTGATGTATGTATGTAGCTCTCACAATATGGCCGCTATCAGCTGCCAAAGTTCGGAAGTACCTATGCACATATTTTAATGCCCATATAGGTACATAGGTATATAAACCATATTATGTTAATGCAAAAACCATTAATAATGCTAAAACGGGAGCAGTGAACTATTTAAAATCAAAATTTAAAGTGATCTTGATGTCAATAGTCAGCAATTCTCCTCAACAACAAAGTAAAACATCATTATCGAGTTCAATAAACCTCATCAAAGTATTTTGCAGCTGAAACACAAATTGCCGCTAAACAACAGAATCTTATGTTTATAAACATAATTTTTCGGAGTTGCACTCAGATTGCTTTGACCTTCTTTCAATTGGAAATTTCATTTTAGTTCTTGATCTTTCTCAATAGTGTTCGGTTGCAAATTAGTTTTTGTTTGGTTTTAATTAAGTTTTTTTATGTGATAAAAGTGTAATAAATCTAATAAAATTAGTGTTAAATTAAAGGTGGATGTAAGTCCAATAAAATTTCCAAAAATTAGAGCAATTCGTTGTCTGTAAAAAAAAGTTATTAGTGTTATTATAGTGTTATATATTATAGTGTTATTCAATTGTTGAAAGATTTGGAAGTGGTGGCTGTGGCGAAAAATTTGTAAGTATACTAAAATTGTTGTTTTTATTTTAATTCGTATTGTTGAGGAGGAGAAACAAGTGCATGCCCGAGCACTCATCAATCCTTTTGTTATTTTATTTATGTACATATGTATGTTAGTATGTGTGTATGTATGTTTATTTGTAAAAAAAAGCCGTTTAAAGTTTGTGTCACTGCTGCAGCTGTAGTATTATAAATTCTCTTGGTTATGCCTTCTTGAATCGTTTGTAGGTATTGTTTGTTATTGTTTTAACTGTAATTCAGAGTTCTAAAAGCTTAAATTAGACGTGAATTAGCCATAATACTATAGACATAACTAAACCAAAATTCAATTGGTTTCTATGGTAATAGATATGGCGTTATGGCAAGTTATGTATGTACGTGTAATCGAATACAGTGTTGCCCATTAGTTTGGTTCAAACGGCTGTATTCTATGGCTATGGTTATGTCACGTCTGATTGCACCTTATAGCAGTTTTTTTTTTGTAGTTGGAAACATAATTGGAAAATAAACAGAAGTACATACATACATAAGTAAAGGTTTGGTTTCGTTTAGATTATTTCTTTGCAGTGAGTAGAACATAAACAAAACGAAAGCAACAGAACGATATACACTTATACCTGATTTACATTAAGCATTTTTTTCATGTAATTAGTTGCATGAAAATTTTTTATTTGCCAATAGGAGGCCTTGAGGAGCAACTTATATCAAAAAAGTTGCCAAAAATTCATCAGAGATTCATTCTACTTAATTTTTGATATTCAATTCTCTTTTATAGCTCTGCAATTAGCAAATAGAAAAAGTTTCGTGCAACAAAAATCATAAAATTTCATGAAAAAATGCTTAATGTAAATCAGGTATTAGTCGCAAAACTCTACATACGATTTTTTAATGTTTCATTTTTGAGTATTATATTGGACCAACTTTATAACTTTAAAATCTAAAAAAACACTTCTACTGTTTTGGTACAGTAACAAATGTAACAAATGCTGAAAAATGACAGCCAACGTCGATAAAGTGTACACACGCCGATGAATTGAATTAAATATGTACAGATAGGATGTATGTACATACATATATATAGTAGGTAGCACCTTTTATTTAATAATTTTGTGTTCATTTAGTCTTGTTTTAACAATATTTGTTAGATTTTGCTTAAATTTTGCTTTGATTATTAGCAGTAGTTGAAAAAAAAATTGAAGAATATAAGGATATATCAAGTGACGTTCGAAAATTAGTCATCAAGCTTTCAAATGAATGATATTCAATGACAAAAGTCTTCTTAATCTTTAATTTTTTTAAATTTACAATCAGAAGGCTGGGTTTACATCTGTGTGCCGTGTGTTTACTAATGAAAAACTGTTTCATTCAGACGCGTATTTATTAAGTTAAACAGTTTCATACATAACTGATAGACAATTTTATAGAATCCAACATGATTGGAAACATTTTAAATCAGTAAATACATGTTGGAATAAAACAGTTTTTCGTTAGTAATTAGTGGTTACGCTTTTTTGAAAACATGACACACAAGAAATGCCAGATGTAAACTCAACCTAACTATCATTAAAACTACAAAAGGATCAAAGTTTGCCACGACTAGAACCATATGTCTCTATGTCAATACTCTTTCTCCAGCGACAATTGCACTAGTTAAAATGTCGACAACTTTTCTTTTATGCAAGAGAAGAGATACGCTAGAGACAACAGTTGTAGTTTTTTTCTATTGATATTGTCAATGAAAGCGTCAATAGTTTGTTTTTCTCTTTTATTATGCTTTGCAATAATATTAAATAAATATATATAGACGAGCGTCACTAAAACCTACTAGTGAATCTTTGGTTCAAATATCTCAATATAGTCATAAAAGAACTACCTTCTCAATAATGCTAAAGTCTACTGGTAGATTTTCCGTATGACAACCGTATGTTATATGTCAATAGGCGATGACATTGGCTGGGGTGCACCTAGTCAGTAGCACTATTGACAATGTCACTAGAAAATCAATATAATTTTACTATTGACAACGAGCGAGGAAATATCGATATTGTAGACTAGAGCCCCTAAAATTTACTAGTGAATCTTTGGTGCCAATGTCTCCATGTGGTCCCAAAAGAACTACTTAGTCAGTAGCGCTACAGTCTAGTGGAGGATTACCTGGTCAGTAGTACTACTGACAACGTCACTAGTAAATCACCACAATTTCACTATTCGCACTTTGTGCAGGGCAGCAAGGCTTGATGAACACAAAGACAAGTAGCACACAACTGAAAGAGGACCTTGAAGATAATTATGGAATTCTTGTAGATGCTAATACAATTTGCCGTTGCTTAAAGACAGTTGGATTATAGACGTGTATAGCCAGAAAAAGACCATCCCATAAACAAAACCAAACGATATACTTAAGCTCTGGAGTTTGAAGTTTTTTATGTTTTGGAAAAGATTTATTTTTACGGACGAGCGTAAGTTCACCCTATTTGAAAAGGACGAACCACCAAAAACATGGATAAAATGTAATATTGATTTAGAAAATAAAGCGTATGCAGTACTGTGAAACATGATGGGGCTCCGTAGTGGTATGGAAGTGCATAAGTGCTGATGGGGTTGGACAACTAACATTTTTTGATGGAATTATGCATCGTGGTTGTTTTTTGCGGAGTTTGGACACATTACACCTCAAAGATGAATATATACATATTTATACATTATAATGACACCAAGCAAAAATTAAGGCTGGCTAATGAATGGCTCCTCTATAAAGTAAAACTGAAGCTTCCACATTCCCTATATAGAATGTGATCGATTATTTATGGACTCAAAAAAGGCGGTCAAAATAATAAAATATTGAATTTGACTATATTTTGCTTGTTTAATATTGTTAACTGAAATCAAATGTGATATTTTGATTTAATTTAAATTACTTCTATTTTGAATTTAAAAAATGTTGACAAAATTAATGTAGAGTTTTGCGGCCAAGTGTACATATCGTCGCGTTTCTTCTTAAACCACGTAAGCGGTATTTTTTCGTAATTGACTTTTTTGGTTTTTACGGTGTAAAATAACATTTTCCGAGACATTGTCAATGGAACATCTATGTACAATACCAATACCAGTTTTCTTTTGATGTGAAGAAAACACTTTCCCAGATAAAAAAAATTATGTTTGTTGTTAATGTTTCATTGATTTTTTGAAAATTAAAAAATTTCAAATTTCAATTACCTCTGTGGTAAAAAAAGTACACACAGAAAAATTTCAACTTAAAATCTACTAAAACAAGGTTAATCTAATATTTTTCGGCAATGATTTTGCTTCATATGTGTTTCATGTTAATTTAACATGATTATAGTAATTGTCAAAGAAAATTTTTCCTTTTGAAATAACTTTATTTCACGTTGAATTAACATTTACGTTCTGTTAAAATCAAAATGAAGAATCATGTTGAATCAAAGTTATTTCAAGTAAGATCAACATGAATTTAATTTAATGTAGTAACTCTATTTTATTAATTATTTAAAGAAAATTTATTATCTGACATATTGTCAATTATTAATTATTTAACTTGGTGTGGTGCCTTCAAAAGCAAGATTTTGAATGAGTCGAATGTATGTGAGTATGTATGCTTATGTGTATGTATGTATATATGTATATACGTGCGTGTTATACGTATGTACCCAGCTGTAAAAGTAGGCATTAATTACATACGACCTTATGTATAATCAAAAATCGGCATGAAGTTAGCATAAGCGGCAAAATCGAACATTGTCTTAAAGTGGTTTGTCATAAAATTTTACATAAAAATCATGCTAGGATGTAATCGTGTATTAAAACTACATTATGCGGCGATTTTTAATGTCAAATTGTATAGAGAAACTCGTCGACATGTAGTTCAATTTGGTCACTTATACTAACTTCATGCCAGTTTTTGATTATACATAAGACCGATAAAGCATTATTTTACCAAGCAAAAAAATTATTCCGGTAGAAACGAGAGGGTAATTTCATCACAATTATTACACATTGATTGCCACGCGCATTACCAAACTACAGAAGAAGGATGTATAGTTTTTGCTTGTGTTATTTTATTTGTTTTTTGCAAATTATTTTTGTGTGTATATTTAATTATTGTTCAGTACATTTATATTCACATTTTAATTTGATTTCTTAAACTAATTTTTATAAACACTTAAATTTTGCTTCACGTCACTTTTATTTTCAACAAACCAATGTGTATCTGAAAAAAAAAAATGTTTTCTACGCATTAAGAACAGTATTAATAGACGCTCCGTTGACAATGTCACCAAAATAGTCGACAAAAGTAGTGACTTGACACGCCCATACAATATAAATTTCATTTTCATGTAATACGGCTCAGCATATTTAGATATGCTATGTATGTAGGTATATCATCCGTTTGCAACGAAACTTGACACGAATAATAAACACTAGCCGAAAAAATTTGAGTGTGGAAAAGTGGGCAGGATTACGCCCATAAAAATTAAAAATTAACAGTTGCGCTAAGGAGCTGAAATTTAATATATAAGTAGGTCTAGGTGGGAAACTAACTAGAAAAATCCCAAAACCAAAAAGTGTTTCAAGAATGGGCGGGGCCACGTTAATATTGTTTGGAACTAAAAACTTAATATACAGCTTCTACCTCAAGCCAATTTAGTGAAAGCTTGCATACGCGTTGCACGTATACAACACTTCAAACTATCACCTTAAAAATTGGACGTGATCACTCCCATAAAATGTTATCCTTGTGTTTAATCTACTTCGGTCCAGCATATTCTGGAAGAAAATTAGCATGAATTACAAGCGCTGTTCACAACAAAATTTTGAGTCTAAAATAGTGGAAGGGGTAATGCTCATAAAATTAAAAGGTATAATTCGCACTAAAGATCTGAAATGGGAAAAGCTTAAAATCAAGAAGTTTTATCCGGCATGCGGGTCCAGGCCGTTAAAAATCCAATTCGCACTAGAGAGCTGAAATTTTATACACAAATAAATTTAGATTAGAGATCACCAAGAAATATAAAAAAAAACAGTAGTTGCAATCAGGGGGCGGGAACAAGCACTTTAAACTCAAAATTAAGATCAATTTTATTTAAAATTTTCATACACATTGGACTTATCCAAACTAGAAATTTCCTGTGGTGAAAAGTAGCCGTGACTACACACACAAATCTTAGCTTTTACTTTGATATACTTCGGCTTAGCAGTTTTTAGTCTATTACTCATGTATTTCTCAATAGTGTTTTTCTACATAACTTTGAATGAACCATGTGCACCAGCAGATATAAGAGTCCCATAAAAATTTTACGCAATACTAAACTGTAGAGATCTGACAGTTTGTAGACAAATACTCTTAATTGATTTACTCAATCGGAAAATCCAAAAATAAAAGCACCAGCTACCCTATTGAAACTGCATGCAAATTGGATTTATGTACTTTTGATTTATGTACTTCGGCTAAACAGACTTTAATATGTAAATATATTTAGAAAAGTAAGCGTGGTCAAGTCCACTTAAATTTACTCAGTTCTCGTTGAACCTTCATAGTGAAGAGACATTAAAGCGGATTTTTTTTTACATACATACATACGAAACAAATATAAAAAACAACAAAATCAAAAATCATACAAAAAATATTCGTAATACATATTCACCTTGATAAATAAGCTTATTGGCTTTACTAATATTTTTTACATAGCAAGAAATAGCAAAAACAAAAAAAAACCGTAAACACAAAGTTCCCTTGAGGAATAATACTCTGTATGAGTACCTCAAAGGAAAAAAATTTTGAAGTGAGTTCTAACGGCAGAAATGCTTATTTTACTGTGAGTTCTGAAACTCTTAATGAAAAAAATATAAATAATAAATCTGATGAAAATCTTTTTTTAACGGCAAAGCCAATTTTTCGTCAGCGATCAACTTCGCTTTGTCCAATGCCAACTAGTGAATCGTTAACATTACCATTGCCAAGTACTTCTTCATTTAAGTCTGCGATATCATCCGCATCGGGCTCGCCTTCATCACTAAACCAAGTTATCACTACAGATAACAGTAGCTCAAAACTCAAGGTACAAGTGGGAATGGACAGATATATAACAGTGGTAAAGCGTGGGCGAAGCCCAAATTCTTCAAAAATTTCATCTGCTCCAAAGATGTCTAGGGATAACAGCGCATCATCTACCAATCGTCAAAATCGTTTTTCATTATTGCAAGACACCGACGACAAGCCCTCTACATCATCGCAAAAGTCTTTTAAGCCACCACCTATTTATCTGAGAGAAAAAAATTCTAACGCACTTATAAAAAAACTACTGTCGACCATTGGTGAAAATACTTTTCACATCATTCCAATTAAACGAGGTAATATTGATGAAACTAAAATCCAAATATATAATGAAAAAGATTTCCGAAAAATTGTTACTGAATTCGAAAAAAATAAAACAAATTTTTACACATACCAACTTAAGAGTGCTAAAGGCCTACAGATAGTATTAAAGGGCATAGATTCATATGTTGAACCCGAAGAAGTAAAATGTGCACTTGTCGACCAGGGATTCAAGGTAAAAAATGTTACCAACATATTTAATAGAGAAAAGGTCCCCCAACCCCTATTTCGGGTTGAACTGGAGCCAAACGACATACAATTGAAAAAAAATGAAGCCCATCCAGTTTATAACGTAAAGTATCTCTTACATCGAAAAATCACAGTTGAAGAGCCACGTAAGCGTTCAGGTCCCGTACAGTGCCATAATTGCCAAGAATATGGCCATACGAAAACTTACTGCAAGTTACCTACAGTGTGTGTTATCTGCGGTGAATTGCATGGTACTGCTAGCTGCACTAAGCCAAAAGATCAAGCAGAAAAAAAATGTAGTAATTGTGGAGGTAATCACACAGCTAACTATAGAGGGTGCCCTGTATTTTCTTTCGTTAAACAGGCTATGGGTCAAAAACCCAAGTTAACTCCAGCTCTACAAGTAAACGCGAACTCCGACACTTTTGCTCAAATCAGCCAACCAGTTACTTCACGTGTATCGTATGCTGATGCTGCTAAGACTAGTTCAATTCCCACGCAAAATGTTCCACCGCCAAATAATTCAACGAATTCAAACTCAAGCTTTAACTTTAGTCGCCTTGAAGCTACTATTGAGAATCTGGTGCTAACTATAAACAACTTTACTACAACTATGACAAGTATGATGCAAGAAATGCTGCGAATGCAGAATACACTGCTTCAAGCATTAGTTAATAAACCATGAACACGTTAAAAATATGTTTCTGGAACGCAAACGGCATTCGCCAACATAAAAATGAACTTGAGCACTTCCTCATGGAAAAAAATATTGATATAATGTTAGTTTCTGAGACTCATTTGACCTCAAGAAGCTTATTTAAAATAAATGGTTACACTTTATATGATACAAAGGACCCGAGAGAGAGAGCATGTGGTGGATCAGCAATTCTGATTAAGTCAAGACTCAAGCATTATGTCCTTGACAACGTTAGTGAAGAATATTTGCAAGCAACGAATATTTTCGTAGAAAATTTTTGTGCGAATTTCGTGATATCGTCAATTTACTCACCTCCCAGATTTTCAGTTAGCGAAGATCAGTACGAGAAGTTCTACAAATCGCTTGGATCTTGTTTCGTGGCAGCTGGTGACTACAATGCAAAACATACGTACTGGGGATCGCGTCTTGTTACACCTAGAGGTCGAGCCTTGTTCAATACAATTTCAAAAATGGGCTTAGATGTCATTTCGAGTGGGGAGCCTACTTACTGGCCTACTGATGTAAGAAAAATTCCAGATGTTATAGATTTTGCCGTCACTAAAAATATTCATAGGGACTTAATTCATGTAGAGGCCTCTCTAGATCTGTCCTCCGATCACTCTCCAACAATAGTTACAATTTTCAACCCACTAAGGAGTGATTTAACTAACTCATATGTGAAGATGATTAATGGAATCAACTGGCTGGCATTCAAAAAATATCTTAGTAGTCACTGCGTAGAAAACATTCAGCTTAGATCATGCGATGATATTGAATTTAACATTGCCAATCTTAACGAAAATATTAAACAGGCTGCTGAACACGCCACTACCTCCTATCCGCAGACCGGCTTTAACAGAATTTATTCTACGGAAATTGAACGTCTTGTATGTGAAAAAAGGAGAGCTAGAAGAGAATGGCAACAACACAGATCACCCCTAAATAAAATCAGACTTAAAGAATGTACTAAACGACTCAAAGAGCTGCTATTGTCGGAAAAAACTGCACTACTGGAAAAGTATTTAGAAGGTCTTGATGTAACGTCCGCATCTAATTACTCTTTATGGCGCGCTACTAGAAATCTTAAACGACCCGTTGATATTAAATCACCATTGCGTACTGCGACCGGAGGCTGGGCAAGAAGTGATAGTGAGAAAGGCAACTTATTTTCTGAGCATTTAAAATCTGTATTCACTCCCAATTCATGTACGGGTGCTGCTGATTTACCGTGTGTAGTTTCTCTACCCCCTCGTCCCTTAAGGTTTAAGATGCGTGAAGTACAAAAAGTAATTGCTGAACTCAACCCGAAGAAAGCTCCAGGTATTGATGGCATTAGTAACAAAATGCTCATGAACTTGCCTCATATTGCAATAAGAATCCTGCTATTTACTTTTAATGCTATTTTAAGAATGCAGTATTTTCCACATAACTGGAAACTGGCCAAGATCAAAATGATTCCAAAGGCGGGCAAAGATCTTACCAAGACTGAGTCATATAGGCCTATAAGCTTACTATCTACAATCTCAAAGCTTTTCGAAAAGCTGCTCATGACTAAATTGTCCAAAATTTTAACTGATAATGGGTGCATTCCAGACCATCAATTTGGCTTTAGAAGTCAGCACAGCACGATTGAACAAACGCATAGATTGGTCCAAGTTGTAAGAAGAACATTTGAAGAAAAGAAGTATTGTTCTGCTCTCTTTATTGATGTTTCTCAGGCGTTTGATAAAGTATGGCACGAAGGCCTAGTTTTAAAATTGAAGACATATCTGCCAACAAACATTCAAAAGCTTTTGGAAAGTTATATTATTGGTAGGAAGTTCACTGTTGTGGAAGGAGAGTTCACGAGTGTGCCCGAAACTATATCTTCTGGTGTGCCCCAAGGTAGTATTCTGGGTCCTGTCTTGTATTTAATATATACTTGTGATATGCCTGTGAGCAATAATATCCATATTTCTACTTTTGCCGATGATACAGCCTGTATGAGTGTGCACGAAAACCCTTATGAGGCATCCCGCAATCTCCAGGAACATATCACCCAGCTGGAAATATGGCTGAACTTATGGAGAATTAAAGTCAATGAACAAAAGTGTGTCCATATAACGTTCACCCTAAGAAGAGATACTTGCTCCCCCATTCGAATCAACAATCAAAATATTCCTCAACATTCCCAAGTGAAATACCTTGGTATACACCTCGATCGAAGACTTACATGGAAATATCATATTGACTCTAAGTTAACTCAGATGAAACTTAAGTTAACTCAAATATATTGGTTGATTGGCAGAAACTCAACACTCAGCCTAGACTGCAAACTTTTATTATACAAGTCGCTTTTGAAGCCAATATGGCGCTACGGAATTCAGTTATGGGGCACTGCTTCAGCTTCCAATGTCGAGAGAATCCAACGAAGGCAAAACAAAATTTTACGGTTAATAACATCGGCTCCATGGTACATCCAAAATTCTATTATACATCGAGATTTAAATATGCCACTAGTGACTGAAGAAATTGAAAAATACGCAGGCAAATATTTAACAAAACTCGAATCACATCCTAATCCGCTTGCTCGTAACATTTTGAACTTTACTGGACACGTCCGCTTAAAAAAGAGGGACACACGGGCTCTTATACCTAACACTCCAGATGGGACTACTTGAAAATACTTTCCCCCCTTTTTTTTTTTGATTATCACTACTAATGTATTATTTATAACTATCACTAAGTTTATGTCCGACACTGGTCGGGCCTAATAATTTTTTTTTATAGATTTAAGATTTGAATACTTATTGTTAGTTCATATATGAAGATACAATAAATAAATACATGCATTAAAAAAAAAAAAAAATATATATATATATATATATATATATATATATATATATATATATATATATATATATATATATATTATACATGTATTTATTTATTGTACCTTCAAATATGAACTAACAATAAATATTCAAATCTTAAATCTATAAAAAAATTATTAGGCCCGACCAGTCTCGGACATTAACTTAGTGATAGTTATAAATAATACATAAGTAGTGATAATCAAAAAAGGGGAAACAATTTTCTTTTCAGACGACTTTTACCAAATTGCGTACACACTGGCGGCCTGTTGTAATGAAGCAATAGTGCATTTTTTAAGCTGTACAATCCAACACCCATCACGCTTTAACTCATTATTTTATGTAACTATGCCATTTTCAACTGGCGCAGTGGTCATGAATAGAAATAAAACATACTAGAAATTTCAAGTTTGATAACAAAAATTGAAAATTTTTCAAAAACCCCCGATATATCCACAAAAGATGTGATATTTTTAAGTGGGTGGACCGATTTTTTTAAACATAGCTAAGAACACTTTCGATTAAGTCATCTTTCAAAAAAAAATAAAAAATAAATCAAACTCGGGCCAACCGTTTGGTCTGTACGTGGACTCGTACAGACACACAATACAAACTTATAACACCCCTTTTTTGGGGGGTTAAAAAGTGGACATGTGTCTTTCTGTTAAAGTAAAAAAAAGGAACAGTTTTCTATAATAACTGTTCCAAAAAGTAATCAGATCCTCACAAAAACATAAATGTGAAAAAAGGCCAAGTTCCTATTCAAAATTTCGGCCATTAAAAGTTGTGAGATATAAATTTTGACCAAGTTCTTGTTTTTCACAATACCTAACATAGAAATATGTTAGGTTGTCATATAATTTCTAGATAATCTGTTAACTTGGCAATATTTTTACCTTTCTGAAAAAAGAGTAATGTATATTTGTTTTTATATATCGGTAAAAATATTTTCAACTTTCAAGCAGATTATCTAGAATTTATATGACAACATGTTGCCAAATAAAAAAATAAGTACTTCTCAAGAATCGATTATTTTAGTCTCACGCCTTGTTAAAATCATTAAGTTGGTAATCCAGTAGGGAAGAGCTTCCACCAAAAATGCTTAATTCTAAACCCGGTTACCTTTTTTGAAAATTTTTGCTGGCTATTTATATTAATATATAATTATACTCCTCGTTTAAGGAAGAAGTCGTTTCATCTTTTTCCTCTGGCCATAAAACTGGGGCCAAATTGCGGCACTCGTTTTCGAACGAAATTACGAAATATTTCAATAGAGTTTATATGGCAGTATTTTTAAATTTCGAATCGTATCGAATGCCGTAATTTGCTCCCTGTTTTAATAAAACAATTACCTTATACCGGTTGTCGACATCGTCGTCACTTTAACACAATACGAATAAATTGGTGCTTCTGTACCCGTGATCGAAAACAACTGACTCCTGTTGGCAGGTTTATGCTGTTTCTAGACCTTAGGAAACAGAAATAGCTTGTCAGTAAAACAGAATTTTTCTCCAGAGCGAGTAAACAAGTACCAGTTTTTTAGTATTGTTTTAAAGTGACGTCGATTACGACAACTGGAATAAGGGTGAATTTTATTTTTTAGGCGTTTCATCTGCATTAATTTTTACATGATGTATGTTTACGGTACCATTCCTTCTGTGGTATACAGAACAGTACTGTATTTGAAAGTCCTGTTCTGTATATTATTCATTAGGAAAAAACGTTGAAATGTTCTGCTTTATTTACTGTTCAGTATTTGTTCTTTTTTTATGACTCAAACTGCATTAAAAAATAGCATAGTTTCTGCAACAATTGATTTTAAGAGTCGCCAAAATCAGTTTAATGTAGTTTTTCTTAATATATATTTGATAATAAATTCGTTTTTATTTCACACAAATTTTAGCGCTACATTTACACACGAAAAACTTCGTTGAAATTTCTGTGTACTTGTGAATATAAATTTTAACTGAAAAAGACAACTTTCATGAAAATTTCTTGTTTGTTTTCATAGGGAATTGAAAGTTCATTTTAAAAATGTCATCGAAAAGTAAAGTTGCAAGAAATTGTTTTGTTTACTACTTACTTAAAGTTACCCAGAATATCACTTATACAAATTTATAAGGGAATCAAGTGGGAATAAGTATTATTGTTAATATTTTAATAACACAGTACAACATATGATTTTGGGACTCAATTCTGACAATTTCACGTGAAAGTAGGCCCAAAATGAAGAACTTGTGCATCATTCGTTTTGTCTTCTTACCTGCTAAAATATTTTTAATATCGATTTGAAGTTAGTAACTATCGTATAGGGGAATTTTTCACGTTTTAGGCTCTTTTGTTTGGCATAACTCGAGAACCACTAGTCCGATTTAGCTGAAACAAATTTAGAAAAATTAAGAATTACAATTCCTCTAATCTGTTCTTATACTGTTTTCCTATGTGTGCAACACTTTCGAAGTTCAAAATGAATGCATGAAGGGAAAAAAGTATTTTTTGCCTAAAAATTTAATTTTTTTTTTAAATTCATAAAAAATCAAAAATGCAAAAAAGTGTCAAATCTAATTACTTTCGCATAAAGCCACCTAATAGTATCTTTAAAGGGGGTAACACTGTTGACCTTTTTTCATTTTACTTTTCTGAAAACCAGGGTAGGAAGGGTTCTCGAATTAATTTCTTTCGCAAACGAATTTAATTCGAACGAGTTTTATTTTCCATATTGTAAAGAGTTTATTCTTTTTAATTTCCAAATTTTATTTATAAGATTTGCGAACGAAAAAAATAAAAAAGAATGCAAAATAAAATTAATCTCGTATATTAAAATAAAATTCGCAAACGAAAAGAAAATACAATTCCCGATTAAATTAAAAATATAAATAATCGGAAGTAAGGACTTTAAATTTATTTAAGGAGATTTTATTATTAACGACTATAGCTAGAGAGCTGAAGTTTGGTGTGTGGGTTCCGCTTCCGATGTTAAGATCCACTAAGAACAGATTTTTGGAAATTCGAACTCGAAAAGGGGTAAAAAGAGTAACTTCGGTGTCTCATTATATCTCAGAAACTACGTTTGACTAAAAATTCTAAACAAATAAACCTAGACGCGTTTAGTACTTTTTCAATATGTCTACTATTAGTGGTTAAAAGGTGGTACAAACTGAATTTTGGCACCTTTTTTGCACTAAACATATCTTTTAAATTATTGAACGTAGCAGAATTTTTGGCGCGTTCTTTCATTTTGAACAGAATTTCGAATGGGTTTTGGCAGTTTCTGAACATTCTTATTTAAAAGGGGGTAAAATCGTACCCTTTTTCGGTACTTTTTTGTTAATGATAAGGTACATATGACAAACATGTAAAAATAATTAACTATGACCTCCTATCGGTCAGTAGAAGCTGGGATAGTAAAATGTATGTTTTTTTAAGGGTCCAAAGAATGCTAAGGGGGTAAAAACGGGTAAAAAGGATAAAATTGGTATCTTTATATCTCGGAAACTACATTAGATAGACTAAAGGATAATAATCCTGGTAAAAAGGAAGCCGACATGTGTTTGGTACTTTTTTAATATGTGTACTTTTAGGAATTAAAAGGGCGTAAAACTGAAGTTTGGTACCTTTTTTGCTCACGAAATATCTTCTAAATTATTGAATGTAGCAGAAAGCTTATTGATGTGTTCTTTTCTTCTGTACAGAATCTCGAATAAGTTTTGACACTTTCTTAAAATTTGCATCTATAAGGGGTAACATTTTAACCGTTTTCGGTACTTTTATGTTAATTATAATGTACACATATACATACATGTAAAAATAATTTGCTATTGCTCCCAACCGCCGGTCAGTAGAAGCTGAGGTTAGAAAATTTATGATTTTTCGAAGGGCCCAAAAATGTACTAAAAAGGGTAAATGCTTTATTTACTTTAGGAAATAATTATATTTTTGCAATCATTGATATTTATACAATTTATTATACTTTCTTATGCTATAGTGATTAAACGACAGTCATTAAATCTGTCATTAAATCTATACAGATTTGAAAAGCTCATATTTTTATTTTATATTAAAAAACAAATTTATGGGCATTTTACTAACTGTTTATCGGTGTCCAAGGAATTATTTCTTTCCTACAATTAAATTTGAATAAAATTGTTAGAATGAAAAATTTTCTTTGAACTGGGTATTCGTATTGAAACAAACGATGAAAAACGTATCAACTTTAAAAGAGAACTTAAACAATTTCATCGTGTGAATTTAGTCATACCATCATTCAAATGACCTTTTGTAATATATAAAAAAAAACACTGAAAGTTTTAATATTAAAGTTAAATAGGATGAAAATACAAATTTCTTATATGAATGAAAATAAATGTTACTGTCACTTACGTCATTTTATAAATATGTGTGCCAAAAAAGCCTATATGTTTATGAAATAAGGTGTACTTTTAATTTCCCGTTTTCCCAGGAAAATCTCAAAAATTTCCCGGGAATATTAGGTAGAGATTTCCCGCCCGGGAATCACCGTTTCCCAAACCCTAATTCTTTAGAATTATTAAATAAAATTCAGAAAAGTATTCTATTTTAAATTCTTGGTTTTTTCGTTCTTCTCGCAAACAAATTAAATCAACTTTTATTTTTTTTTGTTTGCGAAGAGAACGAAAAAAACCAAAAATTTAAAATATAATTCTTTTCCGAATTTTATTTTTAAAAATCCGAAAACAAAATTTCAAACAAACGAAAAAAATAAAACAACATTTGCGAGCAGAATTTTTTCCTACCCTGCTGAAAACGTCAAATAATTACTTTCTTGAAAATATCGTTGAAATCTGAGTGGAGATTAAAAACCATTGCGATTTTCATGCAATTAGTTTCATGTGTAAGTGGTAGTTAATATAAATTTTTATAAAATAATCGTATAAAAATTAAGCAGAAAATCACCAAAAGCAGAAATAAAATCGCCGAAAATTGCTTCTTGTAAATTTTTCTCATCCAAGTTCAAAACACATTAATTACTATAACCAATATAAGAAAAATCATCAAAATCAAATTGTTTTAATTTCTTGCAGATGATTTTTGGTAGGTTTTTTTAACACCCTGACTAAAATAGGGGTGTTATAAGTTTGTAGTTTGTGTCTGTCCGTGTCCACGTACAGCTCAAACGGCTGGAACGATGTTGATTTAGTTTTTCCTATTTAAAAGGTTACTTGATCGAGAGGGTTCTTAGTTATGTTTTAAGAAAAACGGACCAGCCGCTTAGAATATATTATATCTCTTCTTGATTTATTCGGGAGTTTTTCAAATTTTTAATTTTTGTTATTTAAATTACGCCTACAACAAGCTATTTTCCTGAATTACAAGAATTTTGATGTTCAATTTTGTTAAAAAATAAACAAACAAACAAATATATTTATCGCCAGAAAAATAGCCACGTTTGATGAGAAATCGCCATATTTGACAGCCCTGGGGGTCGATTCTGGTTCTGTGATAATGTGAAATGAAAACTTGTTTCATCTTTTCATAGTGTTTCTGATTCTAGTTCACTGAAAAAATGAAAACAAAATTGAAATGAAAAAAACAATTGGAATGAAAAAAAACGTTTTCAAACTTACACATCATTACTGATTCTCGTGTTATGAAAAAGTGTAAACAAATGTCAAAACCTTTTCATATGAAAAGTTTTTTTACACACACAATTCATTAGTAAAAAGCATAAACCCATGAAAAATTCGTACAAATACTACTACTACGCTTTTATAATATTTAATTCACTTAACTTCATCCCTAATTTCGGCTGATAGGTCCATTAAAACATTTTATCCAGACATTTTATATTTTTATTCATGTTCATATTTGCATAATTTGGCAATTGATCAGAAGGCGAGGGAGGCATAACTTAAGTTATTATCGGCGGCAAAAAATAATTTGGCGACGAGTGAAAGTTAACTTGAAATGTTATTTATAATAGTTTTTATTGTGAAATTTTTGAGTAATTAATATATCAAAATGCCATGCCACACAAAAATTAATATGCTTTCTTGAAAAAAGTTTCAATCTCCATTTGCAAAAGAAAATATGTAGCTTTCTAGTACTGAAAAGAGAAATCAATGCAACTAATTCCACAGTCTTTAAAAACAATTTTTATTTGTGAAGCACTACCAAGAACAATGTCAATTTCTGCATGAAAAATATGTGTATTTACATATGTACGTATGCTAATTTGTGGGTGTTGGCACATTCATATGTACATATGTATGTATAAATGTTCCTATGCACATTTAAAAAAAATAGATAAAAAAACGTATGTTGTTTAGCTTGCTTATCCTTGTTTTCTCATGTTTTAGACTCGGCAGTTTTTCTTGAAGCAAGTCTGAGTTTATGGGAGAGAGAGGAAAGAAGAAAGAAGAGGGGTATTGACTTGCTTGTACAGATAAGTTACTTCAATTCTCTTTTGTTATTTCATTCGCAATTAAAACAATAGGAAGATTGAACAAGAAACCGTCTGAGTGTAAACAAACGAGCAGTTTTAAAAGAGAATTGAAGATAACTGCTTCAAGAAAAACTGCCTAGTCTAAAACAAGACTTTGAAATCCTCGTTTATGCTGGTATTTTACACTTTTCTCTACCTGCCAGAAACATGTACACTAGGATAAACTACATAACATACATATGTATGCATGTAACTGAGTATGCATGAAAAAAAAGAAAAGCAACTTTGTGTTTCATTTCCTCATGTATTTAAATTACGTATGTACATTGCACATATGTGTGTAGTTGCAAAAACAATTACTATTTCTTATTATTTATATCCTCACAAATCATGAATGTGAAAAAAGGCCATCATCAAAAGTAGTGAGATATAAATTTTTACCAAGTTCTTGTTTGGCACAACACCTTTCACTGACATATGATATGCATTATATCAAAGAATATAAATTGTATAGAATGCGCATCTGAGCTAAAAAATTAAACAGTTTTTGCTTACGCTTTAGATTGGTGAGGGGGGGGGGGGGGGGGAAAGTATAAAGCGCAAGCAAACACACACTGAGAGCATTATGTTCTTTGCTCTTATCACCAGCGTTGCCGTTGTGCGACTTAAGTCGCATTTTGCTACTTTTTCTACAGCCAAACATGCGGCCAATTGCAAAAAAAAAAACTGTAAAAATATCCGAGTTTTACCACAAAAAATACCGATTTTCGGAGGAAAGTTGCTGTTGCTGAAATAAAGCTCGTTTTAAGGATGATAAGTTTCCAAATTCTGCAGATGAAAAGTCAGTGAATTACACCTTATTTCTTCATCTCTATAAAATATACTTTACAAAAAAACATAAAGAAGAAGAACTTATTAAGAAATACAGGATGTTCAGTTAAAAAAATATGTATTTAAGAACTATGCATAATGCCTTGAAAGAATACTATAACTATATAATCCTCTTCAGAATCGAATTTTGAAATTTTCTAGAAAACTTTAAATGGTTTTTCCTCAAATTACATTTTTTGAGTTATGCTGGTTTTTAAGTAAATAAGTGAGATAAACAATGCCCAATATATGTATTTATGTTTTTACAGTCTCTAATTTTTTTTATAAATCTTAAGTAATTGGGTAAATTACGGCACTCGATATCGAACGAAATGTGCATACAAAAATAAATCATGGACATTTTTCTTTTAAATTAGTTACTCAAAAGTTAAGATAATTATGTTTATGGTTAAAGCTATGAAGAAAATACAAAAAATTGCCGGAAAAAATCTCAAAAATACTTGACCCTATAAGGTTTCAAATTATGCTTGAGTCCCAAAAAAAAAGTTGTTTGGGACACCCTAGTGTACAAGTATAATTACGAGTATTTTCTTAGGTATTTTTCAAAAATAGGCGTAGCTGTATAATTACATACATGAATATTACACCAATATGTTCAATTAATACAGCTACCAGCAACAATAAAAAAATTAATAAGTATTGATTTTCTTATAAAATAAATTTGTACTAATTTTTTTTCTAATTACCTGCATCTGCTTGCAACATATAAATAGTTTTCCGAGAAGACAGAGGTCTTACACAAAGGAATGCTATAAAATTCGCATTTATTAATATTTTGGGCTGAAAATTCTCACTTAGGTGGATAACTATGCAATTAATACACAAAAAGTAAATCCACACAGAATTTTCTTTAGAGTTCCTGGCAATTCCCAAAAAGATTTCATAAAATCCCGAAAATTGGATTTTTGGTATTTCTGCTGTATTTTTCTTATCTTTAGCCGGGCGCAGATAATATTTTGGGAAATATTTAAAAACATATCATGTAGTAAGGCAAAATGAGAAATTTTTCGGTTCCAGCTTTGGAATTTGAGAAAAAAGGCCTTACATTTGCTATTTATAAAAAAATAGGCAAATTTCGAAACGATCTGGCAGCTTTAATAACGAAAATTTGGAAAAAAAATTTTTTTTAATATTTTTTATAGTGTAATATTTGTAACAATAAAAAATATGGGATTGGTACCCAAGCAAAATTTTTAAATAAGAGCGAAATAATTAACCAACTTTTTTCTGCAAAAAACGGCAAAAAATCTACTTTTTTCAAATATTTTATTTAATTTACGTATAACTTTTGACTTAGTAGTGCTTTTAATATCCAACTTTTTTCTAAATGTTAAAAATTTTGTTTTTAACTCATACCAAGTTTCTATTTTAAAATCTAACAAGATTTGATTTCTCCATTAGCAGAACAGTGGACCAAGGTTGGTAAAAAAACCCAAAATTTAAATTTTCTCTCTCCAATATTTCCTAAACTGTAAGCGAAACTGCATAAATGCAGAGAATTTTTTTTAGCTCTTGGATAGAGAAATCCACCTGCAAAAAATCTTTTTCGTCAGATCAAAAACATCAGCTTGGCATCGCACAGTGTTCGATTTCAGAAAATAGGACGACAAAAATAAAAAAATGAAGTTTATTAAAAATTTAAATTGAAAACACTATTTGCAAGCGAAGACCCAGACTAGCTTAAAGCGATATGATTCTTGTATATTTTTCAGTTTGTATGCTTGTAACGGTACTCTAATTGACATGTTAAAAGAAAAAAGAAAAACAAAAAAATACTGTGGGTATTTTGGGCAATTTCAAAAGTAAATAGACGGCGTTGAAAATGCGATATTAATTTTTTTTAATTCAATTGTAACTTTTGACTTCTTTTTAACTAACACACAAAAATACATCATTTTCTAATGAATGACAAATTTTTTATTAAATGTTAACCAAAGTGAGTTTTTTTTACAATTATTACCAAAGAAACTAACTTTGTCAGACGAAATCTTTCGATATCCATCCGTTTCACCACATCCATAAACGTTTCTGTAATCTTTCAACCTTACTGTTATAGACTTTACATAAAATTCCTGCCCCAAGCTGCTCCATTAAATTTTCTTTCGAAAGTAATTACAATATTAGCAGCAACTCAGAAAAAGTTTTTGTTATTTTTTATATTATTAATAACTTATGAAATTTCTTTTACTTTTTTTATTGTAAAATATGTGTGAACATAAATTTAGAGTACATACTTTGTGAATATCACAATTATATAAATAATTTTAATTGATAATTTTAAAATTATAAATAATTTTGTTATATTATTGTTAATTTATGAAATTTCTTTTACTTCTATTTATGTAAAACATGTGTGAAAATAAGTTAAAAGTACATATTTTGTGAATACCCCAAATATATAAATAAATTTAATATGAAAATACAAAAAATTAGGACTCATATGTTAATTATTTACAAATTTTTAATTTTTGTCGTCCTAAATTCTTAAATCGAACACTGTACGTCGGTTTAAATTTTTATTAACCCGAGGTTGCTCACTTTGGGGCTTTGTGGCTCCGCCCAATTTAGAAATATATAATCCCAATTCCAGACTTAAGCTCGGTAGCACCTCCTTAAATGATGTATGAAATTTCATTACAATCAGACAGCTCGTTTAGAAACTGCAGAATTATATCCACTTTTTTTTCAAAATCCCGCACTGTGCAGCGGATCAAGCAATTATAAAAAATTACATGCGGCTTAGCGCGGCATCGTAACTGCGAAACTTAGAGCTCAGCATTTGACAATTAAAGTTAAATAACATGAATAAAAACTTTTAACAGCTACACTGGAATGAAACATTTTTTCATTACTTAAACAAGAATCGCAATCTGTGAAAATGAAACTTTTTTTTCACTTCACATTATCACAGAACCAGAATCGACCCCCTGGTAACGAGGTGTATTTGTGAGAAATGTATTGGAATCACTGAAAAAATCAATTACGTGAAATTACGAGTCTACTTGTGACCATCAATATGTAGATTAGCGTATGTGCTTACATTGTTATGTATGTTACATTTTGAATTTTTTGTTAATTTAAAAGTTAAAGCAATCTGTGAACTTCTTAATACATATATCTGTAAGGTTGTTTGTACTTTAGTTGCTGTTTGTTAAATATTTCCTTGTTCTGAATAACATAAGTCTTTTCCTTTTAGTCCGTATTTTATATGAATTAAATAATTTGATGTATTACAAACGAATATTCTATTTCTAACTTACTTTTAAAATAGTTATTAGTGCAAAAAGTTCTTTCCACCTCAGCATTTGAACATGGAAATGTTAATAGTCATAGAGCAAATATTGACAATTTCAGAAATGGATTTTCATTAGTAGAATTTCTATAATTATAAACAAATTTGTCCATTTATGTTACCTTAAATTTCTGATACTTCGTTCTATTTCTTCAATTTCACCATCCCAGCAACAATTACCGCTTTCCAGCCAGCTATAAGCAATACTAAACCGCTTCACAGAAGCAATAATGTGTAGATTTTGTGTATTCAGATGCAAAAGTTACTGGCTTACAATTTTTGTTACTTTTTTCCACTTTTTAGAGAGCCCACTTTAGGTTTGTGTTTTTCAGAAACATTTTTCGAAAATTTCGTTGTCAAGAAAGCAATAAATTGCTTCCCTCAGTTGTTAGTTCTTCCAAATAAGAATTCTTTTTTGCTGGGAGTATTATAATTAAATTATTTTATAACGTGTTTGGATTCTCTGTAATTTCTAGAAATATATTCTTAATGCTCAATAAACAAAGTTTATTTTAATTTCAAAATTATGTGGCATTTTGGCTCTAATTTCATACATATATGAGGTTAATTGTACAATCAATAACTTTTTTCGTAATAGCAACTTTTTCTCACTGTGAAAAGGAAAGTTGTTTTTCCTCTGTATTTCACCCTGCTATATTAACATTTTGCAAAAGAAACTTTGCGTATCTAAAAAGGGTAAAATTAGATTGAAAAGTGGAAAATTCTTATTTGTTGGTTTGCATAAACCCACCAAACTATCACAAATTAATATTTAGTGGATTTGTATAACGCACTAAATGCACTAAAATTGAAGGTAAAAAAGCACCACGAAGCACGAAGGCGTAGTGTAAACGGCATGGTCAGGGTTGCATTTTTGATGCAACGTTTTTCCGAATATACACAGGTGAATTTAATGCAGTATTTGTGGGTTGTCACAAATTATAAACATGATTCAGAGAGCGAAGCATGTGATTTAACTCGTCGTCTAAACATAGTATAACAATAAATTGTAAGATTTTCTGACAATTTTGATACAACCGTGTGAAATGACAATCAAGCTTGTGCCAGTACATTGTCAGCACATCAGTTCTAGTTGTACCTTCATAGTGAATAGTCGATTAGCGTAATTTTTCTTAAATACAAAAAAAACATACAAAAAAAATATTCGTAGTACATATTATTCGTAATAGGTACATACTGACTGTAATAAATAAGCTTTATTGCTTTGCTAATATTTTTACATAGTAGAAATAACAAAAACAAAAAAAAACCGCAAAAAAACACAAACAAAGTACCCTTGAGGAATAATACTCTGTATGAGTACCTCAAAGGAAAAATATTTTGAAGTGAGTTCTAACGGCAGAAATGCTTATTTTACTGTGAGTTCTGAAACTCTTAATTAAATCAATGAAAATAAAAAATCTGATAATAGTAGTACTGTGAGTTCTGGAGCTCTTAATGAAACCAATAAAAATAAAAAATCTGGTGTGAGTATTTTTCTAACGGCAAATCCAATTTTTCGTCAGCGTTCAACTTCGCAACATTTGAGTTGAATGGTACTTCTTCAATTAAGTCAGCGATATCATCGGCTTCTGGCTCGTGTTCATCACTTAATCAAGTTATCGCTTTAGATAACAATAGTCAAAAATCTAAAGTTTAAGTCGGAATGGACAGATATATTACAGTTGTAAAGCGTGGGCGAAGCCCAAATTCTTCAAAAATCTCATCGCTTCCCAAGATATCCAGGGATAACGACGCTGCATCAATTAATCGTACTAATCGATTTTCAGTATTGCAGGCTAATAATGACCAACCCTTCTGTATCGTCGACAAAAACCTCCAAACCACCACCAATATATTTGAGAGAAAAAAATTATAACTCCCTTATTAAAAAATTAGTCTCGGCAATTGGTGAGAACGCATTTCACGTTATTCCAATAAAACGTGGTAACATTGACGAAACTAAAATTCAAATATACGAAGAAAAAGATTTCCGCAAAATAGTAACAGAGTTCGAAAAAAATAAAATAAGTTTTTATACGTACCAGCTTAAGAGTGCTAAAGGTATGCAAATCGTGTTGAAGGGCATTGATTCTTATGTTAATCCCGAAGAAGTAAAAGATGCACTCATCATACAAGGATTTAAGGTAAAAAATTTTACTAATATATTCAATAGGGAGAAAATTCCCCAGCCTCTATTCGTGTTGAACTGGAGCCGAATGATATAAAGTTAAAAAAAACGAGACACATCGAATTTATAACCTAAAATACCTCTTATATCGAAAAATCACAGTTGAAGAGCCACATAAGCGATCAGGTCCCGTACAGTGCCATAGTTGCAAAGAATATGGTCACACAAAAACTTACTGCAAATTACCCACAGTTTGTGTTATCTGCGGTGAATTGCACGGTACTGATAGTTGTACTAAACCAAAAGATCAAGCAGAAAAAAATGCAGTTATTGTGGAGGTAACCACACCGCTAACTATAGAGGTTGTCCTGTGTACTCTTTCGTCAAGCAGGCTATGGTGCAAAAACCTAAATTAGTTCCAGTTCAAACAGCAAACGCTTCCTCCGCCACTTCTGCGCAAATGAGCCAACCAGTTACTTCGCGTGTATCGTATGCAGATGCTGCTAGGGCTAGTTCTATTCCCACACAAAGTGTTTCACCGGAAAATAATTCAACAAATACAAATTCAAGCCTTAATTTCAATCTCGTTGAAGCTACTATTGATAATCTGGTGCAAACTATAAACAATTTTACAACAAATATGACTAGCATGATGCAGGAAATGCTTCGAATGCAGAATACACTGCTTCAAGCATTAATTAACAAGCCATGAATACGTTAAAAATATGTTTCTGGAACGCAAACGGCATTCGCCAACATAAAAATGAACTTGAGCACTTCCTCACGGAAAAAATATTGATGTAATGCTAGTCTCTGAGACTCATTTGACTTCGAGAAGCATTTTTAAAATTTATGGCTACATCTTATATGATTCAAAGGATCCGAGAGGAAGAGCATGCGGTGGATCAGCGGTTCTAATAAAGTCAAGACTTAAGCATTATATTCTTGACAACATTTGTGAACAACACCTACAAGCAACAAATATTGGCATTGAAAGTTTTGGTACAAACTTCGTGATATCATCAATTTACTCCCCTCCCAGATTTTCAATCATTGAAGATCAATGCGAAAATTTCTACAAATCTCTTGGATCTCGTTTTGTAGCAGCTGGCGACTACAATGCAAAACGTACGTTTTGGGGTTCACGCTTTATTACACCCAGAGGTCGAGCATTGTTCAACACAATTTCAAAAATGGGCTTGGATGTCATTTCGAGTGGGGAGCCCACTTATTGGCCTACTGACATAAAAAAAATTCCGGATGTTATAGATTTTGGCGTCATAAAAAATATCTCTAGGGATTTAATTCAAGTTCAAGCTTCTCTTGATCTTTCGTCCGATCACTCTCCGACGATCATTACAATTTGTAGTCCATTAAGAAGTAACTAACCTGACCCATATGTGAAGATGATCAATCGTGTTAATTGGCAGGGGTTCAAAAAATATCTCAGTAGAACATCCGATGATATTGAATCTAACATTGCCAATCTCAGCGAGAATATTAAACAGGCTGCTGAACATGCCACTATCTCCCATCCGCAGACTGGGTTTAATAAAATTTATTCTACAGACATTGAACGTCTCGTACGTGAAAAAGAAGAGCTAGAAGGGAATGGCAACAGCACAGATCACCACAAAATAAAATCAGATTTAAAGAGTGCACTAAACGACTCCAAGAGTTGCTTGCGTCTGAAGAAACTGCATCTCTTAAAAATTATCTGGAAGGTCTTGATGTCACACCAGCGTCTAATTACTCTTTGTGGCGCGCTGCTAGAAAGATTAAAACACCCATTGAGTATAAACCACCTCTACGCACATCTACCGGAAGTTGGGCAAGAAGCGATACTGAAAAAGGTAAAATATTTGCTGAGCACTTAAAATCCGTTTTTACGCCAAACATATGTACTGGTGTTGCTGATTTGCCGAATGTAGTCGCTCTACCCCCTCAACACATAAAGTTTAAGACGCGTGATTTACAAAAATTAATTGCCGAACTCAACCCGAAGAAAGCTCCGGGTATTGATGGAATTAGTAACCAGATGCTTATGAACTTGCCTCGTATTGCAATGAGAATCCTATTATTCATATTTAATGCCATTTTACGACTGGAGTATTATCCACACAGCTGGAAGCTTGCCAAGGTTAAAATGATTCCAAAGCCGGGCAAAGATCTAACCAAGGCTGAGTCATATAGGCTAATAAGTCTACTATCAACAATGTCAAAGCTTTTCGAAAAACTGCTCAAAACAAAATTGTCCCCAATTCTTATTAGTAGTGGGTGCATACCATACCATCAATTTGGTTTTAGAAGTCAGCATAGTACCATTGAACAAACTCATAGATTGGTTCAATTTATAAGAAGAACTTTTGAGGAAAAAAAGTATTGTTCTGCGCTGTTTATTGACATTTCCCAGGCATTTGATAAAGTGTGGCATTAAGGCCTAATTTTAAAATTGAAGACTTACTTACCAATAAACATTTTAAATCTTTTGGAAAGTTACATTATTTGCCGTAAGTTCACTGTTGTGGAAGGAGACTTTACGAGTATGCCTGAAACTATCTCATCGGGTGTGCCACAGGGGAGTATACTGGGGCCAGTTTTATATTTGATTTATACTTGTGATATGCCTGTGAGCAGTAGTATCCATACTTCCACATTTGCCGACGATACAGCCTGCCTTAGTATGCACGAAAACATTGTTGAGGCATCCCACAAACTCCAAGAACACATTAGCCAGATGGAGCTATGGTTACACTTATGGAGAATTAAGGTAAATAAACAAAAGTGTGTTCAAGTAACATTTACCTTACGAAGAGCTACTTGTTCGCCCATTCGAATTAACAATCAAGTTGTTCCTCAACATTCACATGTGAAATATCTTGGTATACACCTTGATCGACGACTTACATGGAAACACCACATTGATTCTAAGCTACCACAAATGAAACTTAAATTAACTCAGGTACATTGACTGATTGGTAGAAATTCAACACTCAGCCTAGACTGCAAACTTTTAATATACAAGTCACTTTTAAAGCCAATATGGTCCTACGGAATTCAGCTATGGGGCACTGCTTCAGCTTCAAATGTTGAGAAAATCCAACGAAGGCAAAAAAAAAATTTTAAGCTTGATAACGTCGGCTCCATGATACATCAAAAATTCAAATATACATCGTGATTTAAATATGACACTAGTGACTGAAGAAATTGCAAAATACGCAGGCAAATACCTAACAAAATTCGAGTCACATCCTAATCCGCTTGCTCGTAATATATTGTACTTTACTGGACACATCCGCTTAAAAAAGAGAGATAAAGGGTGTTTTTTATTGAGGTATAGAACTTTAAGTTGGCATCACTTTTTTAACTGGCGGCCATTTTGTCAGCTGTCAAATGATTAATATTTAGTTTGGTTTGCCATTTTATCATGAACAGGTTGACAAAAGAACAACGCTTGCAAATCGTGCAAATTTATTTCGAAAATAATGGTTCAGTTCGCGAAGTTTACCGCAAGCTCCGTCCATTTTATGGTCGACATTATCGTCCATCAGAGCAATTAATTCGGTTAACCATGGATCGTTTTCGCACTACGTTTACTCTATGTGATAATACGCATCCGCAGAGACGTCGAACAGTGCGCACCGAAGAAACAATTGCCGCTGTAGAGCAAACTGTTGAAGAGGACCCGAATGAATCGATTCGCCACCGTGCACAGCAATTGGAGCCGACTAACCGACTATTTTGTTCCCGAATTGGATGGCATGAATGTGGATGAGTTGTGGTTCCAACAAGACGGCGCTACATGCCACACAGCGCACGTCACAATCGATTTATTGAAGGAAACATTCGATGAGCGCATAATTTCGCGGAATGGACCTGTCAATTGGCCACCAAGATCGTGTGATTTGACACCATTGGATTATTTTCTTTGGGGATATGTTTAGTCGCTCGTCTACGCCAACAAACCAGAAACGTTAGGGGACTTGGAAGCCAACATTCGTGGCGTTATTGCCAACATACGGCCCCATATGCTCGAAAAAGTGGTTGAAAATTGGACCTGTAGAATTGGCTTTATTCGAGCCAGCCGCGGCGGCCACATGCCCGAAATCATATTTAAACATTAATGGCATAAAATTATCCTTCCAATAAAGCCAAACTGATGGACATTAAAACGATTTTCTTGTGTTTTATTTCAAGTCGAAGTTCTATACCTCTGAAAAAAACACCCTATACAAGGGCTCTAATAAACAACACTCCAGATTCAGCTGCTTAAAAATATATATTTTTTTTGTGTTTATCACTACTTATGATTATTAATAACTATCACTTAGTTTATGTCCGACATTGGTTGGGCCTAATGATTATACTCTAGATTAAAATTTGAATACGTATTGTAAGTTCATAATTGAAGATACAATAAATAAAAAACGTCTTGAAAAAAAATTGTCAGCACATTGCAAGATCTGACAATATTGTAATATTTTTCAATCGTCTGTGCATAGCTTAACACACTTGCACCCTGTGTGGTTCAATTGCAATGTAAAGTAAAGATTACATTAGCGGAGTTCGATGTTTGATGCAAATTGTCTTGCGTAAGTGCAAATGCAAAATATCGTAGCTTTATTTCAAATCCAACACACAATCCAAAGAAAAGCTACGATATTTTGCATTTGCACTTACGCAAGAAAATTTGCATCAAACCTCGAACTCCGCTAATATCATTCTGGGAATCAAAAACGCTGCAAATGTGCCTCTAAAAGATAGGAAAAAAATATTTTTGCCTGCACGGTGCATAAAATATATATCTATGTGTAAGACCAGATCGAAGGTAGACATATTTGTTGGGCCCCAAATATGAGAAATCTTTACAGAATTGTTCAAATCTAAGTTTGTCAATAAAGAAAGAAGATCATAGGTAGCTAAAACATGTCATTAAAAATGCACTTCTGCATTTGCATTTATTTATTTTTGTGGTGCCGTGTCTGATGAGCATTGTGAAAAGTTCTATTATGATATTTTGCACACGAAAAAAAGATTATAACGGTACGACATCTCAAGAAATGTTAACCGATTTCTGCTGGCAAATCAATCGTGAAACAGCAGATAAAACTTATGAAAGGAAGCGATCTACTAAATAATAGTTCATTTTTTGTGTTATATTAGATTTTAATTCACATAATGGAACTATTTATGTATAAAAGTTTTTGCTTTTATCATAATGAATACACATTTAATACTTTCAGTATTTTACTTAAATAAGAAAATCTCAAAAACTTGACATGATGGAATCAATATGTGAACAGATTCAGATTCAGCACACTAAAGTCCATAAAAATCACATAATGAAGTTCTTTCTCCCGACTATTTTTTCCTTTCTTGCAGAGCAGTGTAATTTTAAACTGTTATGAAATACCTGTGCAAATGCCCCTCAGCTCTCCTGCTACTAAGTTAAACATATTCTTTTTATTACAGAAAATTCGATCTGAAGGGTAGTACGGTAGATCGTGAAGCTTCAGAAAAAGAATTAGAAAAGCATTTACCTACATATAAGGATAATGATTTCATGAAACAAAAAGTCCGAATTGAAATTGGAGAAGGGGCAAAATCCAAACTAATGAATATTTTAGCCAATGATGTTGAACTACTTACAAAATTGCATATAATGGATTACTCCTTACTAGTTGGCATACATGATTGTGTACGAGCTGAGGAAGAAGCTCTGCAGGGTGAAAACAGTCAAACTTGTGGCGGTCCTGGTCGCAGTGAAAACAGTGAAAGTGAAGAGTGTGATAGTGGCGAACGGTATTTTTTCATTTAAATAATCTTGTTACTAGTGACAATGACCTTATATATTTTAAAATAGTTGGACTTATAATACACCACCTGATTCGCCTAGAGGTGCTCAATATAAAGAAGTTGTCTACGAGGTTGATATGTACGCTATTCCCAGTACTGAAGGTAAAATGAAAATTTAATTAAATTTCATATTCCAAACCAACAATGTTTATTTGTAAAAAATACAGAAAGACGAGAAATATATTTTATTGCAATAATCGATGTTCTTACTCAATATGGTGTTAAAAAACAGGTGAGTTACTTCTTTTGAGAGTTTATTCTATTTATTTAAACTAAGTATATGTCAACAGCCAAGGCTGGTAACAGAATATATCTTAGTATATTACTCTGAACGAAATATAATTGTTAGGTCGCGTGTTTCTAATGAGCAGGAAGAACGTCAATCAAACCTTTTTTTTAAAATAAAACTATTAACTGTTAAAATGTTATCAACAGTGCAAGGTACTGCTTGCAATGACAAGTTGCGTGCATTTTTTACGTTTACGTTGGGTATATTTTTCCCGGGAAGTGAAAAAGTCCGAGAAAAAAACGCTAGTATTAAAGCATTATACATAAATCATAATATTTGGTTTGATATATAATTTTCTTTTTAACTTACATGTTACGTAACGCTGTTTTCCCCTAGTTTAAAAAGTTTTTCTTTAAAACAATTACATTTAATTCACTGTGTTAAATTCATTTGTTAGACTAGTACTGAGCGTAGACAAAAATCAAATAAGCTTTTATATAAATGTACTTTTACACATGTACCCCAAATATTGGTAAAAATATTTTTTAATTTCTTTCCAAGTGTCCTAAAACTCCAAAAATTATGGTTTTATGGAGAGTTTATTCCTAAACCGTATGTACGTATTAGTGATGCCCAAACATATGTACGTATTTGAATTTCAAAATTTTGTTTGTAATAATTTAAAAAAAGGAAATTTATTTCAATTCAAAGAATAAACAATCACCCTTATTCCAGTTGTTAACATCAACGTCACGTCAATACAATAAAAACAATTGGGGCTTGTCCAGGTGATTTCGAGAACAATTTTGTGTTATTGACAGGCAGTCTATTTCTTGGTAACTGAAATAAGGGTGAATATTCTTGTAGCAAACTTGAAAACAAACAAAACAAATTTATTGTACGATTAACATTAGAAAGTACTTTTGTTCACGTCAAAAGAAGAATGTTTAACGATGAAGTGTGTAAACAAAACCAACACTGACTAAATCTTGCCTAGCTATAGGTATAAATATTCTGTACTTTTGTTTATTTAGTTTTAACTATGTTAGATTATCGACGTCACTTGCTATTTCCACCAAATGAGAATTGGCATTAGTCGCACGGTCGTATTCACCAGTGTCTATAAGTTTATTCATCGTGTCGTTCAGAAATGTGCATTTTTTAACTTCGGGATCTTGGTTGGTTGGTTGACGTGGTTGCCTACTACACGCAGGCATTCAAGTATAATCTAGATAATTCCTTTTTGAAAGAACCACTACACTCACCGGTGGCAACCTATGTATGTATGTAGAACCGTATCTAAGTATTCTGATACGGTGATCGTTACTAAATCCCGTCGCGTTTAGATATCTGATAAAGTCACTCAACCCAATCTCAGATAAATCTGAAAGATCGCCTAGTACATGACTTCCTAAAAATTTTTGTCTCGAGAGATGCAAAGCTGGACCTTCGCAAAAAAAAGTGGAAGATTGTTTCTTCTTTGCTTTCTTCTCGACAACTTCGGCAGAACTCATTACAGGACAAACCTATCCTACTTGCATGTCTGACGACCGCCCAGTACCCCGTTATGATCTTCGAGATGTACCTACGGTTTCTAGTTGTTAATTGTATTGAGCGCCTATCATGGTAGAAAGGCCACATATTCTTAGCAAGCTTGTACGTGACTATATTGCATCATTCAGCATTATAGATATAAAACTTGTATATACCGCTTTTAATGGCACCATTCGGCATTGGACGCATTCATATCAGAGCCAGCTAGTCCGTCCGTTCGTTACCTGCAAAATTGCTATGTCCTGGAACCCAGATGAGGGTGAGGTCAGCCTAACCATCCAGTCTAGATAGCAAACTTTTACACTGCCCCACTAGAATAGACAAAGTGATATATGATCTTAGGTATAGGAGCGCTGCTTGGCTGTCGACACAGATACCAACTTTACCCTTCCTATCAATAAGCACTGTAGCCGCTTCCCTTACCACTAAAATTTCAGCTTGAAATACTGTGGCTTCGATAGGGATCCGAAAGTAACATTCTATACCAAAATCGTCATAAAAGACCCCAGAGCCGACACTGCAGGCCATTCTTGATCCATCAGTGTATGCTCTGACGTCGTATTCTGTTACTATTGTGCCTCCCTTCTATTCTCGCCTGGGTGGAATCTGAACTTGAAATACTTTATCAAAGTCCAGATGTGGCACCATGTAATCAGTAGACCTCCCCAGCGTAGGGGGTAGTTGATCGAGGATTCTGGCATGAAAATAAGTCCTTGATCTCCACCTCTCATATGCCGCTAGTTGAGGATACCGCCAATACATAAAGGTCGATCGGAATAAGGTTTAGTATAGCATTAACAGCCTCCGAACGACTAGTACGTAAACATCCTGTTATCCCCACACAAGCGGATCTCTGTATTATATAAAGCTAGTCAACCGCTTATTTTTGGAATTTTGGGGTTTAAGCCCCAAATATATCCAAACGTGCTACGAAAGAAGTAAAATGCTACCGTTGCCTTTCTAACTCTGTGTTGAATATTCAGTTTCCATTAAAGTTTTTGGCCCAGTATAATTCCTAGATATTTTGCGTTGCCCGATAACGACAATTCATGATTATTCAACAGAGGAAGTTTAAAGTTCTGGTAAATAGTACCAGTTCCGTTTTGTTTGGAATCACTTCTAGACCACAGTGTGTAGCCCAGTTACTAAGTGTGCCCAAAGCGTTGGACATGATATCACTAATCACGTCCGTGAACATACCTGAGACCGTTATTACCGCATCGTCCGCGTAAGTTACGACGTTGATTTACTATATTAAATATATGTTTAATATAATCAATTGTTTTCATTATTTTAATATTCTGTTTTGTTTTGTATACTTATATTTTATAATATTTAGTTTCAGTATTCATTTTTTAACTAGTCATATTTTTTGATCTATCATATTTTTTCATTATTAGTTAAACCTTTGAATAAATAATACTTATTTATATAAATATTTTTAAAATCAAAAACAAAATTAATTACAGATATGGTAATGTTTATATAAACGGAAATACGATTATGTTTGATAAATCACTTAGTTCCATATATTTCAGTGAAATCCATCAATTGGAAGCAATTAATATAAATGAGAAAGTCCTAAAAAATATGTATGACGATTTGAATAATGAAGAGCGATTAGCTTTAGATAGAATTTTAAATACTTTTCAAGACTTGATATTTATTGAAGGCCAAATTTTGGGTAACACAAACTTAATTAAATATGAAATTAAAAGTATATCTGATAGACCTGTTTATATGAAAATGTACCGTTACCCTCATTTTCACGAACAAGAAGTTTGCAACCAGATAAATGATATGTTGAAACATGGATAGTTCCCAAAAAATTGATAATTCAGGAGAACAAAAGTGGAGATTGGTAATCGATTACCGAAAGTTGAATGATATTACGGTAGATGATAAATTTCCCATTCCAAATATTGAAAATATTTTAGATAAATTAGGTCGAGCCCAATATTTTTCAACAATAGACCTTGCAAAAGGATTCCATCAAATTATTAATGAATCAGACCGATCAAAAACTGCTTCCTCAACACCATATGGTCATTACGAATTTGTTCGAATGCCTTTCGAATTGAAAAATGCCCCGGCAACGTTCCAGAGGCTTATAAATTCTGTCCTTCGGGATTTAATTAATAAAATTTGCGTTGTATATTTAGATGACATACTAATATTTTCCACAAGTTTTCAAGAACATGTTGCTAATATATATACAGTTCTTGCAAAGTAAAGACAAGGAAATTTAAAGATTCAAATAAATAAATGTGAGTTTTTTGCAATGGAAACTCTTTATTTAGGACACATTTTGACCCTGAAGGAGTCAAAACTAATCCCGCCAAAATTGAATGCATTTCAGAACTAAAAATACCTACAACAGTAAAGGGTATAAAGTCTTTCTTAGGAATGACTGGGTATTATCGCAAATTTATAAGAGATTATTCAAATGTTGCTTATCCCATGATTAAATACTTAAAAAGAAATGTAAGAGTAAATATAAATGATTCAAATTATATAAATGCATTTGAAAAATTAAAAACTATAATAACAGAGACCCCAGTTCTACAATACCCGAATTTCAAAAAGCCATTCCAACTAATTACAGACTCCAGCTTAAATTCACTTGGAGCAACAAAACGGCCATCCTATCTGCTTCGCAAGTAGAACTTAAAATGAACATGAAAGGAACAATTCGAACACTGAAAAATAACTTTTAGCTATTGTATGGGCCACGAGTTATTTTCGCTCTTACTTATATGGTGTTAAATTTGAAATTCTATCGGATCACCAACCCTTAAGATGGTTATTTGTAAGGGCCCAGTGCAGGGAATTAAACCCTAGACAGTATAGGTGGATAATAAAGTTAAGTGATTTTAATTTTGTAGTTAACTATATAAAAGGTAAAGATAATCAAGCTGCAGACTTTCTGAGTAGAATAAATACTAGTTCTTGTGAAATAAATCATTTAAGTGATTCTACTGACTCACTTTGTAACAACGTTGATGATGAGTTATAGACAGTACACTCTCAAGAGATGGATACACATAATCACACCAGTATATTAGACACTGTTTTAAAAATATTCAAAATTCAAATAATTTTAACTGATAATAAAACGATAGAGAGTGAGATAAAGAATGATAACAAAAGGATCTATATAAATTCTTTTGATTTGGAAAATGATCTGGAAGCGATATTGTTGAGAAATATAACAAAGGGCAAAGTTGGTATTTTTGCAGAACTAAACGATCGTAAATACAATATGTTACAAAGAAAAAGAATTGAATTATACGAAGGAAATAATGGTGTAAAGTTTGTCAGATGTTCATATTATGCTAAAAATATGCAATCAGAAAATGAAACATTTAGACAAATACATCTATATCACAGATATGAGACTGGACATACTGGAATTAATGAGAATTATCACATTATCGGATTTGCAACTTTTAATCCAAAAATATATCAATAATTGTGATGTTTGCAATAGATCAAAATTTGATCGTCATCCTGTGAAACCAAAATTTCATCTAACAGAAACGCCAACTGATATCAAGCAAATAGTTCACATGGATATATACACTAATTCGAAATCAAATTTTTTGACACTTATAGATAAATTTCCCAAATTTGCTACCGCTTATTGTCTCGAAGGTAGGACTAATCAAACTATTATTGAAAAACTTTGGTTATATAAATCACAAAAGGGTTATTTTACAAAACTTGTTACAGATAATTTAAGAGTGTGAATATCAAGGACTACCTAAGGAATGAGAATATTGAATAACATTTGGTCAAATCTAATAATCATACTGGCAATATATATTGAAAGATTACATAATACTCTAACTGAAAAGATAAGAGCATTAAACATAGAACAGAAGCCAATGAATATAAAGGATAAAATTAGTAAACCCATAGAATTTTACAATAATAGCTATCACTCAGTCATAAAAGATAAACCTTTAAATGTCGAATACGAATAAATCGAAAATTCATAATGTCATTCTAAGTAATAAACAAAATTATATTGAGAAAAGAAATAGAAAAGGAGAGAATTATGTTGATAGGAGAAATATAGGGTATATAAAAAATTACATGGCTTTGAGACATAAGGAACAACCAAAATTTAGAATGAATAAACTTCAAAATGTTCATAGCTCTAATATAAAAAAAACAAACCAAATATGATGGTATTATTGATATCAAACAATATGAAACCATTTCATGCCAAAAGTCAACATGCATCTCTTACTACTTATCAAACTTTATGTTTCACAATATAATTTCGAAATATGTAAGAAAAGTAGATTCTACATAAAAAAATCATTAAAAAAAAAATAATAAAAATTTTAAGAATGGGTTTTATACTTACAAATTGGAATAAATGTTAAACTAAAATTCATTTATATATTATTTATGTATTAGATTATTTATAATTTATTTAAAGGACTCAGTAGTGTTTTTATCTCATTGGGGGAGTAGTTACTAATGATCTGCACGAATGTGATTGAAACGCTGTTCAACACATTCTCAAATTTTGAAACAGTATTCCTTTTCTCATTTGTAAAAGCAAAACGAGCAATGGAACTGAAAAAATGTGTCTTGCTGTTAGAGAATGGAAACATGAGAGAATGGAAACTTGAGAGAATGGAGACATTAGAGTACTGAAACATGAGAAATCAAATTGAATATAACATCACTCTAGTTGTCGTTTGTTTTGTTCAAAAAAAGCTAAACAAACGAAACATGCATGTCTTTGCGAGAATAACAAACGAAACACACATTTACTCTCATCTTTCTAAATTATTATGGAAACATTCGAATGTTTTGGTTTGAAAAGGAAACAAAGGAAACATTAGTAGTAGGGAACTGTTCATCCGGTGGCAATTAAAATTGTTAAATTGTTGCTGAAATTGTTAAATTTGGGTAATTAAAATTTGAAAATTTTAAAATTCTTGAAATTTGATACCTACGAGGGTGGTTCAATAAGTCCTTTAAATATTTTTCGAGGGTGGTTCAATAAGTCCGTCTTTTTTCTAATGCCTACGGGAAAAACGTGAAAATTAATTGTTTCTAAAGCCTACGAAAAATGTTTTGTTGTCTGTCTGTGGGAATTTGAGTCTGTCAGTGATTTGAGGCGTGTAATAATTTCTGGGTGTCCTTTGTCGGAGTTATGGGTAATGAAACTTTAAAATTTTAATCTAAGCCAGATGCCCAGTTCCCTACTACTATATCACGTTTAAAAACATATATTTATACTAAAATCATCTATATACTACTACAAATATGAATACTTAAAGAAATTACATAACTTCATAATTAAAAGAATGGGTTATTATACATTTATTTTTTTCTGGTAATGAAGCTTAATACATTTCAATTATGATATTTGCTGATGTTGCATGTGGAAAGCAGAATAATATACATACATATGTACGTGTATATTTTTGTATGGGCGACAGAAGAATGATGACTCATTCTACTTGTGCAAAACTTATAGCATAATTCTAAATACATGCATACATACATACATACATACAGGCAAAGTTAAAAATACAAATAAACATGAAGCAAAACTACAACGACGTCAACTCAAAATTATTTTTGATATGGGTGCATTTAATTTATAAGATTTGGTGATTTATGCCTGTTAAAAAACGTTTTTTTAAGCTAATATTCTATTATGAATACAATTTTAGCGAATTTTGCTCAAACAACATTTGAAATGCTGTTTAAAATTTTTATGAATATGGCTATAAGCATTTAATAAGAGACAATGCAAATGTAATTATAATGTTTAAGTAAGATGAGAAAAATATGAAGCATGTTTACAAGGTTCATGTTGGCAGTAATATGAATTTTGACAAGTTTTAAAAAATTAGTAGAGTGCTGGATAAATATGGATTTTTGATTATAAGCAAATATATTGAATTAAACGATTTTCGTTATAGAAAAAAAAATAGTGCTAATAAAGGATAGACTTTAGTTATTTCATCTGACCTGAAAACCAGACCAGCTCCTAATAAGCTGACCTGAAAATCAGACCAGCTCCTAATAAGCTGACCTGAAAATCAGACCAGCTCCTAATAAGCTGACCTGAAAATCAGACCAGCTCCTGATAAGCTGATCTGAAAACCAGACCAGGTCCTGATAGCCTGATCTGAAAAGCAGACCAGGTCCTGATAAGCTGATCTGAAAACCAGACCAGGTCCTGAAAAGCTGATCTGAAAACCAGACCAGGTCCTGAAAAGCTGACCTGAAAACCAGACCAGGTCCTGAAAAGCTGATCTGAAAACCAGACCAGGTCCTAATAAGCTGACCTGAAAATCAGACCAGCTCCTAATAAGCTGACCTGAAAATCAGACCAGGTCCTGAAAAGCTGATCTGAAAACCAGACCAGGTCCTGAAAAGCTGATCTGAAAACCAGACCAGGTCCTGAAAAGCTGATCTGAAAACCAGACCAGGTCCTGAAAAGCTGATCTGAAAACCAGACCAGGTCCTGATAAGCTGATCTGAAAACCAGACCAAGTCCTGAAAAGCTGATCTGAAAACCAGACCAGGTCCTGATAAGCTGATCTGAAAACCAGACCAGGTCCTAATAAGCTGACCTGAAAATCAGATCAGCTCCTGATAAGCTGATCTGAAAACCAGACCAGGTCCTGATAGCCTGATCTGAAAACCAGACCAGGTCCTGATAAGCTGATCTGAAAACCAGACCAGGTCCTGAAAAGCTGATCTGAAAACCAGACCAGGCCCTGAAAAGCTGATCTGAAAACCAGACCAGCTCCTGAAAAGCTGATCTGAAAAACAGACCAGGTGCTAATAAGCTGATCTAATAGCTGATAAGCTGATCTAATGGCTGACACCTATTGTACTATTTGCTGTTAGCAATCGTAAATGAGATGGTGTTAAAGCAGTTGGTTTTTTGTTTTATTTATTTATTTTTTTTTTATTTACTTCTCCGCAATTTGAATGTTTAACTGAAAATGATCTTAAAAGTAGCGATGACGACTTCAAGAAGGCTAATCGAAAATATGGTGAAATAGTGAATAAGTGGAGGGGTAGTGATAGACAGAAAGAGATGGTTATAGAGAGAAAAGGGATAGAGAGAGATAGAGTGCTAAAAAAGAACTATGGAATATAGATGATGGTATAGATATTTTAAAGATCAAAAGATAGTACTTTAAAAATTGAAAGAGCAAATTAGTCTTAAAGAAACCTTCAAACAGTCATCATTCATTAATTTATCGGCAAATATAATGAGCCAAATTAGACGTACTCTAAACCAATTTATAAGAGATTTTGAAAGCTTCAGGCTTTTTGATCATTGGGAGATGATAAAATTTTTTCAAAATATGCTGGATGAGAACGAAGAATATGGTATCATGGAAGATGAAGACAACACAGAAGGCCACTTCAGAAGCTGTCCTTGGTATGATTCTGAGTGTGAGGAAGGACCCGATACTTGCAGATGTACAATATATTTTTTGCGCAAAAGTATATTAGAAAATTTAATAATTAGATACTATGAAATGTTTCCATCATTATAATTAAAATAAATAAAATAAAATTAAAATGTTTTACTAATATAAATAAAATAAAATTAAATTAAATTATTCCTTGTTTTGTATTATTTTTTAAAGGAAATTTAGGATTCATCTATTTGAATATAAATTAACAGAAACTTGTATGTAGTGAAAAATATAAGGACTTATCCAATTATCGAAATTGTTTCTCTTTATGAAAATATGAAATTTAATGGAATTTCATAATATTGTGAAATTCAATTTGTTTTGTGCAGAACCTCTCAAAGAAAACAAGACTGTACATGTTTAAGCATTATGAAAACAAGACTGTGCATGCTTAAACGATATGGAAACAAGACTGTGCATGTTTAAGCGTCATGAAAACAAGACTGTACATGTTTAAGCGACGTGAAAACAAGAATTTGCAAATAAGCAAAAACAAAAATTTTTTTGATCTAGCGAAGTAAAGCTAATAAAGAAATAAAAACCATTCACATAATTAATTCTTTTTCCAATATTTTATTTAAAATTTTTTCTTAAAAATTCATACACATATTTAACTAATGTATGTAGATACCCAGAAAAAAAAATAGACAAAAATTCTCTATTTCAAGTAGTAAAATGCGAAAAAAAGGTGTGGCACATTAGAAGAAAAAAAAATAAATATATAGACTGACTGACCAACTAAAACGTACACTCTGTCCGATGGGTACACAAAGCACACCTAAACATTTCAGAAATATATACACAATACGCTGAACTTTAATAAAATTAAAAAAAAAATCATATAGGACAACAAATAAAAGTGATAGGTGCTCACCCTTCATAAAACAAACATATATGTACCTTATTAATGTAAACATATTATCAGTATAAAGCAACAGAAATTTCGTCACACAAAGTCATCTTGTATCCTAGAGGAACCGTCGAAAGGGTATACCTAAAGTCTCTGAAAACCACTTCGGTTTCTGATGATCGCTTTTCAACAAGAAAATAAGTTTGTTCATTGTGACTAATTTAAAAGTACATTTAAATTCAGTCTCATATCCGATCTTAACTGCATCAGAATTTAAGAAAAACGCTCGTTTTATTCTATTGAATAAAATTTTAATTTAAAACAGTAAGCAAAGATATCAGCTTCAACTTCAAATGATTTCATCACAAAAAAAAACTAGTGATTGTTTTCAACAATTGTGAAAATAATAATTTCAATATAAAGCTCCCTTTTGATTTTAAATGTTTATCAATAAAAATAAAAAAAGAAGTAAGTTGACCACCAAAGAAAAAAAACTATCAGTATATAAGCTGGAGTGCCGGATCAGTTTCATTTAAAAATGTTTATACATTTTCATAAAGCAAAGCAAGATTTCGAAAACAAATGTAGAAAGTGAAGAAAAAAGTCTATAGTTAGAAAAAATTATGCACCCCAAAAATTTCTAACGTTAACTTACTAACGTTGCATCAACTTTAAAAAAATTTAAATTAAGTATAAGAAATATTTCTATTATAGTTGCTATTACTATAGAGTATGTATCTTCAGGAATTCAGTTTTACTTAAAAACAGAAAATCCTCACAAACTTTTAAGTAAACGCAGATAAAAATTAAAACGTTTTTATTTTCAAATAAAAAAAAAAACTGAATATATCGCATCTATACACAGACGAATATTTACAACAACAACACCAACAACAAGAAGAACAAAAGACATCAATGACAAAAAAAATGTATTCAAAGATTGAAATAAACAAAATCTGTAATATAAACAAATTTCATAATATAGGCAGACTTTAACGCGAGACAAATTTAAGTATAAGAAAATATAAAACAAGCGTAAGTATAAAAACATAATAAGATTAGGGAAGTCCAGACATATGATAGTATTTTATAGTACCAAATGTCGATACTGAAAACAATTTATTTCTATCTACATATAAATATTAGCGCAAATACACACACACATAGCAGAATTCATATAAGAAATATCCAAGAAAATTTCAACAACACCCCACCTTTCACAAATCACGACCAGCCTAAAATTCTCCCCCAGATATACATATAAAAATTCCCATGATCATACATACATACATATACAATATATAAGATTAATCTCAACAACACAACACTCTCACCTACCTGAAATTACAGATAGTCTTAAACTTCTACAGACGTCTATACACATAGATTCTTACGGCTACATATTACAAGAACACCTCGCCCCTAATAAATCACAATCATCTTAAATTCTTAAAAAAAAACATACATACATACACATAACCAATTTACCTCAACAACATCCTTACCTCAAATTACGATCAGCCTTAAACTACTATAGACAGACACATCCACAAATCCCCATGGATACATATTACGTCAACAACCCTGCCCACCCAAATCATGGTCAGCCTTAAACTCCTACAGACATACAAACACACAGATTCCCCCGGTTACATATTACTAGAACACCTCACCCCTCATAAATCACAATCAGCCATAAGCTCCTACAGAAATACACACATTAAAATTCCTACAAACATACACACACACACACACACACACACACACACATACACACACACACACACATATAAACACATACCCACACACACACACACATTTCCACAATTCTCTGTTGGTATTACGATATATGATGAAATTCATATACACAGCAACACCCAGAACAAAATCGCTAGCATCAGTTTGCAAAAGTAGGTGCTTCTATAAGTTTTTGCTGTATTTCTCCAAAAGCTATTTCTTATAATTGTTATATTAAAGTAAAATATACTGAAATAAAAAATATCACTACCCCCTATTCAAAAACTCTGCTTATCAACCTGATTGGATTCAAAACATTTAACATCTGAAATGCACTTGTACACATAAAACCTATGCCCACACAATATTTTCTATCTCCATAAGAATAGCAATGTGAATAGTCTAGAAAACATATATACATTCATTTGTATATATGTATGAAAAAGTGATAATGTAATTCACACAAGCAATGACATTCTTCAAAGCAAAAATAGATACGATCACATACATGAATCCAACAACATATACATACATTACCAAATACATTCCCTATCCACTTTCATTCGCAACAGGGTTGCCAGATTATTTCCCCAGAGATCGCAAAAATAAATGCATACATACAATAATCCTATATAATCATACCAACGATAACTCAAAACAGCAATCCTAAGACTATCAAATAACAATCACTACATACACACAAATTCACACAGATCCTTTGTAACTATCCTGCAGTCAGACTGGGAGCAAGTGTCTTTGTGTCAATACTAAAGTTCTAGTCACAGTTTTGGTATAATAAGTTTTCTTCTATCCGTCAGTATAAAAGAAGAGAAAACAGATATGGTGTACTTATGGTGGAATTGTCAATAACTTGTCAATATACATACATTTGTAAGTCGCACAAGCGACAAGTCAAAAGCGACTCAGTACATTTTCACCATCGACATTTCCTACTGGGTATAATGATTGTCTGCCACTACAACAAAAGTATCGGACACCATCAAACATACAAGTAAATACAAAAACACACACTCATAAGCACACACACACACTCAACAAACAAAAGCTGTGCACACAAGTATACATACGTACACATGAACAAAGAATCAAAGTCACACACACACACAATATCAGCATGAAAATCCCAAAAATCCCCCCATTTGTAACAGGGTTGCCAACGTTTTTGTTTTTTCCCAGTTTTGAATTCCCAAAACATGTCGTCCTCCGCCATTACTAACTAATCTACTAACATTCACGCATTTATTTTGTTTTTCTTAGAATCAGTTGCTTGTGCGCAGTGTGACCAGATTGTAAAATAATATGAAGCTAAATCAGGTTTGAAATAGAGCTAAAGAAGGAATTTTAAAGACAAAAAATAAAGCTAAATTTTTTTATAGCTTTGCAATAGCAACTTTTCATTATTTCAGGGTAGGAAGAGTGCTCGAATTGATTTCTTTCGCAAACGAATTTAATTCGAAAGAGGAACCTACACACCCAATTTCAGTTTTCTAGCTATAGTCGTTAACAATAAAATCTCCTTAAAAAAATTTAGTCTTTAGTCTTTAGTCTTCGTTTGCGAATTTTATTTTTAAATTTTCGGGAGGAATTTTATTTTGCATTCTTTGATTTTTTTATTTATAAAATTTGCGAATTAAAAAGAATAATTCTTTACAATATTGAAAATAAAATTCGTTCGAATTAAATTCGTTTGCGAAAGAAATCAATTCGAGCACTCTTCCTACCCTGAAATAATGAAAAGTTGCTATTGCAAAGCTATAAAAAAATTTAGCTTTATTTTTTTGCTTTAAAATTCCTTCTTTAGCTCTATTTCAAACCTGATTTAGCTTCATATTATTTTACAATCTGGTCACACTGCGCACAAGCAACTGATTCAGAGAAAAACAAAATAAATGCCTGAATGTTTCCTTTTCCAACCAAAACATTCGAATGTTTCCATAATAATTTGGAAATATGAGAGTAAATGTGTGTTTCGTTTGTTATTCTCGCAAAGACATGCATGTTTCGTTTGTTTTGCTTTTTTTGAACGAAACAAACGACAACTAGAGTGATGTTATATTCAATTCGATCTCTCATGTTTCCTTACTCTAATGTCTCCATTCTCTCATGTTTCCATGTGTGTTTTGTTTCGTTTAGATTGCTTGTCTTCCAGCGAATGGAGTAAATATTCGTTTCGTTCGTTAGGTGTATTCTCAATTAGAGTTCTGTTTTCGCTTCATTCTCAATAGACAGAAAATCAAAACATTCATGCAGCTCTTTAGTGGTTACGATGTTGATTTAGTATATTAAATATGTCTTTAATATAATCAATTGTTTTCATTATTTTAATATTCTGTTTTGTTTTTATTTCAGTATGCATTTTTTAACTAGTCATATTTTTTTGATCTATCATATTTTTTTATTAGTTAAACCTTTGAATAAATAATACTTTTTATATATATTTTTATAATCAAAAACAATATTTTTTTAATTATATGTAAATACATATAACTCGTACGCTGCAACTTTAAGCCCCAAGGCATCTAATCAGAAAAGTATTGCGCTACCCAAAAGAGGCCAGAGCAAAGGTGACCTGTGGTGTCCCTCTGTATCTCCATTTTGACCTCTTGCTATTGCCTAATTTAGCAGTGACATATCTTGCCTCCAGCATGGTCATTATCCAGTTTCTGATATAATCTTCGGCATCAGCATCCCGGATATCATTTTGGATGGCTGTCACCGATGCATTATTGATGTCGCCTTCTATGTCTATGTTTTTTTAAAAGTTTTTTATAGTTTGCACGTTATCAATAGTAGTTTCAAGGCGACTGAAATTAAAGCTTGGGTTTATATTTGATGAATTATTTGGCGGTGAAACATTTTGGAATGGAATTTGTCTTAATAGCATCGGCATACGATACACGTAGAGTAATTGGTTGGCTCATTTGAGCAAAAGTGGCGTAGCAAGTGTTTGCTGATTAAGATAGAGCTAATTTAGATTTTTCGCATAGGTGGATGGGTGAAGCGGTAATTGAAATGAAAATTAAAATGAAGGGTAAAATTTTTCAATTAACTTGTCTTTTAGATATGTATAACATATATCGTTTATTTACTTTAGGGTTCCGTTGCGTCTTGGCTATCCTTGCAGAGAAGAATTCAATTGGATGAGACCGGTAGGACCATTTTACGCATTCTATCTCAACGCAATAATGACAAATTATTGCATTAAGCCTTATAGATATAGTGCTTGAATATACCGTTCCTAATAGTACCAAAAGGCATAGCTACCGATGAGGCATTCATAGCAGAGCCAGCTCTGGCCAGCTCGTCCGCCCTTCCGTTTCCTAAAAAGTTGCTATGTGCTGGAATCCAGATGAGGGTGAGGTCAGCCTGACCACCCAGCCTAGATAGCAAAATCTTACATTGCCCGACTAAAATATACGAAGTGATATCTGATCTATCTTAGGGATAGAAGCGCTGCTTGGCTGTCGACAAAGATATCTGTACCTGTACCTTCCTTTCAATCAGCACCCTAGCCGCTTCCTTACCGCCAGAATTTCAGCTTGAAATACCGTGGCTTCATTAAAGAGACGAAAGGAGCATTCTATACCAAGATCGCCGGAAAATACTCCAGAGCCGACACCACAGACCATTCTTGATCCATCAGTGTATATTCTGACGTCATATTCCCTTACCATTGTGCCTCACTTCCACTCCCCACCTTGTCAAAGTACAGATGAGGAACTATGTAACCAGTAGATTTCCTCAGCGTTGGGGGAAGTTGATTGAGAATCCTGGCATGACCATAGGACCTTGATTTCCACAGCCAAAATGTCGCTAATCTTGCCGCACTACTTGAGGATACTGCCAATATTAAGATCGATCTGAATAAGGTTTAGTATAGCATTCAGAGCCTCCGAAGGACTAGTAAGTTATCCCTACGAAAGCGGATCTCTGTATTCTATAAAGTTGATCTAACACGTATTTCTTACTTATGGCAGGCCACCATACTACAGAGCCGTAAGTCAGTATTGGACGCATAATTGTTGTATACATCCATATAAGAATTTTTGGGCTTAGGCCCCATTTAGATTCAAACATCGTACGACAGGAGTAGTATGCTACCCTTGCTTTTCTAACCCTGTACCTTGGACTTTGTTGTAGATAGTACCAGTTCCGTTTTGCTTGGGTTCACTCCTAGTCCACAGTCTGTAGCCCAGTTACTAATTATGCCCAAAACGTTGGACATAATATCAGTTATCACGTCCGTGAACATCCCTGAGACCACTATTAACACATCGTGCGCGTTTGCTACAACTAACCAAGGTATCTAATCTGAAGAGTACTGTGTTAACCGCAAGAAGCCAGATCAAAGGTGAGATCACCCCGCCCTCTGATGTCCCTCCATATGCCCATTTTTACCTCTCGCTGCTGCCTAATTTAGCTGTGACAGTGCTTGCCCCCATCATTGTTATTATCCAGTTGTTGATGTAATCCTCAACATCAGCATCCTGCAGAGCATTTTGGATGGCTGCCCCTTCTATGTCTAGGAAGGCAGCCAGGGTGCATTGTTTTTCCTTGAGGGATCTCTCTCTGAACCTTACCACTTCATGTATTGCTGTTTCTGTAGAGCGTCTTGACGATCCTAACAGCCGTTTTTGTTGAGGAATCTGACCGCAAATTATAGAGTAGCAATAACATAAATAGAAGTATGAGCTGTGATATTAGTTATTTAGTTTGTGTGTGTTGTAAAACAAATTTGTCACACATATACATATATAGATATGTACATATAGTTTTTTTTGCATAATATGACATATTAACATACAATGTAAGTTAAATTTTAAAAATTTTTTGTTAATAATTATTAAATGGTGTTGAAAATTTTTGTTTTTCTTTTTTAATAAAAAAGACGAATCCCTTGAGAAAGTGATCAAAAACTTCAGGAAACGTTGGGAAAATATGTAATAATAACTGCGTTTTTATTAACATAAAGTACGATAGGCCTCATTAGCTTATTTCCATAAAGATATCTTCTTCACAAATATTGACTTGGCCAAAAATATCAACTACATTAAAAAAGCTTTACATTTTTAGTGATGCCGAAGTATACAAAATACATATGTATGTGACGCGCAAAATAGAAAGGGATCTAAGGGTAAAAATCGGTTTTGTTCAGGAGAGCTATTTTAAAGATTTAAATACGTGTATCTTTGGTGTACCATCACATTATAAAACGCGCATATCTCTGGGAGGGAACACTTTTGGGGCATGGGATCGGTCTCATTCGATGATCAGATGTTCTCCACATCAAAAAAAAAAGTGAAAATTGATTTTTTTTTACCCTTAGGTCCCTTTCTCTATGCGCTGTCACATATATATTTATATAGACATATACACGTTGACCAACATTATCATTATTGTTCGATATATTAGATGTCTAGTCCTTGCAGAATTATTTGCATTTTTTAACGAAATCCCTCACTGTGCATTGGGTTGAGGATAAGCTGAATTGAAAACTCATCTGGCTGGTTTGTTCTCTTCACAGAGGTACCTCTGTGGCACTTGATCACTGAGTTGAATGGAAAAACTTTGTCTAACAACAATTGAAGTGGAACGATTGGCAACATACTCGATACTGCAACTGAACTTCCCCTCATTTACCAGATTTTTTTTAGCCGAGCCTTTAACTCCATTGAGTAAAGATATTTTCAAAGATCTATCCACAAATCAGACTTATGGTTACATCATAACTCAGGCCATAAAGACGGGTATACTTCCAACTGATCTGGCACTATTATTGTTCTAGTAAGCCACTCTCGGTGGTTAACAACTGCAAATAGGATTTTTCGCTTATAGCCTTGAAGGCAATATTTAAAGGCATTAAAACTTCTTGTGGAAACATTTTAAGCATTTATTATCCCTGCTGGTTTACAATTAAGTCTAAATTTTCTTGGGTGGAAGGACCTCGTTACATTCTTCTTTAATTAGAGCTCCTCAGATCTCAAAATAAAGCAGTAGCCGATATTGTTTTTCCAACAGTATAACGTTCAATGTGGTTCGCGTTTTTTTGAAATGCTGCTTCAGACATTTTTATGCTTGGTGGACAGAGAAGAAAAGATTGCAGGGGTCAAAAGAAGAATTGAATTAAGAAATGAAGATGATAGTACACAAGGAGATCTATCTGTCCGGCCTAGGTCAACACCTGTAGTAAAATTAAATGCAACTTTTAGAACTAATAGACTGGTCAGATGAAGTAAAAGTATATGAACCTCCTCTTAAACTACGGTCACACTTGTCAAACATTTGCGTAAATAAGCGTAACCACTAAATGCTAATGTAAAATCTTTCAATTCGACAAAAGTTTGCCAAGTTAAAGAGTATCGAATATCGATACTGCCAATGTTGTTGAAGTCGTTGATGATAATTTGCTTTCTACTCCTACTCCATCTTGTCCATTTCATCTATCGTGCAGTCACAAAACTTGGAAAATCATAATTATGCTGCCTCTTCTGATCTTTCCACTCAATCTACTGACAATCCTTCATCATCTCATAAGAACAATTTCCAAACTTCATCATCAATTTTATGTTCATCGCTACCTTCAAAAAGTCTACCAAGTCAAAATGTATCTGCTCCTAGTACTTTAAATCCTACAGTACCTGGTTTCAAGCCCATAAATGCTATTCCTATTCTAGAGGTAATATAACCAAAAAAAACTATATGTTTATAATTAACATAGTTTTTTATTTATAAATTTATTATTATGGTTTTATTCTTTTGTCTTTATAATTCTGATTAACTCTTGCTTATTATGCATTTTTAGTTTCGTTGCACTCTTAAGTATTTTATTACAATTATATAGTCTGTTTGTAAGTCACTCTTGTCTATTATGCATTTTTTGTTAATTTGTTTGTTTTTTGTAGTACGATCACCTTTTAGACATTAAATTGCATGCTAAGTATTTTGTTCGCCTCATGTTCATGGTCACACAGCCAATGAACTTAAAATATGATACATAATACCATAAATGCTAAGTATGTAAAATTAACAGTAAATAACATTTTATATTAAATTAATAGTAATCAATATTTCTGTATAAAATGAAGAAAAATTTAAATAAAGAAAACCTTTTTGTTATTGAACATTAAAGAGTCTACATCAAATCATTTCTTCAAACAACTCGGTTCAAGTACTGTTTGTTGTTGAATAAACCTTAGCACTTTAACACTTTAATCCAGTTTATGTGCTGAGATTAAAACAAGCATCTAATTAACAAACGAGTTAATTAACATTTTGGTGACCCCGACGTGATCGTCAGTTTATTGATTGGTTAATATCATCTTTTCATCAAGAAAAAATAATTCAACATGAGCTCATTTACGGAACTGGTTACTTCTCAGCAGCAAATTGGTCAGCGGATCGAAACCATCATCCGCAACTATAAAAAGGATGCAGCATCGAGGAAGACATCAACAAGCTACTTCCAAGAGCGATTAAGAAGACTGGACGAGGAATGGACAGCCTTTGAAGTCAATGACAGCCAAATTCGCGAGCTGGAGAAGATTCAACTCGACCATGACTACTTCCAAAAGGATTATTACACATCAATCCTAAATATCGTGCAGCAATACAAGAGGGAGTTTGAAGTATCAATGCTGAAACTACCTATGCCTGAAGCCACGAATACAGATGATCAAATACAGGTAGAACTCGCTAAGAAAGCCACGGCACCAGTTGGTGAGCTGGTAAAACTTATGCGAAGGCAGGCAGCCATGATGGCATCGGTCAATCGACTATTAACAGATGACGTTAGTCATGACGATGCCATAGCCGCCACCAGGTTATGGCAAGACATTGAGGAGCTACACTACAAAATCTCAGAAATATGTGATGAAGGAAATCAGAATGTATACAATATGGAGAGGTTTATCCAGCTTGAAGGGCAGGTCCGAGCAGCCTCCAGAAGACTTAGAGACAACACAGTTCAGAGTAATCATGGGCAAAATATTGGGCATTCAGACACATTGACAGTACCTATTCCGAAAATCACTATACCCAAATTTGATGGAAACCAGATGAAATGGCAGGAATTTCATGATCTATTTTTATCACTGGTTGTCAATCAACCAATGACAAGAGTCCAAAAAATTTGGTACTTAAAAACCCACTTAGTAGGAGAGGCAGCAAACTTGATAAAACATTTTGCTGCAACAGAAGAAAATTTTGAAGCCGCATGGACGATGGTCATAGACCGCTACAACAACAAGAGATTACTAGTCAGCAGATTAGTTCATGAATTGGTCGAAGATGCAGATGATAGAATAAGTGACAACTTTAAAGAGCTTCATGACAAGACTCAAGAGTGCCTTTTAGCACTACAGAACCTTCAAATTGATACATCATCTTGGGACCCGCTTCTGCTGCACTTATTACTAAAAAGGCTAGATCGAAACACACGATTGCGCTTTGAACAGTCTCTATTACAACCACGAGAAGTTCCAACAGTTAAAGAATTTTTGATGTTTTTGGAAAAACACTTCCATTCCATTGAAGCAATGGGGGTCAAAAAGAAACACCCAATTTCGAAGGTTTGCACTTCAGTGGTAACTCAAAACGATTCCTGTGTCATGTGCAGAAATGGTAAACACCCCTTATTTGCTTGCAAGATTTTCCTTCAATCATCACCGGTAGCTCGGCTTCAATTCGTTCAAAAGAAAAAATATTGTTTCAATTGCTTAAAAACAGGCCATAACGTAAAGAATTGCATTTCTAGAAGCTGCATGAAGTGTAACGAAAAACACAACACACTTCTTCACCTAGAAACCTCAGAACAAACCAGAAGCAACACGGCTTCAAAGAACCAGACATCTAAAGGAAGCTTAACTCTTAATGCACAAGAAGCTGCCACATTAACCACAGCTAAAAATTCAAGTTCAAGCAATTACGTGCTTCTTAGCACAGCATTAATCATCGTCAAGGCAAACGGAAAAGAAATACAATGCCGAGCAATTCTTGACTCCGGATCTCAACTTAATTTCGTCAGTGAGCGACTAGTTAAGCGCTTAGGACTTTCAACAAAACCAGCTTCTATCTATATAAATGGAATCGGAGCAAGCAACGCTAAGGTTCGGCACAGAGTCAATATCACGTTACATTCTAGACTAAACAACTTCACGACGCAACTCGAAGCAGCTGTTCTTCCTCAGATAATATCTTCACAACCTCACAAACAATTAACATTGACAATTGGCCAATTCCCAAAAACATCAAACTTGCAGACCCGGAATTCAATCGTCCTGATAAAATAGATGTGCTTCTAAGTGCAGAGTTTTATCATCAGTTATTTTCAATCGGACAAATAAAATTGGGCAAGGAGCTGCCGACTTTGCAAAATACGGTATTGGGATGGGTTATTTCAGGAAGGGTTGGTGAAATTCAGCTATCATCGACAACCTGTGGAATGTGTACTGAGGAGGAAATCAAGCTGGAAGAAACAATTACGCAACTATGGGAGCTAGAAAAGGTGGAAGCAGCAGATAAAACACTTTCTACTTCAGAAAGACTTTGTGAAAATCATTTCGTAAATACTTATACAGTCGATCAGAATGGAAGATTTGTCGTGAGACTGCCATTTTGCAGTAATCCCGAGGAACTAGGGGAGTCTCAGGGAATAGCATTCAACAGGTTTCTTGCTTTAGAGCGTCGACTTGCAAAGACACCAGAAATTAAAATGCAATACATACGATTCATGGAAGAGTATAAGTCGTTAGGACATATGACCGAAATAGACACCAACTCCATAGATAAACCTAACTACTTCATTCCTCACCACTGCATACTCAAGCCTGAAAGTTCAACAACTAAATTAAGAGTAGTCTTTGATGCCTCTGCGAAGACTTCTACTGGTGTATCATTAAATGACTTAATGTACACTGGGCCAACCGTTCAAAGCGAACTCTTTTCCATTATACTCCGTTTTCGAATACCACGCTTTGTGTTTACCACAGACGTGGAAAAAATGTATCGACAAATGCTTATACATCCGGAAGACAGGAAATTTCAAACCATCATTTGGAGAGAGAGTCCAACTGCAGCAATCAAGCATTACCAATTGAACACAATAACCTATGGCACCCGAGCTGCACCGTATTTAGCAACTAAATGCCTGGAAAAAATCGCAAAAAAGAATATAGCACGATACCCTCTTGGAGCCAACTTTCTACTCAATAATTTTTACGTCGATGATGGGATGGGAGGAGATGATAGTTTGAGTACAACAATCACCATTCAGCAAGAATTGAAGCACATATTAAAACAGCATGGCCTAACTTTGCAAAAGTGGAGTGCAAATCATCACCAACTACTCCAAAACATCTCAACGAACGAAGAAGTAAACATTGATTTTAACAATGAAAATCATCAAACAGTCAAAACCCTGGGATTGACATGGATACCAAAAGTCGATGAGTTTTGTATAAAGGTATGTTTGGGTGATACCAAACGTGTTACTAAACGAACAGTTGTCTCAGATTTGGCTCGATTATTCGACCCGCTGGGAATTGTATCTCCAATTGTAGTCACGGCAAAAATGTTCATTCAGGAATTGTGGCAATTAAAACTTGAATGGGATGAAGCCCTACCAGCAGAACTACATACAAAATGGATGAACTTTCGGAACGACTTAACACACATAGACAACCTCAAGTTTTCGAGACATATCTTCCAAGGGCAGATTGCATCAGAAATGCAAATTCATACATTTGTAGACGCTTCAGAGAGAGCATATGGGGCAGCAATATACATAAGGTCAATTATAAAAAATGGCCAAATAATAGTAAGGCTACTATGCTCAAAATCACGAATAGCACCTTTAAAACAACAAAGCCTTCCCCGTCTTGAACTCTGTGCAGCACGCTTAGGTGCTCAACTAACGGCTCGAGTGAAAGAGGACTTAAAACTTGAGGATAAGCCTACCTTCCTCTGGACAGACTCAATGATTGTTTTGGCCTGGATTAACTCGCAGTCATCATCTCATCAAACGTTTGTGGCCAATCGAATAGCCGCGATTCAGGAGTTAACAATGGCCGAACAATGGCGACATGTAACTTCAAAAGAAAATCCTGCTGACATCATATCGCGAGGACTGTCTCCAAAGGCATTACCATCATGCAACTTATGGTTCTATGGCCCAATCTTCCTACATGGGCATGAAGCAGTTTGGCCACAAAGATACTCGAAGGCCACAGAAATACTGGAAGGTAACATGGAGCGAAAGAAAACAGCTACCGTGTTAGCAATTGAGAATACAACACCAATAATCTACAACGTTGATCACAAGGGATCATTTCGAACATTGCAAAGAATTGTAGCCTATATGCTACGATTTATTAACAAGACAAGAAAAATAAACACACGTCCAGAACTCGCCTTGACAGTAATGGAACTCGAACAAGCCCTTGTAGTTATTGTACGAGCAATGCAGTCAGATTTCGAAGACGACTTAAAACATTTAAAAAGAAGTAATGTAGTTAGTAAGGCAAGTCCTTTCAGCAACCTTACCCCATTCTTGGATTCAAATGGTATAATTAGAGTGGGGGGACGATTAAGCACATCTTCCCTTTCATATGACGCCAAACATCCGATGCTGCTTCCCTACAATGACCCAATCGCAAAGCTACTCATGCAAATGGTGCATGAACAAAACAGACATTGCGGTCCACAAGCACTCCTGTCATACGTTAGACAAAGATATTGGCCAATCAAGGGAAAATCCGCAGCAAGATCTACTGTACAACATTGTATACGATGCTCCAAGGCCAAGCCAAGGCTGCTCAATCAGATTATGGGCAACTTACCAGCGGCGCGTGTCACACCAGCTCGACCATTCATCAACGCTGGAGTTGATTTTTGCGGACCATTTTATGTCCATTATAAAGTCAGAGGGAAAAGGCCTCAAAAGGTTTACATCGCAGTGTTTTGCTGTTTTGTTACCAAGGCAGTACACCTGGAATTAGTGAGTGATCTTACCACCGAATCGTTTATAGGATCACTAAAAAGATTTGTAAGTAGGCGAGGTCAATGCCGAAACCTCTATTGTGACAACGCTACCAATTTTGTAGGAGCAAAGAATCAATTAACAGAATTATCAGAAACTATCCATTCTGGCTCAGCTCAAGAAATAATTAACCGAGAATGTACATCAAGAGGGATAACATTTCATTTTATACCCCCAAGAGCACCACATTTCGGTGGCTTGTGGGAAGCTGCGGTCAAGTCAGCAAAACATCTTCTCGTCAGAAGTGTGTCAACAGCATCGCTCACGTATGAAGAACTTGACACGGTAATCATTGAAATTGAAGGAATTCTCAATTCAAGACCAATAAGCCCAATGTCAGAAAACCCCAATGACTTAGCAGCATTAACTCCGGGCCACTTCCTTATTGGGGAACCCCTCAATGCTCAAGTTGACGTAAATTGCACCCAAGAACGAGGTAACTTATTGACCAGGTGGAAACTAGTAAGTCATCTCAGAAATGAATTTTGGAGACGATGGTCGAGGGAATATTTGAATGAACTACAATATCGACATAAATGGAAAACTCAAGCAAGCAATATTAAAACCGGGGATATGGTAATAATCAAAGAAGACAACCCAGCACTTCAACTCAAGAAGATATGAAATGTCAGTCCAGCATCTTCAACAAACCGCAATTCAACACCGATTTTGAGCTGGGCTCAACGGGGGGAGCATGTTTATAATTAACATAGTTTTTTATTTATAAATTTATTATTATGGTTTTATTCTTTTGTCTTTATAATTCTGATTAACTCTTGCTTATTATGCATTTTTAGTTTCGTTGCACTCTTAAGTATTTTATTACAGTTATATAGTCTGTTTGTAAGTCACTCTTGTCTATTATGCATTTTTTGTTAATTTGTTTGTTTTTTGTAGTACGATCACCTTTTAGACATTAAATTGCATGCTAAGTATTTTGTTCGCCTCATGTTCATGGTCACACAGCCAATGAACTTAAAATATGATACATAATACCATAAATGCTAAGTATGTAAAATTAACAGTAAATAACATTTTATATTAAATTAATAGTAATCAATATTTCTGTATAAAATGAAGAAAAATTTAAATAAAGAAAACCTTTTTGTTATTGAACATTAAAGAGTCTACATCAAATCATTTCTTCAAACAACTCGGTTCAAGTACTGTTTGTTGTTGAATAAACCTTAGCACTTTAACACTTTAATCCAGTTTATGTGCTGAGATTAAAACAAGCATCTAATTAACAAACGAGTTAATTAACACTATATTTGCTGCTCGATTTGCATCTGATACAACTGCTAATAACGTTAAGCATTATGTAATGAACAAGATTGGTTACGACACTGAAATTGCGGTTTTTAAATTTAAATACTCTGAGCACAGAAGTAAATCGTCTTTTAAAAGTATTGTACCTGAAGAACATTTTGATACTATTGTAAACCAAGATTTTTGGCCACCTAATGCAATTATCCGTGAATATGAATACATAAATACTTCGCAGATTGAAATTGTTCATTTACCACAAAACACCGTTTCAAAAAATTAATACAATTGCCGATAGATAACCCCATAAACTTAGTTTACCAAAATGTTCGTGGCCTTAATACTAAATTAATCGATCTCTATGCTAATAGTTTTGAATTTCCATATCATATGATTGTCTTCTCCGAAACCTGGTTGAATGATAAAAAGTTTATTCACAACAATGAAATTTTATGTTCCAATTATCGAATATTTAGATGTGATCGTATGCAAAAGCTTGGTAGCGGAGTTCTTATTGCGGTTTTGCAAAATGTTCACTGTGAACTTGTCAATGCTTCACAAAACGACGATGTTGAGATTGAATTTTTTGCTGATAAAATTCGTATTGACTATAGATACTTGTATATCACCTGTTCTTATATTCCTCCAAATTCATCTAATCTCATTTATGATATGCACGTTTCTGCAATTTACTTCGTTTTGAATCAAGCTCATCCATATCTGATTTAATGATTGTACTTGGTGATTTTAATCTTCCCAATGTAATGTGGATTAAATCTTTGGAAGGTAATTATATGTTACCTACTATAACAAATGAATTCATTCAATCGCTCCATAGCTGTGGATTTTTTCAAATAAACCATGTAACTAACGCTTTTGGTAAACTACTAGATCTTGTTTTTTTCAATCATCCGCTGGATATCTGCTTACGTAATTCTCTTCCCGTCACCTATCCTGAAGACTGCCACCATCCTACATTAGATATGGATATTTTACACTCTACTATTATATCTTCTCTGGCTTCAAATAAGAATAAGTCTAAACACGTTAAAAGCTATTTTTTCCCGCGTACTAATTATACAAAACTTAATTATTTACTATTTAATGTTAATTGGGAATCGGTATTTTCTGGCGATGATTTTGACAGTGTTATCTTGAATTTTTATTCTGTTTTACATCATGCCATTGCTGCCGCTGTTCCAAAAATAATTATTCGCAACAATAATAGCCCACCATGGAATAATAAATTCTTAAGTAATGCTAAAAATAGAAAAAAAATGTTACATTAAATTTAAAAGAACTGGGTTATCGGACTTTGGTAACTATGCTATTGCACGGTCTGAATACAATATGGCAAATAAACTGGCATATCGTAACTACATAAATCGTATGAAATCAAAAATGAAATCTAATTCTAAATCCTTTTATAATTTTATCAATTCTAAACGCCGCACTTCTGGTTGTCCGAAGCATTTGAAATACGGTTCTCGTAGTGCTGATGATGATACATCTATTAGCAATATGTTTGCAGATTTTTTTGCAACAACTTATTCGACTGAGTATTATGATAATCAAACTTCCTATCCATATGTTACATCACATTCACCTGGGGTATATTTTCCGTATACGAACATTGAAACTGTCTTATCGAATTTAAGATCGCTAAAAAACTCATTCTTTTATGGTCCTGATGGAATACCAAATTGTATCCTAAAAAATTGTGCTGATTCATTATCCGGTCCACTTACAGCAATCTTCAATAAATCCATTGAATCATTTCATCTCTTTTATCTCCGTGTCAGCATGGTTTTCGTAAGTCGCGCTCAACAACTACCAATATCTTAGAGCTCACTACTATTGTCAATGATGGATTTACAAATAACTTGCAAACAGATGTGATATACACTGATTTTAGCAAAGCATTTGATAAAGTAAATCACGATATTTTACTGCAAAAATTATCACTTATGGAATTTAGCACCCCGGCTTTAAAGTGGCTTAGATCTTATTTATCAAATAGAACACAACAAGTCAAATTTAGAGATGTTACATCAAAAGTCATCCAAGTCCATTCTGGAGTTTCCCAAGACAGTCATCTGGGTCCTATCTTATTCACATTATTTATCTATGATCTTCCGTCTGTTATTTTACACTCTAAAGTATTGATGTATGCTGATGACGACAAAATTTTCAGCGCTTTTAATGACATCAATGATCAAAATTTACTACAGTGTGATGTTGAATACTTCTCTAGATGGTGCAAAATCAATTTACTGAATTTAAATATTAAAAAATGTTAACACATATCCTTCTTTAGACAGATAAGATTTGACTCAGTTTATATTGTTGATAACTCTACACTGGAAAAAGTTCACAACATTCTGGACCTTATTATATTGCTAGATCACAAGGCTCAACTTTCATGATCACATCTCTGTAATTATTAATAAAGCTAATGGTGTACTTAGATTTATGAAACGCTAGTCTAAAGAGTTTTCCGATCCATATCTCACAAAACTCTTATATACTTCACTTGTTAGACCTATTCTTAAATACGGATCTATTATATGGGACCCATATTATTCTAATTATATTAATAGCATTGAATCAGTTCAAAAGCAGTTTTTAATTTTTTGTCCTCGTGGTTTTCGTTGGAATTCGTATGTTCTACCATCGTATAACAGTAGACTTGAGGCCCAACTATAATATGAATAAGCTGGCTTAAGCTAATGTCAGAATTGAACGATAAGTCTGTCAAATGCTTAAACAATTCAAATGTGACTTTTAGGTGGTCCCAATGTACTTACATGTACTTAAGTATTCTTTAGCCACAGCTGCACATCTGGGTATTGTCAATAATTTTTTAGTAATTTTGTTTCTTCTCATAACTCCTAAATGAATGCAATTCAATCAAACTAACTTGAAAGAATGTCCTAATCTATTAAAAATTATTGTTTAATTTTTTTATTTGTTTTACCTACTAAAAAGTACAACAGTGAATATACATAAGTAAATACATGTGTATGTGTGTACATGTGTATTGTAAAACAAACAATGAAAATAAAAGTTTTGCTTTATTTTTCGAGTTTAAAATAAGAAACAATAAAAAAATATTTAAAATCAATGAATATTTTCTGCTGTTGCTTGTTTGAGTTTAAAAGATGCACAAACAGTTGTTTCCTTACGGAATGTGCGTTCAGTTTGGCACTTTAATTAAGCAAATGACATTTGACGAAACTTGACGAAAAGTTTGTTAAGTACATTATAGTTTGCCACATGCGTTCTATATGTAACCGCACAGGTGCTTAAGCTAGCTTATTCATATTATAGTTGGGCCTTTGGCCTTATCAAGTTACCAACTCTAAAAAGTCGTCGATCGATGTTAAGCACTTTATTTGTTCTTAACAAAATTCGTGGTGATGCTGACTCCGAGTTCCTTCTTAGTAAAATTAAAATAAATGTTCCTGCAAGACCAACTCGTAACTTCCAACTATTATGTCTAATATACTATAGATCTGTCTATGCTAATAATGACTCTTTTCGGCGTGCATGTGAAAACTTTAATAAATACTAGATATACCAAACGGACAATACACTCGTCCGTATTCTAGAATCAAAATGTAAATAATGTAAGATTCAAAGAAAATGTATCTAAACGTCATAAAAATATTCATTAAAACACAGCCACACACAAACTTACATACATATGCAAGCATAATTAAATAATACATGAAATTAAAAAAAACATAAACAAAATCCCTTCAACCAACCTAATTCAATTTATTCAACTCTCTTCCTTTAAGTATTATGGCTTTGATACAACAACAAATAAGAGAAAAACAATTGTAAGGTCAAGAGAAATACTACAAACACACACATACACTCATGTTTTGTTTCTTTTTTTACATGTAAGCTAATAAATGCGTGTGTAATATGTTTGCATGTAGTAGTAGCAACTTTAAACGCTTATAGCTCCCAAAATACTAAACCGATTTCAATAAAATATAGATTCTGCACATCTGTATAAAAAATCCTTTAAAACCATATAAATCTACGCGGTGGTACCAGCGTAAAAGGGATTACAAAAAACATGTTCGCCTATTAATTATATAGAAGATTATCATCTTATTGATATGTCAGAGAGTACTGAAGTTATAAAAAAGAAAATTATTATACATTTAAACCGTTAATTCAATTTCATACATGTGTTTTGTTTTTAATTTATGTTATTTGACACTGTTTGTAAAAACTTTTAGTAAGTAAGGATTTAAAATCTATTGACTTAATAAAATTAAATTAAATATTAAATGAGTCATTTTTAGATTTTTAATTGAACTATAGTGCACTTTTAATCTGAAATAATTTTTAGTCAGGCTTAAGTTCAGTAATTTCAATTCTTTTTATTGAATGAAATATTTTTATTAATTAATGTGAGTTTCTAAAGAAGAGAAGAAAAATTAAATTATACTTTTAAGATGGGGGAAATACCGATATTTTTCTGTGCAGCAACGCACTTCATCAGCACCCTGGTCTATCTACTTGGGTAGAGATTGTTATTAACATCAGCTATTTAACGTAGATTCTAATGAAACGGAATGTGAGAAATGATTGTTGTGTACAATTATTGATTTACCTTTGGCAAATACATATGTAAGTATCACTATTTATTTCCCCTGTTTTTCCATAATTTCATTTTTCTATTTAGGTTAGCACGAAGTTATATTACTCTACCCACGTATGTTTAACTATTCTTGCTTATCTTTTACGATCATCACATTAATTATTTTTACTTATTCGATGTACCGTCGGTACATGCATGTAAGTATTATAGTAGTGGATATTATATTACTTTGTTTTTGCTTTTCTACCGTTTGTTTGGTATTCCAACATTTGTGATTGCCAAGTGAACAGTGATTGCCAAGTGAACATATTTTTGTCACGTGCCCATGATGAATTAAATGAGTCATTTTTAGATTTTTAATTGAACTATAGTGAATTTTTAATCAGAAATAATTTTTAGTCAGGCATAAGTTCAGTAATTTCAATTCTTTTTATTGAATGAAATATTTTTATTAATTAATGTGAGTTTCTAAAGAAGAGAAGAAAAATTAAATTACACTTTTAAGCTGGGGGAAATACTGATATTTTTCTGTGCAGCAACGCACTTCATCAGCACCCTAGTCTATTTACTTGGGTAGAGATTGTTATTAACATCAGCTCTTTAACGTAAATTCTAATGAAACGGAATGTGAGAAATGATTGTTGTGTACAATTATTGATTTACCTTTGGTAAATACATATGTAAGTATGATATGTAAGTATCATAATCTCTACCCAAGTAGATAGACTATGGTGCTGATGAAGTGCGTTGCTGCACAGAAAAATATCGGTATTTCCCCCAGCTTAAAAAAGTCTAACTTAATTTTTCTTCTCTTCTTTAGAAACTCACATTAATTAATAAAAATATTTCATTCAATAAAAGAATTGAAATAACTAAACTTAAGCCTGACTAAAAATTGTTTCTGATTAAAAATTTTCAAAAATTTCATAAAAATATTGTTATAAACAGTATAGATTTTCGTATAGATATTAATTGAAATCTGCTAGATTCCATGCAGTTGTAAAGGTCCTATTATTGGAGATAAAAGTTAAAAAAAAATCAACTTTCTTTTTAATTTAAGCAATGGTTAAAATTTTAATATTTTATATTCGAAAAATACACAATTGACAAGTTTCTAATAGCCTTTTCACACTCACTCACATCTTTGAGGAATGCGTGGAATATGTTGAAAATTGAAAAAACCTGTTCACATTACAACATCTTTCATCTGTCATTTATTATAATACTATTTTTACTAGTGTGAGCAACTAAAAATTAAATAATAAAATGGAATTTAATTAAATTATTTAATTATTAATTAATTGCTGCTCTTGAGGTGCAGAAACAAATAATGCTACAATATGCAGAATTAGTAGAAATTATGCTAGCGGACAATGATGATGAAAAATTATTATATACTTTATGCGCAAAGATTTCGTGTCCGAGCAGCTTGTAGACATTTGCAACTACTTTTATGTAATTTATTTCGATTTGGAAATATATATACAATATTTTATTATATACATACATATACTTATATATATAATAAAATCTTGGAGTAGTTACGGATCTTTCTGTGGGAAGGATATTCCAAAATGTAGCCTTAAATGTATGTACATATGTATGTACATTGTACATGCATATGCAGATATACATACATACATACTTACGTATGTATACATGTTTATAGTATGTATGTAGTATGTTTGTATACAATTGTATAAATACATTTTTTCTAGTGATGACACTAAAATAATCGAAAGATGTTAAATGGAATAAAGTAAGATAGGAACATCTTTTGAAGATGTTGAACGTTCAGCCCTGTATAATTCTTATGGGAAGATGTTATCATCTTGGAAAATTGATGAAAGATGAAAGAGTAAGGTAGTAAGTGTGAAAAGGATATAAGAATCAAAAACTATCGATAGTATCGATGGCATAAAAAAATACTATCGAAACTATCTAATGGAGCTGCTATCAATAGTTTTGCAGCTCTAATCAGATATAAGAAGGTTTGTTGAAGAGCCGATGCTAGTTCGGAGATGGATATGTCATGTACAGTCAATAGAGAGGTGTGTGAAATAATTAACAGAGGCTTCTGTCAAGGTTACACACACAAGTAACGGGACGGAGTCATTAGAACTCAGGAAGCAAGCAGAAGCATTATGGCAAGAAATATTGTTGGTTAAAGATTTTTAAATTATTTTTTTGATGTGTTTATATTGTTTGTTAATTAGAAAAAAATAAATAAATAGTTTAAGCTCATTAAAGCAAATCGTCTTTGATTTTTATAACCAATCATTATTTTTTTTTTAAAATTTCAACATACACTTTTCACAAGTGCATTGGATAAGAATGGACTTCTAATTGTATAAAGGTGTAGAAAAATTAAATTAGATTCATGTCGAATTTAATTATTTGCTGGGTTTTGTGTAAGTTTCTAAGTCTACTACGCTTTTGTGATTTTCAAAAATATTAATATTTCTTTTTTTTAATGCATGTTTTTTTATTTATTGCATCTTCGAATATGAACTAACAATAAGTATTCAAATCTTAAATCTAAAATAAAATTATTGGGCCCAAGTAATATCGGACATAAGCTAAATGATAGTTATTAATAATACATAAGTAAGGATAAGCAAGAAAGAAAAGAAAAAAAAATTGTTTTCAAGCAGCTTCATCATCGGGAGTGTTGATTATTAGAGCCCGTGTATCTCTCTTTTTTAAACGGATGTGTGCAGTAAAGTTCAAAATATTACGAGCAATCGGACTAGGATGTGACTCGAATTTTATAAGATATTTGCCTGCGTATTTTGCAATTTCTTCAGTCACTAGTGGCATATTTAAATCACGATGTAATTTTTGATGTACCATGGAGCCGATGTTATCAAACGTAAAACTTTGTTTTCCCTTCGTTGAATTTTCTCAACATTTGAAGCTGAAGCAGTGCCCCATAGCTGAATTCCGTAGCACCATATTGGCTTTAAAAGCGACTTGTATATTAAAAGTTTGCAATCTAGACTGATGGTTGAATTTTTAGCAATCAGCCAATGCACCTGAGCTAATTTTAGTTTCATTTGTGTTAGCTTAGAGTCAATGTGGTATTTGAATGTAAACCGTCGATCAAAGTGTATACCAAGGTATTTTACATGTGAATGTAGAGGAACAATTTGATAATTTTTTCTAAGGGGGGAACAAGTATTTTTTCCTAGGGTAAATGTTACCTGAGCACACTTCTGTTCATTTACCTTTATGCTCCATAAGTTTAACCATAGTTCCATCTGCGTTATGTGTTCCTGGAGTTTGCGGGATGCCTCATCAGAGTTTTCGTGCATACTAAGGCAGGCTGTATCGTACCCAAATGTAGAAGTATGGATACTACTGCTCACAGGCATATCACAAGTATAAATCAAATGCAAAACTATCCCCAGTATACTCCCCTGTGGCACACCGAATGAGATAGTTTCAGGCATACTTGTAAAATTTCCTCCCTCAACAGTGAACTTACGGAAAATAATTTAACTTTCCAAAAGATTTAAAATGTTTATTGGTAAGTAAGTCTTCAATTTTAAAATTAGGCCTTCATGCCACACTTTATCAAATGTCTGAGAAACGTCAATAAACAGCGCAGAACAATACTTTTTTTCTTCAAAAGTTCTTCTTATAAATTGAAACAATCTATGAGTTTGTTCAATGGTGCTAGGCTGACTTCTATCGCCAAATTGATGGTCCGGTATGCACCCACTACTAATTAGAATTGTGGACAATTTTATCTTAAGCAGTTTTTCGCAAAGTTTTGAAAATATTGATAGTAGACTTGCTGGCCTATGTGACTCAGGCTTGGTATGATCTTTACCCGGCTTTGGAATCATTTTAACCTTGGCAAGCTTCCAGCTGTGGATAATACTCTAGACGTAAAATGACATTAAAAATTAATAACAGGATTCTAATTGCAATACGAGGCAACTTCATCAGCATCTGGTTACTAATTCAATCAATACCCTGAGCTTTCTTCGCGTTGAGTTCGGCAATTAATTTTTGTAAATCACGCGACTTAAACTTTATGTGTTGAGGGGGTAGAGCGACTACACTGGGCAAATTAGCAACACCAGTACATGTGTTTGGCGTAAATAAGGATTTTAAGTGCTTCTTGCCCAACCTCCGGTAGAAGTGCGCAGATGTGGTTTATACTCAACGGGTGTTTTAAGCTCTCTAGCAGCGCGCCACAGAGTAATTAGATGCTGGTTTGATATCAAGACCTTCCAGATAATTTTTAAGAGATGCAGTTTTTTCAGATGCAAGCAACTCTTTGAGTCGTTTAGCGTTCAAATCTGATTTTGTGTTGAGGTGATCTGTTAAACTCAGTCTGCGGATGGGAGGTAGTGGCATGTTCAGCAGCCTGTTTAATATTTTCATTAAGATTGGCAATGTTAGTTTCAATATCATTTGGTGTTCTTAGCGTAATATTTTCCGTGCAATGACTACTATTTTTTTTTAATCCCAGCCAATTAACACGATTGATCATCTTCACATATGGGTCGGGTAAGTCACTTCTGAATGGGCTACAAATTGTAACGATCGTGGGAAAGTGATCGGACGAGAGATCTAGAGAAGCTTCAATTTGAATGAAATCCGTAGAGACGCCAAAATCTATAACTTCCGGAATTTTTTGTATGTCAGTAGGCCAATAAGTGGGCTCCCCACACGAAATGGCGTCCAAGCCCATTTTTGAAATCTCAGTGATTGAAAATCTGGGAGGGTAGTAAATTGATGATATCACAAAATATGTACAAAAACTTTCAATGCCAATATTTGTTGCTTGTAGGTTTTCTTCGCAAATGTTTTCAAGAATATTGTCCTTGAGTCTTGATTTTATTAGAATTGCTGATTCAACGCATATTCTTCCTCTCGGGCCCTTTGAATCATATAAGGTGTAGCCATAAATTTTAAAAAGGCTTTTCGAAGTCGAATGAGTCTCAGAATTATGTGAATTCTTAAATAGTTCTTGAAAGTCTGTGCATAAGGTAAGAGGTTTGTGACTATTCAAGATGTATGGTTGAAGTCTACTGATGATTTGTTACAGCAACAATGATATGCATATAGACAATGCTGAACCACCAGCAAATAAATTTCAAATTAATAAATATTACTTATGACAATATGTCGAATAGTGAACTTCTTACTTATTTTAATTAAAATAAATATTAATAGCACTTCACTTGTCAACAATTTTAATCAAGTTAAAATTTTTTACACTTTTTTAAAAACAATAACCTTCACCAAACTTTGGCATTGTGTCGGAATTAAATTCGATTGTTTGATGTGTGTATCCAAATATATATAAAACAGAAAATTACATATAATGATTAAAAAAATAGGATAAAATAACCCCCATTCATCTATATTATCTTCCAGTTTAATTTTTTCAAATTAAGATAAATTGACAATGAAGAAGAGTGTATTTATTTCTGCATTATCGAATATAATAGCTTAACTTTTTAACAGCCTTATAGTGTTTTCACACTGACATGGTTTTAATAAAAGTTGATTTTAACGTTAAAACCAACTGTTAAAACCTGGTTTTACCATACAAATTGTTTTTGTTAAAATCAAATTAAACCATTTTTGAATTGGTTTTAAGTTGGTTTTATGAAATGCAACCTTGTTTTCGCTGTGATAAATTCAGTGCTGCCAAGTTGAAATGATCAACAGCAGCTGGTAATGGTATGCCAGTGAATAACAATAGATGGCGCCTGAAAATTTTTCAACTTAAAAATTAATGCAGCAGCAACAATAATAAAAAAATTTTGAAAAAAAAATTTTTTTAGAAAGAAAACAACGAAAATAATTTAAATTGAACTGTGGAAAGTGAAAATAGACAATATGACTGACATTCATCTGCCTATAAAAAAGGTTTATCTTATAACGTATTTGTGCATTTTTATATTATTAACAATATTTCCAAGCACTTCTTCATTCTGTATAAGAAGTTCCATAATTTAAAAAAATTTTATTTACAAAATATCAAATAATTTTTCATTTTAGAGCGCATTGTGAAATATCTCAGTTTTTCATACAAGCAAAAACAGTTGAACAGTATGTCCAACAAGTGTTATTAAAAAGCAGAAAAAATGCAACAACAAATACACGCATTTCGGCAGGAGATTTATTTTATTTTGAGCAAAGTTATTAGACAGCCTGTGAGTTAAAAACTGAATTTAACAAACTTGCAGTGTGAAAGCAAAATCTGCTGTTTATGGTTTTAACGTTAAAACTAGGTTTTAACTTTCAGTGTGAAAACACTATTAAGCAATTATGACATTTCATTTTTTCTTCATTGATTTGATATTGAATAGATAGAAACAAACAATAAATGTTAGAAAGAACAAACTATAATAAACGGAAACAAAAAATTTAAATGTTGTCAAGTTTCGAAATTAGAAACCGATAGTATTAAGATAAAACAAACTAAAAATCGCTATATTTGACCATAAACCGCTAACTAACGAACACTTATGTTTCAAGCTTAAAATTTAAATTTTAAGTTGAACAATTTTACATTTTTTTGACAGATCTTCATTTGTTATCGATAACTTTAGTTAAATTGTTGACATTATTTCATTTTTCTTAATCAGGGCTATCATGAATAAAATTACGCGTGAAATTTTCCACGGGGAACAATTCCAACTAATAGCAAGTAATAGGGAAAACAAAAAATTCTAATTGGAAAAAGGAGAAATTTCACATGGAATTTTATTCATGATAGCCCTGAATATAGCTGAACCCTTTGCACGTGTTGAATTTTTCTATTACAATATGTTTGCACTTTTCTCTAAAACTTGATAAATGAAAAAAAAAATTAAGTTTCATAGGGGCTTTATACATAACGAGAAACCGGCATAAGCGACAAAACTGAACATGGCCCTAACAAGTTTTGCCATACAATTTTACATTAAAATTCAGGCTAGGATTTAATAGTGGGTTAAAACTACATTATGCACAGATTTCTAATGTGAAATAGTTTGAAAGTCGTTAAGACCATATTAAATTTTGCCACTTATGCTAACTGGCATGAAGGTTTTTGTTATGAATAAGGTTTTAAGCAGTGTTTAAAAAAGTAGACTCCAAGTAGCCGTAGCAACGAAAAAATACGAAATAGTCTAGCAAAAAAATTTAAAAAACTTGTAACCGTTTATTTACTATTACTACCGCTACCGGCACATTTTGATAGCAGTATTTGTAGTAATAGCAAAAGAAATTAAATGATTGGCGCAGCGTAAATAATATTTTACTGCTCTCGCTACCATCAAATTTTTCTTGCAGTAAAAGTAGTTTTATTTTTAAAATTAATACTGCTACCTACTTTGGTAGTCACAGAAGGAGCAGATAAAATAGTTTTTAAAGTAGCACTAGAATTACATTTCAGCAGCAATATAATAACATTGAGGTAGTTTTAGAATAACATTAAAGTAGCATGTTAATAACATTGCAGCAGCATAAAATAACATTTAGGCAGCAGCAGAAGTAGTAAAAAAGTAAAATTTTCTGCAAACTAAAGGTACCAACAGACGACATGTTTTTTACATGAGTTTTTTAAGTTTTCGATTCTTATGTTTTTCTTTATGCTTGTCAATATTGGTTAATTTACATAAGGTTTATAATTTTTGGTCACAAACGTACATGTAGTATCACTTCTTCTTTTTCAGTACATAAATATCCAAGTAGTTTATTTTATAAATGGCTTAAAGCCGTCGAAATATTTTTGGTTCCGTCGCTGCAGTACTGGCGACGCAAATATGTTTTTTTAATTTTTTCTTTTTTAAACAAGACGTTGAGGTTGTATCTAAAAATCTATACATTTTTGGACTCATTTTAATAAAACGACAACGTTAAATTAAAAAAAATATTATAATTTTTTTTTTCTTGCAAAATACTTCATTCAGACGGCTAATGACAGTGCACATAATCAACCGCCGACGAATTTGTTTGCATGACATCGACATTTGGAGCTGTATGTTTAACATAAGAAAATAGAGCACGCTCTATTTCAAATAATGTCTTATGTTTTTTGTCATGTTTTTTACACAAACAATGTTTTAAAGGTAACACACGACATGTTTTCGTTTATATATGTAAATTCTGGCACATACAATGTGAAAAACATGTCGTCTGTTGGTACCTTAAATACAACCGAAGTGTACGTGTGTGACATAGTCAGCGTTGCCGTTTTTGTTACTTTTAACTAGAATAGGTTATTTTTTTCCAATGTGTATTTTAAAACTTTTTTCCCATTTTCATTACTTTTTTCAACAGAAAAAAAATAAACAAATAACTATGTCTTGACAAACTACCACATGGTTGAATGAATTTCCTTAACTAAGAAACAAAGATGTATGAGGCTTCTACGCGCTTGAAAAAAAGTTTTGCAATTCGCTTAGATTATTTAAAAAATAATTCTAGTAAATGCAATAAATGGAATGGAAATGTAAGTGGAAAAATATCAAATAAAAATAAAGCTCTTCGGAAATAAGTTTATACCTTTTATTAGATGAGTTTCAAAAACAGATGGTAAAAAAGAAGAAATTATATCACATAAACAATGTAATAAAATTTTTGTCGACTTAATTATATTGCTGCCATTGTCGCTGGTAATTATTACAATCTGTTGAAAATTAATTTTGAATTTATTAAGCACATTCAAAATTTTTTAGGAAAAATTTCTGAATGTACTACAATATTGCCCCTTTAGTTCCACCATGCCTAACATTGTAGGCTGGATTAAGTCACTTCTAATATATTGTGCAGAGATGCCGAAAATATTGCGTGAAAGGCGTAAGGCAGTATCAATTTCCAAAGATATTAAAAGGTTTTCACATTCCTTTGATATTGGTCCAATCCTACGATGTCGACAACGTTCGACTTGTCGCACACTTATATTTGAAACAATAACAATACATATATTAAATTTTTTTTATTTTGAATGTAAACGGACGACAAGTCGAACCTAGTCGACATCGTGGGGTAGGCCCATTGTCTTTATTACATTTTGGCTGCATTCAGACAAAATTTTTTCCAGTATTTTTCTCTATTCCCTTGCAAATTGGATCAATTATATTTCTCATGCTAACTGAATTTAAAAGTTTAATGACACAGCTTCCTCCTTTACTAATTCGACATATGATTTCAGTAACAATTTCTTACTAATTTCACATTTAATAATTTTTGTCTTGTATTTGTAAAGTGGATTATGTATATTTCTTGCGAGTGTCCTTTACATGTTTTATTTTTAAAAAATATTTTATGCACTTGTTCAATGTGTTTTTTAAAATAAAATTGTATATTCTATCTGTCTTGAAATGTTTGTTACAATTTTTGCACATGGAAAAATCGTTTAATTTCTCAAAATGATCATCAATATTTATTGTATTTTTCTTTTTTGACATATTTCTATTAAAATCTTTTTACACGTTGTGTATTTGGAACACTCATGGCCTATTTCCCACCTGCGAAAGAAAACGTTCGACTTACAATTTGTATTAAAAACAACAATAAAATACAAAAATTTGTTTTTGTTTTCAATATAAATTGTGAGTCGAACGTTTTCTTTCGCAGGTGGGAAATAGGCCATCACAGTTTGCTTTTAACATAGATAAATTCAAATAATTTTAAATGATGGTGTTGCCAGTATAAATAAAATTAATTTGTTTCACATGTAAGTATTGTTGCCAATATTTTAAGTTCTTATTTCTTATGAATGTATAATGATAATTAATACTTTGATAATTTTCAAGTGATGTTGATATAATCAGCATATAAGCTTAAGCAAAAGAATAAATAAAAAATTTAGATTATTTAATATTATTGAACAACATCGTCATAACTACGATATGTAAAAAGTGTGGCATCGCAGGAAAACGTTGACTGTAAAAACGTGGCAATCAGATAAAGAAAGCACGAACACGAATGTGTGAAACGAGTTAAAGCGACGATTACTTATAAGCAGCGCTGTCAGCTTTTAAATTTCATACAGCAATAAAATAAAAATAAACGCTTATAAAAGTCAATAAATAAAATTTTTTGATATTATGGTTTTATTTAAAAATTTCCTTTTCTAAATTTATATTACATTAGGAGTGGTCTTTCAAAAGAGAATATTTTAAACAAATTCCAGTAATGAGAAAAAACGTTTAAGAGCGTTTTTTGGAACGTTTTTTAATATGTAAAATAAGTACTTTACGTGTTTTGTACTTATTAATCCTCACAAAAACATAAATGTGCAAAAAAGGCCAAGTTCCTATAAAAAATTTCGGCCATCAAAAGCAGTGAGATATAAATTTTGACCAAGTTCTTGTTTGGAACAACACCTGTCACTGACATATGCTATGCGTTATATACATTTGTAATCGTAAGGGTGTCATATAATTTTTAGATAATCTGCTAACTTGACAACATTTTTAAAGATATAAAGAAATGAACAAATAAACATTATTTTCTCCTTTTTTAGAAAGGTAAAAATATTGCCAAGTTAGCAGATTATCTAAATATTATTGACACCCTTGCGATTACAAATGTATATAACGCATAACATATGTCAGTGAAAGGTGTTGTTCTAAACAAGAACTTGGTCAAAATTTATATCTCACTGCTTTTAATGGCCGAAATTTTTTATAGGAACTTGGCCTTTTTCACATTTATGTTTTTGTGAAGATCTGACTACTTTTTGAAAAATTTTATATGATAAAACTTTTTAAACTTAAAATTTCTAGTGTGTTTTATTTCTATTCATGATCACTGTGCCAGTTAAAAATAGCATAGTTATATTAAATAATGGATTAGAGCTTGATGGGTATTGGATTGTACACCTTAAAAATGCACTATTGTGTCATTACAACTGGTCGCCGATGTGTACTCAATTTTGTAAGAGTAGTCTGAAAAGAAATATGTAAATTGCGTGACCCCGCCTATTTTCTCAATGTATTTACATATTAAAGTCTGTTTAGCCGAAGTAAATAACTCACAAGGATATGAACAATGTGCATGCAAAGTTTTAATAGGGTAGCTGGTGCTTTAATTTTTGTATTTTCCGATTGAGTAAATCAATTAGGACTATTTGTCTACAAAATATCAGCTCTCTACAGTATAATATTACGCAAAATTTTTATGGGCCTGGCCCCGCCGAATTTTATATCTGCTAGTATGAAAAAAGTAATGGGAAAAACATGAGTAATAGACTAAAAAATGTTAAGGCGAAGTACATGAAAGAAAAAGCTAAGATTTATGGGTGAAGTCTCACGGCCGCTTTTCAAAACAGGAAATTTTTACTTTGGATAAGTGCAATGTGTATGAAAAGTTTCAATAAAATTTAACTTAATTTTGAGTTTACAATGCTTGTTCCCATCCCTTGATTGAAACTACTGGTTTCTTAGATTTTTCTTAGTGATCTCTGATCTAGATTAATTTTTGTACTGAATTTCCGCTCTCTAGTGAAAATTGTACTTTTAGAGGATAAAAAAACTTCTTGGTTTAAAGATTTTCCCATTGGCTTACTCATCTACACTTACTTAAGTATAAAATTTCTGCTGTCTAGCGTGAACTATACCCTATAATTTTATGAGCATTACCCACTATTCCTACTATTTTAAACAATATTGCTGTGAGCAGCGCTTGTAATTCATGCTAATTTTCTTCTAAAATATACTAGACCGAAGTAGATTAAACACAAGGCTAAAATTTTATGGGAGTGATCACGACCACTTGTTTAGGTGATAGTTCAAAGTATTGTATACGTGTAACGTATATGCAAGGTTTTACTAAAGTGGCTTAAGTTAAAAGCTGTATATTGACAGCCTTATTTATATAACTTATTAAGGCTTTATAGAGTGGTTTTAACGCAAATTTTCATAAAAATTTTTTCTTAAAAAACCTTAATAAGTTTTACAAATAAGGCTGCAAATTTTCAGGTTCAAACAATAGTAGAGTGGCCCCGCCCATTCAAGTAAAATTTTTTGGTTTTTCAGATTTTTATAGTTGGTCTCTCACCTAGACCTACTTGTGTATCAAATTTCAGCTCCTTAGCGCAACTTTTAATTTTTATGGGCGCAGCCCCGCCCCTCTGACTTAAACTTCCGGGTTTTCAGATTTTTCTAATTGGTTTCTGACCTAGACCTACTCGTGTATCAAATTTCAGCTCCTTAGCGCAACTTTTAATTTTTAATATTTATGGGCGTAACCCTGCCCACTTTTCCAAACTCAAGATTTTTTCCGGCCTGTGTTTATTGTTCGTGTCGAGTTTCGGAGCAAACTGATTATAACACATACAGAAATAGTATATCTAAATATGCTGAGCCGTAGTACACGAAAATGAGATTGAAATTGTATGGGCGTGTCAACGCCCACTTTTTTTATAAAAAAATTTTAGGCTTGTATTATCGCATTATGTATGCCAAATTTCAATAAAATAGCTTCCACTAAGCGCCTTAGATCTGATGTTTTAGTTCTAGCCTTTATGGGCGTAGCCCCGCCCTCCTGGCCAAAATTTTCGGATTTTAAAATCTTTTTTAGTTTATTGCTCACGTAGACCTAGCTCTGTAGCAAATTTCAGCTCACTAGCTTAGATTTTAATTTTTATGGGCGTAGCCCCGCCCACTTGGTGTAAATTTTCAGGTTTTCAGATTTTTTTGGTTCATTGCTCACCTAGATCTACTCGTGTACCAAATCTTAGCTCTCTACCTATAGCGGAAGTGCTTCATCAATTTGATGAGTGATCAGTGAGTCAGTGAGTATGTCTTAAAATATTTGAAACTTTGATGTGTGGTTACATGAATTTATTCTAATTATGGTTTAAATTTCATAATTTTACGGTCGCGGCGAACAAAGTTATGAGGGGGTTAAAAACAGCTCGAATGGCTTCCTGTAAATATACACACTGCGTGCATTGCACTATGGGGCCAATGATAAGTTTTTGAGGCAATAAATCACAGAAAACAATACTATGATACTAATGAGTTTCTAAGTCTTCAGTAAAAATTTTAAGTCGATTGGGGGGTGCCACGCCTATTTTCAGTAGGTGAATTAAAGTGATACTATGGTTGAAGATAACTGGAATATAATAAGTTTCTGATTTTGAATTAGGTCACTGTAAATGTTAACCAAAATGTAGGTAAACATTTAAAGTCAATCTGCCTACTGCAGTACCCACCTCTATTGACAGGATATATATGCATAGCGATATTTGACTCTTTGATTTAAGCGATATATACATCAATTCTGTTTCATGTAACTTTTATTTAACAATTAACTTTAAATCACAAAATAATTCATATCAATTCATTTCAGAAAATTACTTAAAAAACTAATAGACTTCTTGCTGTGAACAGCTGTGTGTTTATGATATCCCGGGCATTTAGATTCAATAATACTTAACCAGCCTAAAAACAGAAAATTTAATTAATACGTACAAAATATTGTATTTTGTAATAAATTCTTACTTGAGTATTTTCCGTTTCATCAACTTCTAATTCGAAATTGATATAAAAAGAATCATCTGCATCTTCTTCAGAATCTGAAATATCTTTATTATTAGCTGCACTTGACGTACTTGATAGTTGATACTCAGGAGTTTCAGGAATCTTTAAAAGAAAAATAACTTCTCTTGGAAGCTGCAAACTTCTCTTTTTTAAAAGACGATTTTTCAGATAAATACTTGATAATAATGGGTCATCCATTATATTATGCTCCCCAGAATCCTTTCGTGCATGCTCAATGCGGTCCTTTTTATAAAATTTATTTTTCACCTCAGAAGCATTTTCACCAGCACATCCGAGAGGTACGATTGATGCTTGCAATATTTGAGAAGAATGTGCTAAAATTTTATGCAAAATCGCTGGCATTGGGTACCATTCGTAATTTTTAAAATATATGTCTGCAGTTTCATAGCAAAACTTTTTTAATTGGTCGACACTTATTTCAAATTCACAGTTAATTGTGATAAGAATTATATGTAAACGTTTTAAAAGTTCGAAATTAATGTTAGTTGTAGAAGAAAATAACTCTGGATTAGAAAATGCTTTTCGTGCCTTATTGCTGTCGTTTGTGGAGAATTGCTCTTGAATTTCTTCTTTTCTCTTTAGCATAAGAAGTTTCTCATCAGAACTCCGAATTTGCCATTTTTTAATATTAAGTCTATATGAAAGATTTAAAACAAGTTCAAAACATCGAATCCAGGCATGTAGTGTACTTATACCATACTTTAATGCATTCGATTTTGGCTGAAATACCGACGAGTTCAAATCTTTAACTGACAAAAACTGTTTCGGATTTCCACCACATATTGGACTCGACTGGGTACTATTTGTCCCTGTGAGTATGTTCAACACTTGTCCATCAATTAAACTCATAATAAGCTCGTACTTTACTGTAACCTTTCTACCGTTTATCATAAAATATTCCAAAGGCTTAAGATTTGATATTTGTACATCCAAATTAGCTTTTTCATTCATAATATGTTCTTTGGTTTCTTTTATAAACTCAATTTTAAGTGGTCGGCAAAAACGGACGGATTGAGGTGTACGGTTAATCCAAATGATTGAATTACCTGCCGTGACTACCTTTAATGGTATAACTGAGGTTACAAAGAGTGAGCTATCTAAACTTTCTGGAGTATTGCTGTTAAATACTTGTTTAAATGCACTTTGTCCTATGGAACCGTCAAAGCCGTAGCTTAAAACCAAATTGACTTCATTGACCTCATCCATACGCGTCATAACTTGTTCTTGGTATGACAAAATTCTTTTTGCTATATGATCAACCAAACTTTGGAGAGGAATATGTTCTGATGAATCCGTTACCGTTAGTCCATCAGGTCGGCATTCCAACTTGCACTTTTGAATTTTTTTATAACTAGGAAAAATATCACAGTTTCTTGACTTACTCATCTTTCTTATGTTAATATACTGTTGTCTTGTTAAATTATTCTCCAGTAAAAAGCTTAATACTTCTTCAGCGGAAAGCTGATGACATTTTATCGTTAGAAGTTATTTTTTTTCTCATTGCAGTTGGTTCAGATGGAGACGAAACAGCTTTCTTTAAAATAAAGTTTAAATCAGTATATTTCGATATATTAGCATGAATTAATAGCTTGGTATCATTTTCTTGTTCCAGCGACATTTCTGAAGCCATTTTTCTTTTTTGTCTCTCACTTCCTTTGCTATACTCCACATAAAGACGTCCCTTTTTCTTTGCAACTTCACTTTCTAATAGTTTGAAAATCGCCTCATGAAATAACCATTCTCTTTCATTTTCTAGAAAACGTTTTGTGCTTCTCCGGTTTTTTACCCACTTTTGCTTGGCATGTGCACAAAAATTATTAATTTGTTTTTTTACAGTCGTCATACTGTTTTCATTTATATTTCTATTAAATTTCTTGGAAATCCAGTTGACAACATTAACAGGTTTTCTATCATTTTCCAACCAAAAGTTAAAAATATCCAAATTTTTAAGTTTTAGGCTATATAAAAATTCATTTTCATAAAAAACGGCAGTTTGGAGCAAATATTTTTTCCAAAAGATTATAGTACATATTATTACCTTTCCCCACATATACATTTCTTCACAGATACGCTCCGATACAGAAAGTTCTACTCCAAGGAACATAGGTACGACAACAAAAACTTCACAAAAAAGACAACACAGTTTAACACAAAAAATTATTTACTGCATCTAATTATTTTCTTTTATTTTTAATAGCATTTTAATTTACATACCTTTAGAAATATTTTTAATTTTGCAAAACTATTATAATATTGTTTGTTGTTGTTTGTTTATGGCAGAATTTCAGAAAATGTAGCAAAGGAAAAAATGACAACATTGACAGCGCGGTATGAAGCTATGAGATGTCACCTGACTTTTATTTTTAATATTTGAGTGTTTAAAAGTGTTAAGCATAAAATTCCGTTATTATTTTTTTTAAATGTTTGACTTGAAAAATTGACTTTTTGCCTCAAAAACATGTCATCGGCCCCTCTGTGCATTGGCCGGAACTTGGCCAATGTAGATAAACTACAAACTGCATATAACGTTTGTATTACAATGTCACTCAAAACAAATGTTTATGTTTTTTATTTAATCAAAAAAAGCATTTAACATTTTGGTTATTTTTTCACATATGGTTACTTTTTCAAAAAATGTGATGTTTAATGTAATAATTTTTTGGTTGTGGCAGCACTGATTACATACATACTCATATCTGGTTTCTAGTTTTACTGATGATTTTGCTTTTTGACTACTTTTACTGCTACCTCAATGTTATTATAATTGCTGCTTCAATGTTATTATTAAATTGCTGCTGAAATGTTATTCTAAAACTACCTCAATGTTATTAACATACTACCTCAAAATTTTCTAGTCATAAAAAACAAAACTAAAAATGTAGTAGTAGTTATAAAACAAAAATCTCAATCAAACGAATAGAAAACTATTTAGTTTTTGAGCTGCTACTTCATTTTCGTTATTACTGCTGCTGCTTAATTTTTAGTTTATTATTCTTATCATGTATCAGTAGTTTTAAAAAAGGTAATGCTACGAGGCAAGACAACTGCTCCTGGTACTATTACTTGTAATTGTTTGGAGTAGTAGTTTTAGCAATAGTAAAAAAAATGTTCAGTTAATGTAGTTTTTTAAACACTGGTTTTAAGTATATATAAAAAAATAACTGAGATTACAAAAAATAAAAGCAATGTGAGTCCGATCACAGGGGAGATGTGTAAACATCTAGTAATGCAAAATTTTTTTAAAGTTTTTGTTTTATGCTTTTAGTATATTTTTTTAAATTAATCAATTAAAAGTATCAAAACTTTCAATATTGTAAACACATAGGAATTTGTTGGTTTTTGTTTGTTTTATTAAACTTATTTTGTTAGTAAATGGGCACACTGCAGTATATGTATATGTACTGCATTAAAAATTGCAGTAAGCAGTAAATTTCCTGATTACTAAAAAAAATTCAGTAAATTTTTACTGCTAATGAAATTTAATTAACATTACCAGTAAAATCGTAGGGCCGTAATCATAATAAAGTTTTTTTCATTCAAATTTTGAAATTTTTGTATGAAAAAAATTTAGCCACTTGGTAGAATTTCATTATGAATACAAGCATTACTGATTACTGCAAATTCAATGCACCTCATCATATAATAAATCATTTAGGCACTTTATAAAAATTGCAGAAAAAATTTTAGTAATCAGTAAAAATTTACTAGTTAAAAAATTATTTTTACTGAAATTTTAGTAGTACTGCAAAGTGCCCATCTATGGTAAATGCCTTAAGTACAAATAATTAATATTGGCTTATGCTAACTAAAATAAGATATATAAATTTTTGACTCTGCTGTATTTAAAATTTAATGGAAAACTGCATATATAGTAGTGCAGTTATTAGTTATGAGGGTTTGTGGAGAATTGCTCATATGCAAATGGAAAACGTCAAATAAAAATTTTGATAAAGCTTGCGACTGTGGCTTTGCAAAATTTGTATTAAAATCTCCACCCATAATAATTGGCATGAGGTGGAGATTGATACCCAATTGTCGTACACCAGCTTCAGTGTAAGGCAACAGTACGTAATGAAGATATGTTATAATATAATATTATGAATTCTTTATAAAGACTGGTATATATCTTTTAAACAAATATTTGACATTTAAAACGCTCTTCTATTTAAAAGTTTATATATATTTTATTTATTTTATATTTGAGACATTTTTTTTTAGATTCTAATTGAACTATAGTGAATATTTAATCAGAAATAATTTTTAGTCAGCTAAGTTCAGTAATTTCAATTCTTTTATTGAATGAAATATTTTTATTAATTAATGTGAGTTTCTAAAGAAGAGAAGAAAAATTAAATTAGACTTTTAAGCTGGGGCATTAAAAGTTAAATATATATATAACGTACTTCTTTTTAACCAACAGATTTTCAAATTCTTCGTTTGTTTGAAAGAGTTTACTTTCGGTTTGATCCCATAAATTTTTTTCAATATAAGTTTTTTTTTAGTAAAATTGTTTTATTATAAAAATATTTTTTGTATTTACAGAATTTTATTTTTATAAAAATATTTTATTCTATTTAACTGTAATAATCGTTTCAACTGTTTAATTTACTTCAAATTACGAGTAATTTTCCTTTACAATACATGTCTTAAGTTATATGTCTCAATGAGATGTCATAAAAATATAATTTTATATATCATAGTTGTTTGTAATAAACAAAATTGTTTTTTTCCAAAACAAACAAAATGTTTATCCATAAAAATACCACTTTTGTAATAGCAACGTACCGATAATAATAAAATGTACTTCATATTATCGTTAGTTAATTTATTGTTGAACCTTCATAGTGACCAAACGTCTTAAGCTTGGATCACACGATCGGAACAATGTACCAGTTTTCGTCGGCTCACTACAATAAGGTCATAAGTAATAAGCCAAAATGGCATTATTTCTTAATTAGTTCTTGAATAAGTGTATATGGCTTTATTACCAATACAGTGTGGTGCAGTTATGTAATTATATTTCAATTAATTGAGAAATAAGGCAAATTTACCTCGTTACTTATGAATTTATTTCAGTGAGCGGACGAAAATTGGTAAATTGTGCCAGTCGTGTGATCCAAGCTTTTGCCTAGTTTTTTCTACATACATATGTACATACTAAACCAAACAAATTATAAAAAAATATTCGTAGTACATAATATTCGTAATACTGTTGACTTTGATAAATAAGCTTTGTTTGCTTTGCTAATATTTTTTACATAGTCAGAAATAACAAAACCACAACCGCAAACAAAGTAACATTGAGGAATACTCTATATTAGTATGTACCTCAAAAACAAAAAATTGTGAAGTAAGTTCTAACGGCACAAATGCCTATTTTACTGTGAGTTCTGAAGATCTTAAAGAAAACTATAAAAGTAAAAAATCTGATGATAGCCCTTTTTTAACGGCAAAGCCACTTTTTAGTCAGCGATCAACTTCGCTTTGTCCAATGCCAACTAGTGATTCGTTAACATTACCCTTGCCTAGTACCACTTCATTTAAGCCAGCGATATCATCCGCGTCGATCTAATGTTCATCACTTAACCAAGTTATCACTTGAGATAACAGTAGCCCAAAACCCAAGGTCCAAGTTGGAATGGACATATATATAACTATAGTAAAGCGTGGGCGAAGACGTAATTCTTCTAAAATTTCATCTTCTTCAAAGATGTCGAGGGATAACAGCGCAAAACTTTCCAAACCACCTTTAATATATTAGTGCTTTTTATAGGAATTGTTAGAATTTAAGTTTAAAATTTTTTTCTGCTGCGAATGCATAATACACTGCTTCAAGCATTATTTAACAATTGAATTTGAGCATTTCCTCATGGAAAGAAATATTGATATAATGCTGGTCTCTGAGACTCACTTGACTTCGAGAAGCCGCTTTTAAATAATGCCTACACTATATATGATACAAAGGACCCTAGAGGAAGAGCATGTGTCTATAAGCAATTCTAATAAAGTCAAGACTCAAGCACTATATTTGTGCAGAACATCTACAAGTAACTAATATTTGCGTCTACAATTTTTGTACGAATTTCGTAACATCTTCAATTTACTCCCCTCCCATATTCTCAATCACTGTAGATTAATACGAGGATTTCTATAAATCGCTTGGACCTTTTTCGCAGCAGCTGGCGTCTACAATGCAAAATATAAGTTCTGGGGATCGCGTCTTATTACTCCTACAGTTCGGGCGTTGTTCAGCACAATCGCTAAAATAGGCTTACCCTCATACCTAAATAAGAGGGGAAAGCGTTGCGTCAGCAGTAGGGTACGTATTTTCAGTGCAATTTTTTTACATTTAAATGTACTAAAAATTCGTACCCTGCTGCTAACCCAACTCTTGCCGCTCTTATTTAGGAATTAGGGTTAGACGTCATCTGGCGTGGGGAACCTACTTACTGACTTATTGCCATACAAAAAATTCCGGATGTTATACATTTTGGCGTCATGAAAAATATTTCTAGAGATTTAATTCACGTTGAAGCTTCTCTATATCTCTCCTCCGATTACTCAACCACTATCGTCACAATCTGTAACCCACTAAGAAGTGACTTACCTGACCCATATGCGAAGATGATCAATCGTGTTAATTGGCTGGGATTTAAAAAAATAGTAGTCATTGCACGGAAAATATTAAGCTAAGAACACCAGATGATATTGGAACTAACATTGCCAATCGTAACGAAAATATTAAACAGGCTGCTGAACATGCCACTACCTCCCATCCGCAGAGTGGGTTTAATAGAATTTATTTTATTTTGAACGTCTCATGTGTGAAAAAAGAAGAGCTAGAAGGGAATGGCAACAGCACAGATCACCCCAACATAAAATCAGATTTAAAGAGTGCACTAAACGACTCCAAGAGTTGCTTGCATCTGAAAAATTATCTGGAAGGTCTTGATGTCACACCGGCATCTAATTACTCCTTGTGGCGCGCTGCTAGAAAGCTTAAAACACCTGTTGAGGTTAAACTACCTCTGCGCACATCTACCGGAGATTGGGCCAGAAGCGATACTGAAAAAGGTAAAATATTTGCTGAGCATTAAAATTCGTATTTAACCCAAAGACATGTACTAGTGATGCTGATTTGCCGAATGCAATATAAGACGCGTGTTGTTCAAACACTAATTGCCGAACTCAACCCGAAGAAAGCTCCAGGTATTCATGGAATTAGTAACCACATGCTGATGAAGTTGCCTCGTATTGCAATTAGAATCTTGTTATTAATTTTCAATGTCATTTTACGACTGGAGTATTATTCAAGAAGCTGGAGGCTGGCAGGGCAAAGATCTTACCAAGGCTGAGTCATATAAGCTTATAAGCTTACTATGAACAATCTCAAAACTCTTCGAAAAGTTGCTCATGACTAAATTGTTCAAAATTTTAGCTAATAATAGGCACATTCCGGACCATCAACTTGGTTTTAGAAGTCAGTATAGCACCATTGAACAAACGCATATAGTCGTCCAAGTTGTAAGAAGAACATTTGAAGAAAAGAAGTAGTGTTCTGCTCTCTTTATTGATGTTTCTCAGGCATTTGATAAAGTATGTCACGAAGAGCTAGTTTTTAAATTGAAGATATGTCTGCCAGTAAACATACAAAAACTTTTGGAAAGTCATACAACTGATAGGAAGTTCACGGTCGTTGAATAAGTGTACCCGAATCTATATCTTGTGAGGACTATTATGCAAGTTTGTTTTGTATGGATTATTTGAATTTTTTTTATTGCATAAGGAAACCCATACTCTGTTTTTTTTTATTAAAAAAATAAAAATAAAGAATGATAATAAATTGTAGTTTGCCTTGGATTTTACTTTTGAAAAAAAAAAACAAAAAGGAAATTAAAATTATTTTTTTTTGGAAAAAAGGTAAAGATAAATAAATTTAATTTAAAAAGAAAAGTTTTACTAGAAATAAATTTTGAAAAATAAATTGATTACGTGGATATTTTGGAGACGTTTTAATGATTGTGTTTCAAATATCAGAGTCTAAGTTGTGGGAGCAATAACAAATAATCCGTATAAACACCAGATAATATTTACGAAGTACAAACATATCTGAATATCCTTTACGCACATACATATAAAAAAAAAACTGTTGGCTGGGAGCATTTGAGAATTTATATTTCATCAAGTTACAAATAAATACATCTATCAGCTATTTCTGAATTTGGAACTACAGTTTTTTTTTACCAAGTTTTAATAAGAAGGACATTTTTTCAAGATTCTGTTACAAGGGAGCAGTACAATTTTCATTCAGGAAGAAGAAGACGAATAAACCGAAAAATTACACACCTATACATACATATATAAAATTCATTAAGGGATAAACGTTACAGAATTTTATAGTTACATATTGTGATTAAAATTTAAAATAATTACTTATTTGTGTTTATTTAAAAATGAAATCATTATAATTTTAACGTAATTTTCACATACACACAAATAAACAACACATAACATACATACAATGCACCATTCATACATGTGAATAACATTAAAAATACCTAAACACATTTATACATATTAATTTTAACTACAAAATATTTTATGTTACAATACAAAAGCTAAATATATTCATACAAATATAAGACAAATTCCGGACTACAGGCCTGCAGTCGTCGTTGGAACATATAATTTGGTGAGTCAATAAATAAATATTATACATATTTATTTACATTTATATAAACATGCAATATTAAACATAAAATATTTTGTGCAAAAATACAAATATCAATATTAACTTTCAACATTTAACTAACATTTTCATCAACATTAAAAATTGTTTTATGTTTATAATATAAACTGATAAAATTTTAACATATGTATATCTAAACTGTTATTATTAATTTTTTTTATTTTACCCAACTTATCATCAGTATTGGAAGTTGCTTAATGTTAATAACTTAACTGTTAAAATATAAAATTCATATTTTCTGTTATAATTTGATTTACTTGTTTAAAATTTTGTTTTACATTTACATATCCATTTAAATAACAGTTACATATGTATATTAAATCTTAATGAATTAATGGTTCTATACTTGAACAGAAATAAAATGTTAGCATACTTTTTTTTTTAGACAAGAAAAGAAAATTTAAAAATTAGATTTTTTTTACATAATGGCTATGTAAGTTTTTTTTATTTCACGAAACCTAAAAAAAACTGTTAGATAAGGACACAATGGGTTATTCTAATATACAATTTCTAGGAATAACGTAGGTAGGGAGGGTACAGACTAGTAGAAATGGAGACAAACAACTTAATTCGTTTTTCAAAATAAGAAATCTTTACATTCTTAATTGTTTTGTTTGTTTTTTTTAATTTAATTTTATTTTAACATTGTATATGGTTGAATCAGAACAATTTTTATAAATACTACCTAATAACTTAAATTTTTCTGTAACGGATAAATCCCATCTGAAGTAATTAAAGAATCCCCCAATTTCCGCAGAGCTTAGCTGGTATTAAAGGTAGTATACACTTCTGATGAATAGGGTTAACTTTTAGGATTCGTTACATAAATTTAATGGCGCCCAACGTGGGGCACAGCGTTCATATACCGGTTTAAATACTTATACGGGTTCAATTGTAAACTAATGGCGTTTTCTTTTCTGAATAAAGTGTGACATTTTTATACTTTTTATTAAAAAAAATACAACTTAGCGTTCGTCGAAAGAAAAAATTTAAGCTCGCAAGGATTGATACAATAATTTCTAATAAAATGTATATTTCAGAAAATCATTTTATTGCGAATTTTCATTAAAAAGTGTAACAAGTGTAACATTTTTTTCCAGAAAAGAAAATGCCATAAGTTCATCTTGCTGTTGTCTCTAATTTTGTTTATTCTGAATTTAGCTATTATATGTTTTTATTTAATTTTTCTTTTGTTTTTAAAAATTAATGATTCTGTTGTGATGTATTTTGGATTTTAGATATTCGTATATTGAGATCTCTAAACCTTATACATTTATATGGGATGAATTATTTATATTCATGTGTTAAATTGAGTCGGAGATTTTGGATATTGGACTTAGCTTCGATATGCTACTCACGATTATTTAATTTTATTTTGCAATTTCTTCAAAATTTAGGTTGGAGTTTAAGCATGATTGAGAATTTTGTTTCTGAAATATGTTTGGATACATACTCTTATAGCACCTTCCAATCAAGTTTTTTTTGTCTACTTTGGATTTAATCTATTCGAGATATAATTTATTTTACTTTAACGTAAACTAATTCGTTATCCAATTCATTTTTCAGTTTTATTTTGGATGTAAAGATTTTTATTATTGAAAATTTTTTTTATAATGTCCTATCTAAATTTTTTTTATGGAGTAGTGGAATATTAATAATATTGCTTATTTTAATTCTCTGGCAAATAAATAAATATTTTTTTTAATGGTTTTAACAAGAAGTCAGGAAAATTTGATGAATTTAGATCAACCTGCTAATGTAAGTTTTTCAATAAATTTTGATTCGGAAAATAACTCTGAACAAGCAACAAATGCTGTAGGAAATTCAACGAATAGAAGGCCAGGTAGCGGTGTTCATAATAGTACTGCACAGCGAAACCAACAAAATAGGGAAAATAATAATGTTAGACAAATTGTAGCAGATTCTTTAAACGATTTTCGTGGCGAAATGGCTGCATTAATTACAAGTGAAATACTGACGTGTTTTCAAAATTTGAATATAAATTCTGTTCCTGTTGTTCCTAATTCTAATAGCTCTAACAATGCCAATACAAATTCACATTTATCGGACAATAGAAACTCACCAAATTTTCCGCCAAGAGCTGGATCAAACTCATCGCATGAACCTTTCTTTGCAGAAAATGTGTTAAATATTATCTGTAATTGGAAATTGAAATTTACAGGTTATGACAACGATATATTAGTTGACGAGTTTATATATCGGGTTAATATTCTGACCACAAATAATTTAAAGGGTGATTTCGATCTTTTATGCAAGTACGCTCACAGCCTTTTTGAAGGAAAAGCTCTGGTATAGTTTTGGCGTTTTCACAGACAACATGACGACATAGACTGGACGACTTTGACTGCAGCATTAAAAACACAATACAAGATTGTACATAGTGACTTTGATATTTTAGATGACATTCGCAGACGGAAACAAAAGGCAAATGAAAGTTTTGATAAATACCTGGATGTAATATCGGCAATGATGGACAAATTAAAGAATACTATGAATGAACAAGATTTATGTGAGACTTTGATGCGAAATTTGAAAAGTGATGTTAGATTGGAACTTCTTCATTTAGAAATAACGAATGTTTCTCAATTGCGTCACGAGGTTAAAAAACACGAAAAATTCATGAATGAAAATCATTCTTATGAAAATCGGAAAATAACAAAGGGTCATATTTCTGAAATATCAGATCGAGTTGATATAGAATCAGACTGTGTTTACTGCAAAATAATTTCAAATGTTGGAATTGTGATAAAGTTGGTCATACATACATTGACTGTATGGATACCAAGAGAGTGTTCTGCTATGGATGTGGTGTTAAGGACACGTACAGACCAACATGCCCCAATTGTAGTATGAAATTTCAGGGAAACGTACAGAGAGATGTCCGTCGCAAATAGATCGGGCATCCGTAGAAAAAAATAAAGAAAGTAAAGAAGCGTTCCCTAACTCAGAAATTTAAGGTTTGGGATGTACCTCTCTTATCGAACATTATATCGATACTAGTGGCTCAAAACCAATTAAGCAACGTTACTATCCTATTTCCCCTGCTATTGAGAAACAATTAAGTGGAGAAATAGATAGAATGTTGTCACTTGGAGTGATAGAAGAGGCTCCTAGCTCACCTTGGTCTTCACCAGCAGTTGTGATTATCAAGCCTGGAAAGATTAGAATGTGTGTGGACAGTCGTAAACTAAATTCAGTGACAGTCAAAGACGCGTACCCTATACCTAATATAGACGGACTTATTGCAAGACTTCCATCAGTTTACTACATATCGAAAATTAGATTAGACTAGAGGAAAGTTCTAAAGCAAAGACTGCATTTACAATTCCTAATCGGCCTTTGTATCAATTTACAATAATGCCGTTTGGACTGTGCAATGCACCGCAATCATTGTGCCGACTAATGGACTTGGTCATTCCGTACTATCTAAAATCTCACATTTTTGTTTATTTGGACGACTTACTTACAGTATCTCAGACCTTTGATGAACATTTAAGACATTTAATGGAGGTGGCTTCACAGCTACGTAAGGCTGGTTTGACTATAAATGTTAAGAAGAGTAGTTTTGCTTTGAATAAAGTGAAATACCTGGGGTATATTGTGGGTAATGGAACGTTGCAAGTTGACGATGATAAGGTTAAGGCCATCACGGATTTCCCGGTACCAAAATCAATTAGACATTTGAGACGGTTTTTAGGAATGACAGGATGGTACCGACGATTCATACACGATAATTCGACTTTGACTTTTCATTTGACTGAGCTTTTAAGTAAAAAGAAAAATTTTATTTGGACAGTATATGCACAAACAGCTTTTGACACATTAAAAGACAAACTTACAACAGCACCTTTACTTATCCATCCGAATTACGATAGACAATTTATATTGCAGTGTGATGCTAGTACATATGGCGTAGACGCAGTTTTAGCGCAGGAGGACGACAACGGGACAGAGCGACCCATTGCCTATATGTCACAAAAATTAAATAAAGCTCAAAGGAACTATACTATAACTGAACTGGAATGCTTAGCTGTCGTATTAGCAATAAAAAAGTTTCGTTCCTATATTGAAGGCCATGATTTTAGAGTAATAACTGACCATGCTAGCTTGAAATGGCTAATAGGCCAAAAAGATCTTCACGGTAGGCTTGCCAGATGGTCATTTAAATTACAAGGCTTTAGTTTTACAATAGAGCATCGGAGTGGAAAACAAAATGTTGTGCCAGACTCATTATCTAGAGCTTATGAAGGGGAAGAATTTGTGGAAGGTATTGAACTGGAAATTATACCAGCTATAGATCTGGAATCGGATGCATTTAATTCGAATGAATATCAAAAATTACGTGAAGACTTTCAAACTTCGGAAATGCCAGATTTTAAAATTGTGGATAAGTACATATACAAGCGAACAGGTTTTTCTACTGGACAGGTGGACGAGTCTGATTCGTGAAAACTTTTTGTCCCATCTGAACTCCGTGAGGATGTCATGTATGCAGCGCACAATATTCCAAACGCATCTCATGGTGGAATCGGAAAAACTTTAAAGAGAATCAGAAGATATTTTTACTGGCCAAAGCTTGTGACTGGAGTAAAAAGTTATATTTTAAACTGCGATTTGTGTAAAACGTCTAAGACACCGACAACTAATTTACGACCACCTTTGGGACAAATGGTTATAACTGAAAGACCTTTTCAACGAATTTATAGTGACATAATAGGACCATTACCTAAGACAAAGACAGGATATACAGGTATTTTAATAGTCCTGGATCATTTTTCAAAGTTTGCATTTTTAAAACCTCTAAAGAAACTAGTTTCGAAACATATAATATAGTTGCAGACAGAAATTTTTCATTGTTATGGCGTGCCACAGATTATAGTATCAGATAACGGGACACAATTTACATGTAAGGAGTTGAAACAATTTTTAAATAAGTATGGCACGCAATATATGTTGACTGCTGTTTATAGCCCTCAAGCTAATGCTAGTGAACGCGTTAATAGGTCGATAAATGAAGCATTAAGATCATACATTAGAGGTGATCAACGTAATTGGGATGGTTATATTAGCAGTATTAATTGTGCTCTTCGGAATAGCTTACATCAAACTTTAGACAAGGCGCCATATCAAATAGTTTTCGGACAAACAATGATAACACATGGGAAAGATTACAAACTTTTAGACAGACTTAGACTTTTGGTTGAAACGGATTTACATATTGAAAGACGGGACGAGTTTTCATTGATAAGGGATTCCATTAGGGATCATATGAAAAAGGCTTACGACAAGAATGCTCGATTGTATAACTTACGGTCACGAGTCAAGGAATATTCAATTGGACAAGAGGTTATTAGACGGAATTTTACTCAAAGTTCGAAAGTTAATTTTTATAATTCTAAATTGCCACCAGTTGGCGTGAAAGCAAAAGTTCTCCGGAAGATTGGAAATGTAAATTATGAGTTAAAGGATGTGGATGGCGACAACATAGGCGTATATCACGCTAAGGATATATGGACATGAAGAATTTGACTTCAGGAATATTTTTTTTATGGATTGATATTGTCCTTTACAGAACCAGCTCATCAGTTTACTTAAACTTTAACCTGTTTCTGTTTTGTGAGGACTATTCTGCAAGTTTGTTTTGTATGGATTATTTGCATTTTTTTTTTATTGCATAGGGAAACCGATGTTCTGTTTTTTTTTTTTTTTTTTTTTTATATTAAAAAAATAAATAAAAATGAATGATAATAAATTGTAGTTTGCTTTGGATTTTACTTTTGAAAAAAAAAGAAAAAGGAAATTAAAAATTTTTTTTTGGAAAAAAAGGTTCTGTACGAACTGGATGAAAAAAAAAAAATAATAAATAAATTTAATTTAAAAAGAAAAGTTTTACTAGAAATAAATTTTGAAAAATAAATTGATTACGTGGATATTTTGAAGACGTTTTAATGATCGTGTTTCAAATATCGGAGTCTAAGTTGTGGAAGCAATAACAAATAATCCGTATAAACACATGTACTAGTGATGCTGATTTGCCGAATGCAATATAAGACGCGTGTTGTTCAAACACTAATTGCCGAACTCAACCCGAAGAAAGCTCCAGGTATTGATGGAATTAGTAACCACATGCTGATGAAGTTGCCTCGTATTGCAATTAGAATCTTGTTATTCATTTTCAATGTCATTTTACGACTGGAGTATTATTCACTGGAAAGTCATACAACTGATAGGAAGTTCACGGTCGTTGAATAAGTGTACCCGAATCTATATCTTGTGAGGACTATTATGCAAGTTTGTTTTGTATGGATTATTTGAATTTTTTTATTGCATAAGGAAACCGATACTCTGTTTTTTTTTTTTTTTTTTTTTTTTTTTTTTTTTTGATTAAAAAAAAATAAAAATAAAGAATGATAATAAATTGTAGTTTGCTTTGGATTTTACTTTTGAAAAAAAAAAGAAAAAGGAAATTAAAATTTTTTTTTTTTGGAAAAAAGGTTCTGTACGAACTGGATGGAAAAAAATTATAAATAAATTTAATTTAAAAAGAAAAGTTTTACTAGAAATAAATTTTGAAAAATAAATTGATTACGTGGATATTTTGGAGACGTTTTAATGATTGTGTTTCAAATATCAGAGTCTAAGTTGTGGAAGCAATAACAAATAATCCGTATAAACACCAGATAATATTTACGAAGTACAAACATATCTGAATATCCTTTACGCACATACATATAAAAAAAAAACTGTTGGCTGGGAGCATTTGAGAATTTATATTTCATCAAGATACAAATAAATACATCTATCGGCTATTTCTGAATTTGGAACTACAGTTTTTTTTTACCAAGTTTTAATAAGAAGGACATTGTTTCAAGATTCTGTTACAAGGGAGCAGTACAATTTTCATTCAGGAAGAAGAAGACGAATAAACCGAAAAATTACACACCTATACATACATATATAAAATTCATTAAGGGATAAACGTTACAGAATTTTATAGTTACATATTGTGATTAAAATTTAAAATAATTACTTATTTGTGTTTATTTAAAAATGAAATCATTATAATTTTAACGTAATTTTCACATACACACAAATAAACAACACATAACATACATACAATGCACCATTCATACATGTGAATAACATTTAAAATACCTAAACACATTTATACATATTAATTTTAACTACAAAATATTTTATGTTACAATACAAAAGCTAAATATATTCATACAAATATAAGACAAATTCCGGACTACAGGCCTGCAGTCGTCGTTGGAACATATAATTTGGTGAGTCAATAAATAAATATTATACATATTTATTTA
>OX465279.1:12813209-13004909 GCA_949987645.1 Tachina grossa | reverse complement strand
TTTTGATTGATAAAAAGAGACAAAAGAGACGCACAATCCAAATGATAAAAAGCACAAGATGATGACCTGGCAATGATATGGAATCACGATATTGAAAATGGCTTTGAACAGTTTGAATTTGGGCTGGCAGGTGGGGCATTCTGTTACCTTATTATACCGGAGTGAAATCTTGTAGAAACGGCTTTCAGGTTAATGTCCATTTGTCTTCCGTCCCGTTAAAACCCTGGCAAGGACTTGGAAAACGCTCTTTGTTACGTAGCTATTCAGTTGGCCATGCAGGTTCAGTTGATAGGATATCCTGATTAATGCTCGACCTGGCTCTGAACACAAGTTCCCATAAGGACTTGTGTTAACCCTCGCGAGGACCTCACTGCTTGCAAAGGGACCCTCGAGGTCATTAAAGAGCGACTGCATAACGAACACAGATAACGGTTTCAAGATAGGACCCACCCGCACAAACAATGAATACACCAAAAACAAAAACAACAACACAAAAAACACAAACAAACGCCGAGATGCCTTTTTTGAGTAGCTCAAAAACTAAGCGATCTCCAGTTGCTACACCGCTGTCACTGGCAAACACAGGAGAAATCGTAAGAGAGACTAACATTGAGACTCCCCAAGAAAAAACAAGGGATGAAGGTGATGAGAAACAGAGAAGTAGGCAAACACACAGCTCTCCGAGACAAGAATTTATTTTGAAAATGAGATGTTCCGAAGAAGAGGCTTTCGAGCAATGTCAAAAAGTACTGCGAAAGATACGACAAGCTATGAGCAAGCAGAGAAATATAAATATGGATGTTCAGAACGGAATAGCTGAGCTTGAGGAGCTCTTTGACGTCATAGGCGACTACCGCAAAAATTGGAAGACGGCGGAAAAAGACAGAGAGGATAGTTTAATTGCTTTAGAGAAAAACAAAAGAGCATTAAGGATCGAAATCCATGAAACACCGTCTACGTCGCAAAACAAGCGCAGTGCATCAAGCCCCGCGGAGATAAATCCCGCAAAGAAGACGAAAGAATTTTCAAAAAAGGATGAAGAGAAGCCTGAAACTTCAAGGAAACGCGCTGGAAACACTCCAAAAGGGGACAGGAAAAGTGGGAGCGAGGAAATTAAGTCTGCAAAAAAGAGGCGAGGGTCACGCAAATCAAAGAATCGACCAGATGCACTAATAGTCAGACCAACAGATGGTCATAGTTACTCTGAAGTCTTAAAAAACCTTAGAGAAAACGTGAAGCCTGACGAAGCGGAAGTGACCATCCGATCAATCCGAAAGACCAAGGCTGGAGCTATTCTTCTCGAGTTCGGTAAAGGAGGACTGAAGGAAAAGTTTCGAGAGACTATCAAAGAAACCTTGAAAGAAGCCGCGGACGTAAAAGACCTAAAATCTAAGGTTACAATAGAAATCCGAGACATAGATGGCTTTTCTACAAGAGAAGAGGTCCTTGCCGCTATTAAAGCAGGCACAGAAGTTGAAGAAGGAGATATAACAATTCATTTAACAAAGACAAATAGCAGAGAGCAAAGAAGAGCTTTTGTTTCGCTACCTGCGAACAGAGCAAATAAACTTCTGGAAAATGAACGTATAAGAATCGGATGGACAAATTGTAGAGTTAAACGTCATGAAGAAGCTAAACGCTGTTACCGATGCTTTGGTCTCGGACACACGCAATGGGAGTGCAAAGGGCCAGACAGGAAAGCAATGGGTTTGTGTATACGATGTGGCGAGGGTGGCCACATCTTAAAGCAGTGCAAAAACCAACCCAAATGCTGTCTATGCTTAGCGGAAGGTAAGCAGTCAGTGGAGCATATCCCTGCGTCAAAAAGCTGTAGCGCAAGTAGAAAGGCATGATCAAAATATTGCAATTAAACATGCATAGAGGAAAAGTGGCAGACGCACTCCTGCCACAAATACTAACCGAACAAGAAGCTGATGTTGCCATTATAAGTGAGCAGTACAAAAGACGGACAAACGGACATTGGTTTGAGGATGATACCGCTACAGCAGCGATATGGATTCCCAGAGCAAGTGATATATACCCAAAAGCAAGCGGCAAAGGAAATTGTTTTGTATGGACACAACTCGAGGATATAACCCTAGTTAGTTGTTACCTTACACCAAGTGACGGCACCGAAGAGTTCCTCGAAAAGTTAGAAGAAATCGAGGACAAAATACGACAGCTTGAAGGAAATCTCATAGTGGCAGGCGATTTCAACGCACGTGCCATAGAATGGGGGATGCCTACAACAAACTTCAAAGGAAGAAAAATAGTAGAAATGATAGCCAGAGTAGGCCTCACCGTTGCAAATGTTGGAAATATACCAACTTTTAGAAGAGCAGGGTGCCAAGGCACTATTCCTGATATAACTTTAGTCTCTGAGAGAATATCAAATAGGTTAACAAACTGGAGGGTGTTAGAAATATATACGGCAAGCGACCACCAATACATTTCGTACTCCATTGAATCAAGAAATACGATTATTGAAGGCATAAGGCAGCAAAGAGCAAGTGTTCGCAAATGGAACGTAGAAAAACTGGACCGATCTGCGTTAATCGCAGAAATTGATAGACGTATTGAATACGAACAACCCACAAACGACGCTACAATAACAGTTGAAAAAACTATGAGAATAATTAAGCAAGCATGTAACAAATCAATGCCAAAAATTAACCATGGTTACGTAAAGAAGAAATCAGTTTACTGGTGGAACGACGAAATCTCAAACGCAAGGCAAGAATGCCTCAGAGATAGGCGTAAATACACTAGAGCAAGACGTCGGGGGGACGCTGAAAACGAAAGGACAGCATACAAAGAAGCTAAGAAAAAACTACAACTCACCATTTTCAAAAGCAAAAAGAAACTTTGGGAAGATCTACGAGAGGACATAAACCAAAACCCCTGGGGCACAGGGTATAAAATAGTCATGGGAAAACTTGGAGCTAGGATCCCGATAGCACCAATGGATACAGAAGTTATGGAAAAAATCGTAACAACTCTCTTCCCGAGAAACGAAATCCCGATGGACAGAGCCGACACTGATGAAATAACGCACATTCCATTATTCACAGTAGAAGAGTTAACAGCTGCAGTTAATAAACTTAAAAGTAACAAAGCGCCTGGACCAGATGGAATACCCGCTGAAGTAATAAAGGAGATAGCCGTAAAACGACCTGAGATCTTCCTAAACATGTATAATAGCTGTTTGCGGGAAGGAGTATTCCCAAGGGTATGGAAAGAACAAAGACTAGTCCTCATAAGTAAAGGAAAGGGAGACCCAAAATCGCCATCATCTTATAGACCGCTTTGTATGTTAGATACTGCAGGAAAACTGCTGGAAAGATTGATAAAACCTCGCTTACATGAAGCCATTGTTGCTGGAGGAGGCCTCTCAGAAAGACAACATGGTTTTAGGCCTGGACGATCAACTATTGGAGCCCTAAAAGACGTAACTGAAGTAGTTGAGGCTGTACAACAGGCAACTCCCAGCAGGTATATAGTTCTCCTGGCGACACTAGATGTTAAAAATGCCTTTAACAGCCTTAGGTGGACAGATATACTGAAAGCCTTAGAAGAAAATTTTTGCGTTCCAGAGTACTTATTACGAATGATCAGAAATTATCTCAAAGATCGAAATTTGATTTATTACACCAAAACGGGCCAAAGAGAAGCTAGAGTGACAGGAGGAGCGGCGCAGGGCTCTATACTGGGGCCAGACTTGTGGAACATAACCTACAACGAAATCCTGAAAATTGAAATGCCATCAGATACGTTTTTAGTGGGATACGCCGATGACATAGCAGCTGTAATCAAAGGTAGAAATACAGAGGAGGTAACAAGGAGACTAAGACAGGTCATGATAAGAGCTAAAACATGGCTATGTACACACGGCTTGCAACTAGCTACACACAAAACTGAGGTAGTGCTTCTGACCAGACGACATATACCCTTAGAAATAAATATCCAGTTTGACGACACAACAATAAACACGAAGAGAGTTTTAAACTACCTGGGAATAATGCTTGACTCGAAGTTGACGTATACTTATCAAATCGAGCACGCTACGCAAAAAGCCGTCAAAATAACAGCACAGCTGAGCCGATTAATGGCAAATATTGGAGGACCTTTACCAAGCAGGCGAAAACTTCTGTTGGAAGCAAGTACCAGTATCCTCCTCTACGGCTGCGAGATCTGGGGAGAACAAATGAAAATTAAAAAAAGAGCAAACGTTCTACTAGCAGTACAGAGAACAGCCGCCTTACGCATAACATCAGCTTATCGTACTGTGTCAGCAGCTGCAGTGCTAGTAATTGCAGGAATGATACCAATAGACCTCACCATAATAGAGAGAAGAGAAGTATGGTTACAGAAACGCGCAAATGAATTTGAACCAACCGCAGCAGATACCATCAGACAACAAACTCTTCAAACATGGCAGGAAAGATGGGAAGCCAATGCAAATGGAAGATGGACCGCAAGGATCATTCCAAACATCCAGAGATGGACAACCAGGAAACACGGGGAAGTAAATTACTACCTAACACAGATGCTATCAGGGCACGGGTATTTCCGGAAGTTCCTGTTCAAAATCCACAAATGCAGTTCACCCTTTTGCCTGTACGAAAACGAGGAAGTAATTGACGATGCTGAACACACCTTCTTTAAGTGCACGCGGTGGTTGCAAAAACGCCGTGAGACAGAAAACGTGACTGGAACGCTAACAGTCGAAAATATTGTAGATAAAATAACAACGGAAGAAACACGATGGAGAGCAGTAGCTAAATTTTGCGAAGAAGTTCTGCGCACCAAAAAACGCGACATGGATGCAGCAGTATAGACACGTAAGCGGGTCCTGGACGCAGGGAAAATAAAAGATGACGGCAAGCTCAGCCGCAACAGAATCCACCTTGAAGCAATGCGGTAAGCGGTCCCAGGGTGGAATTTCATCTAGGAAAGGTTGTAGAGGGGGTTTTTAGTCGGTATTCCAAAAATTGGCGAGCCCGACATATCATGTTGGATGACGATCCATCGTGAATGCAACAAATACATTTTCCTCCTTACCCGCAAAAAAAAAAAAAAAAAAAAAAAATATTATTATTATTATTATTATTATTATTATTATTATTATTATTATTATTATTATTATTATTATTATTATTATTATTATTATTATTATTATTATTATTATTATTATTATTATTATTATTATTATTATTATTATTATTATTATTATTATTATTATTATTATTATTATTATTATTATTATTATTATTATTATTATTATTATTATTATTATTATTATTATTATTATTATTATTATTATTATTATTATTATTATTATTATTATTATTATTATTATTATTATTATTATTATTATTATTATTATTATTATTATTATTATTATTATTATTATTATTATTATTATTATTATTATTATTATTATTATTATTATTATTATTATTATTATTATTATTATTATTATTATTATTATTATTATTATTATTATTATTATTATTATTATTATTATTATTATTATTATTATTATTATTATTATTATTATTATTATTATTATTATTATTATTATTATTATTATTATTATTATTATTATTATTATTATTATTATTATTATTATTATTATTATTATTATTATTATTATTATTATTATTATTATTATTATTATTATTATTATTATTATTATTATTATTATTATTATTATTATTATTATTATTATTATTATTATTATTATTATTATTATTATTATTATTATTATTATTATTATTATTATTATTATTATTATTATTATTATTATTATTATTATTATTATTATTATTATTATTATTATTATTATTATTATTATTATTATTATTATTATTATTATTATTATTATTATTATTATTATTATTATTATTATTATTATTATTATTATTATTATTATTATTATTATTATTATTATTATTATTATTATTATTATTATTATTATTATTATTATTATTATTATTATTATTATTATTATTATTATTATTATTATTATTATTATTATTATTATTATTATTATTATTATTATTATTATTATTATTATTATTATTATTATTATTATTATTATTATTATTATTATTATTATTATTATTATTATTATTATTATTATTATTATTATTATTATTATTATTATTATTATTATTATTATTATTATTATTATTATTATTATTATTATTATTATTATTATTATTATTATTATTATTATTATTATTATTATTATTATTATTATTATTATTATTATTATTATTATTATTATTATTATTATTATTATTATTATTATTATTATTATTATTATTATTATTATTATTATTATTATTATTATTATTATTATTATTATTATTATTATTATTATTATTATTATTATTATTATTATTATTATTATTATTATTATTATTATTATTATTATTATTATTATTATTATTATTATTATTATTATTATTATTATTATTATTATTATTATTATTATTATTATTATTATTATTATTATTATTATTATTATTATTATTATTATTATTATTATTATTATTATTATTATTATTATTATTATTATTATTATTATTATTATTATTATTATTATTATTATTATTATTATTATTATTATTATTATTATTATTATTATTATTATTATTATTATTATTATTATTATTATTATTATTATTATTATTATTATTATTATTATTATTATTATTATTATTATTATTATTATTATTATTATTATTATTATTATTATTATTATTATTATTATTATTATTATTATTATTATTATTATTATTATTATTATTATTATTATTATTATTATTATTATTATTATTATTATTATTATTATTATTATTATTATTATTATTATTATTATTATTATTATTATTATTATTATTATTATTATTATTATTATTATTATTATTATTATTATTATTATTATTATTATTATTATTATTATTATTATTATTATTATTATTATTATTATTATTATTATTATTATTATTATTATTATTATTATTATTATTATTATTATTATTATTATTATTATTATTATTATTATTATTATTATTATTATTATTATTATTATTATTATTATTATTATTATTATTATTATTATTATTATTATTATTATTATTATTATTATTATTATTATTATTATTATTATTATTATTATTATTATTATTATTATTATTATTATTATTATTATTATTATTATTATTATTATTATTATTATTATTATTATTATTATTATTATTATTATTATTATTATTATTATTATTATTATTATTATTATTATTATTATTATTATTATTATTATTATTATTATTATTATTATTATTATTATTATTATTATTATTATTATTATTATTATTATTATTATTATTATTATTATTATTATTATTATTATTATTATTATTATTATTATTATTATTATTATTATTATTATTATTATTATTATTATTATTATTATTATTATTATTATTATTATTATTATTATTATTATTATTATTATTATTATTATTATTATTATTATTATTATTATTATTATTATTATTATTATTATTATTATTATTATTATTATTATTATTATTATTATTATTATTATTATTATTATTATTATTATTATTATTATTATTATTATTATTATTATTATTATTATTATTATTATTATTATTATTATTATTATTATTATTATTATTATTATTATTATTATTATTATTATTATTATTATTATTATTATTATTATTATTATTATTATTATTATTATTATTATTATTATTATTATTATTATTATTATTATTATTATTATTATTATTATTATTATTATTATTATTATTATTATTATTATTATTATTATTATTATTATTATTATTATTATTATTATTATTATTATTATTATTATTATTATTATTATTATTATTATTATTATTATTATTATTATTATTATTATTATTATTATTATTATTATTATTATTATTATTATTATTATTATTATTATTATTATTATTATTATTATTATTATTATTATTATTATTATTATTATTATTATTATTATTATTATTATTATTATTATTATTATTATTATTATTATTATTATTATTATTATTATTATTATTATTATTATTATTATTATTATTATTATTATTATTATTATTATTATTATTATTATTATTATTATTATTATTATTATTATTATTATTATTATTATTATTATTATTATTATTATTATTATTATTATTATTATTATTATTATTATTATTATTATTATTATTATTATTATTATTATTATTATTATTATTATTATTATTATTATTATTATTATTATTATTATTATTATTATTATTATTATTATTATTATTATTATTATTATTATTATTATTATTATTATTATTATTATTATTATTATTATTATTATTATTATTATTATTATTATTATTATTATTATTATTATTATTATTATTATTATTATTATTATTATTATTATTATTATTATTATTATTATTATTATTATTATTATTATTATTATTATTATTATTATTATTATTATTATTATTATTATTATTATTATTATTATTATTATTATTATTATTATTATTATTATTATTATTATTATTATTATTATTATTATTATTATTATTATTATTATTATTATTATTATTATTATTATTATTATTATTATTATTATTATTATTATTATTATTATTATTATTATTATTATTATTATTATTATTATTATTATTATTATTATTATTATTATTATTATTATTATTATTATTATTATTATTATTATTATTATTATTATTATTATTATTATTATTATTATTATTATTATTATTATTATTATTATTATTATTATTATTATTATTATTATTATTATTATTATTATTATTATTATTATTATTATTATTATTATTATTATTATTATTATTATTATTATTATTATTATTATTATTATTATTATTATTATTATTATTATTATTATTATTATTATTATTATTATTATTATTATTATTATTATTATTATTATTATTATTATTATTATTATTATTATTATTATTATTATTATTATTATTATTATTATTATTATTATTATTATTATTATTATTATTATTATTATTATTATTATTATTATTATTATTATTATTATTATTATTATTATTATTATTATTATTATTATTATTATTATTATTATTATTATTATTATTATTATTATTATTATTATTATTATTATTATTATTATTATTATTATTATTATTATTATTATTATTATTATTATTATTATTATTATTATTATTATTATTATTATTATTATTATTATTATTATTATTATTATTATTATTATTATTATTATTATTATTATTATTATTATTATTATTATTATTATTATTATTATTATTATTATTATTATTATTATTATTATTATTATTATTATTATTATTATTATTATTATTATTATTATTATTATTATTATTATTATTATTATTATTATTATTATTATTATTATTATTATTATTATTATTATTATTATTATTATTATTATTATTATTATTATTATTATTATTATTATTATTATTATTATTATTATTATTATTATTATTATTATTATTATTATTATTATTATTATTATTATTTACCATTTTGTTTTGCAGTGTATTTATTTATTTAATATTACGCGTACACTACCGATAGCTTACAAACGAAACACTAAACTGACAGAAGATGTTTCTGAAAAAGATTTTTTAAAAACTTAATATAGTATGGCTTTGGATAACATTATATTGTTTTTTACATCATATTCTTTTTACATAATAATACGAATTATGTTGTAGTCATAAATTTTTATCAAAGCTGTATTGTTAAACTTTAACCATATCACACTTTTTATAAATAGAATACGAGTAATGTAATTATTAAATTCAAACATTTATCAACGACCACACATTTGTTTCAGGGAACATAATATTGTTTTCTCAACCATTCAAAAACCATATATTTTCTCTGCCTGTGAAGGCTATTTTTTTAGATAAGAGTAAAAAAGTGTAACTTTATTATATATATATTATTTTTTTTATTAATCATTTAACAACTTTTAAATTCAGTTTAGCTTCTTCTGCGGTGTGTGCTAAGCACATTAATTTTAGTTATGTTTACGATTTATTCGCTGACTTGAATTCTACTGAAAGCGGGCAGCCGCGCAAACGATGCCTTAAAACAGCTTTTGACTTCTCAGATAGTTCTACCAAATGGTATGTACTCGAAAGTATTTTTAAAAGCTGTTTGAGTGTACTTAAGAAAACTAGGTCCGAAGAACTTATAAGCGAGCCATTATCATTATCTTTCTCAATGATTAGGCATCATTAAATACTCCATAAAGCAGAGGACTGTTACTGTTATGAAGAGACTTACAAAAAAAAGTGCAATCGCAACATTTGTATTCTAGAAAAATTTTCACAACTTTTGCAAAACAAATCGATTTTAACAAATAATAAAAGAAATAGGTCTTTATTGAAGAAACTTAAAATAACAATTGTTAAATTTGAAAAATTATGTAAAAAATAAAAAAAATGCGAAATGTTTGATAAAAAGTTACACTATTACTTGAAATATTTAATTTAAGCATATATTTTATGGAAAAAAATGTGTGAATAAGAGATATTAAAGTACTACATCAACCCTTCAGAAAGTTATTTCAAAATCATCCCTATTCTGCGTTTCGATTACGTTCCCGCATTCAGTTACGCACGTATCGAAAAGAGGTATTCTGCAAAAAAACTGAATCGAAAGAAAAAGAAGAAGAGAAAAGTATGTTTAAACCTGCTGCTTTGCTATGAAACGGGTGAAATAGGAACAGAAAAATTAAGCAATTTTGCAAAATTTTTAGCAAAAAGTTAAATTTAGTGCAAAAAGACAATGATTTAACATTAAAACATATAATAACACTGCACAACAGTGATTTGGATGTTTAAATAAAAATAGCCGATCCTACTGTATTTTTGTCTCCTGATTACGATGGTGTCATTAGTTTTTCTTTATCAGCCCTAGTTTTGAAGATATAGTGTCATTTAGGATTTGCATAATTTGCATCTCTTTTCGTATTATACCGTTAATATATTACGAATGGTACTCCAAGCTTAAAAATACTTTCTGAATTATTTATCTACACAAAAATCCGTTTCATTTAAATAGATTCTCATTGATGAGTATATCAGGGTATCTGACTATTATTGCAAGGATGTTAAAAACCGTGTGTTCTTAGTTTAGTCCTTTTAAAATTTTTTTATTATAATTTTTTTTGACCAAATGTAACTAATTCTTATGTATTTTTGTTTGCTGATTACAAAAATAGGTTTATTTATTTTCTAGCACCTCTAGTTTAAAAGATATTTTGTGTTACATAAAAAAAAATTCTTGAAATTTTTCTTTTCGAAATCCATCCAAAAAAATTGTTTTTATATTACATTTGTCCATTTACAAGTTATTAGTGCAATTATTACGCAAAAAAAAAAGAAAATGTTGTAAGGACCAGTCCAGAAAATTCTTATGCTATTTGTTGTTAATATATCACATGTTTTAAACTTCCAGCTTTTATGAAATAAAGAAAAAATATATGTGATATATTAACTACAAATAGCATAAAAATTTTCTGGACTGGTCCTTACAACATTTTTTTTGCATAATAATTGCACTAATAACTTGTAAATGGACAAATGTAATATAAAAACAATAAGAATAACATAAGAATTAGTTACATTTGGTCAAAAAAAATTATAATAAAAAAATTTTAAAAGGACTAAACTAAGAACACACGGTTTTTAACATCCTTGCAATAACACCCAGATACCCTGATATACTCATCAATGAGAATCTATTTAAATGAAACGGATTTTTGTGTAGATAAATAATCCAGAAAGTATTTTTAAGTTTGGAGTACCATTCGTAATATATTAACGGTATAATACATAAAGAGATGCAAATTATGCAAATCCTAAATGACACTATATCTTCAAAACTAGAGCTGATAAAGAAAAACTAATGACGCCATCGTAATCACGAGACAAAAATACATAAGGATCAGTCATTTTTATTTAAACATCATAAAAAAAACCTCTATTTTGTTGTGCAGTGTAATTAAATATTGTGAAAATTTTTATTAAATAAATTCTTGCAAATTAAAGTACAGAGCGCTAAAAAAAACAGGATAACCAAGAGGTATTTGTTGCCAAACTTATCCAGTGTGAAGAATCCTGTCGCGCCTGAGGTTATATTTTAATTTTTTAGACATAATTGTAACATAAAAATAAAGTTTATTTGCTTAAATTTAATTAAGTCCGTAGACAATATCGTTTTTCGTTGCCATTAAATAAGTATGTAAACTTTTTATACTGTTCTACCTGTAATAAATTTAATAAAAATCGCATTTCAGTACAGAAAAAGAAAATAAACAATTAAACCTTCTTTTGCATTTAATACTTGCACTATTTTTTGAATTAATCACTTTTTGAAGCTAAACAAACAAAAATTGAAAACGCTGCGTCACTAAAATAACAACTTACAAAAACGTAGTTACGATCGAAATGCAGAATACATAGAATCGAAAGAGAAATGGAAGAACGGAACGCAGAATACCAAAGTTGCCAAACGGAGAAACTTTCGATTCGAATGGAAGCGCAGAATAGGGGTGGATAACTTGAAGTTTTGAGGGTGTTTCAAAATCTTTGAAAACGGTTTTTGTATGTACCCTCCCACCCCCCCCCCCCCTCCCCCGCCACAGGTCACTTTTCAAGTTCTGACAATAAGTGTTTGTGTTGTAGCAGTGTGTTATTACGGATAGAATGTTCATGTACTACCAGAGAATCACAAAATTATCGTTTTAAGTACTTTTTGATGTCAAACAACTAGGAATGCGTGCAGCTAAAAATAAAAAACACTCAAAATATTAACACACACATTAATTTTAAGCTGAAAACGTAGATAGACATGGTGCTGATGAAGTACGTAGCTGCACAGAAAAATATCGGTATTTCCCCCAGCTAATAAAGTCTAGTTTAATTTTTCTCCTCTTCTTTAGAAACTCACATTAATTAATAAAAATGTTTCATATAATGAGAATCGAAATAACTGACCTTAAACCCAATTAAGAAATTATTTCTCATTAAAATTCACTACAGTTCAATTAAATCTAAAAAAATGTCTTATTTAAATCATCATCGGCAAGCGACAAAAATATGTTCACTTGTCAATTACAGTTCATAATACTGGAAAGTAAAATCAACTGTAGAAAGCAAAAACAATATAACATAATAGCCAGTACAATAATAACTATGTACATATATGTAGGTACCGACGGTACATCGAATAAGTAAAAAATATTAATGTGATGATCGTAAAAGATAAGCAAGAATAGTTAAACATACTTACATAGGTGGAGTGATATAACTTCGTGCTAACCTAAATAGAAAATGGAAAAATGGGAAAACAGAAAATGAATATTGATACTTACCAACGTATTTACCAAAAGTAAATCAATAATTGTATACAAAATAATCATTTCTCATATTCCACTTCATTGAAAATTTACGTTAAATAGCTGATGTTAATAACAATTTCTACCCCAGTAGATATACTATATGTACATCGGTGCTGATAAAGTGCGTGGCTGCACAGAAAAATGTAGGTATTTCCCCCAGCTAATAAAGTCTAGTTTAATTTTACTTCTCTTCTTTAGAAACTCACATTAATTAATAAAAATGTTTCTTTCGATAAGAATTTAAATTATAAGCCTTATTAAGAAATTATTTCTGATTAAAATTCACTACAGTTCAATTAAATCTAAAAAAATATCATCCGAATACGAAGAACTATAAACATCCAACAACTATATGTATACACATTTTTTAATTATACAGCACAAACGGCAACAAGTAAAATTTATACACTGTGTGAATATAAAAATATTCTGAATTTTATTTTCACACACAATATATACAATGGCGAATGATCAATGAATATTCCAGCACCTGGATTCAGTAACTTTTATTACGATAATCGTATCGTTATAATAAATATAACGAAAATTTATCGACTTTGCTATTCAGTGACATATTCAAATGATATTCGCTGTCGGTTGGAGAAAAACAAATTAAGTCACAAAATCATATTTGTTGAGTTTTTGTTTTTTACCAGATATACCAAACGGACGACACACTCGTCCGTATTCTAGAATAAAAATGTAAATAATTTAAGATTCAAAGAAAATGTACCTATCTAAACGTCATAAAAAATTTATTAAAACACAGCCACACACAAACTTACATACATATGCAAGCATAATTAAATAATACATGAAATTAAAAAAACAGAAACAAAATCCCTTCAACCAAGCTAATTCACTTTATTCAATTCTCTTCCTTTAAGTATGATGGCTTTCATACAACAACAAATAGGAGAATAAAAAATTGTTAGATGAAGAGAAATACTACAAACACACACACACACTCATGTTTTGTTTCTTATTTACTTGTAAGCTAATAAATGCGTGTGTAATATGTGTGCATGTAGTAGTAGCAACTTTAAAAGCTTATAGCTCCCAAAATACTAAGCCGATTTCAATAAAATATAGAGTCTGCACATCTGTACAGAAAGTCCTTTAAAACCATATAAATCTTTTTAAAATCGGTGTAGTGGTACCAGCGTAAAAGGGATTACAAAAAACATGTTGGCTTATTAATTATATAGATAGATTCTTTGTGCTTTTCGCTTATTTTTACATTTTCTGTACAGAGCAACCACATAATATGGAATTAAATGGTGAATAAGATAAAGCGGGAGACTATCGTAAAAAAGAAATTACAGAATCCCATTATCGTTATCGCAAGCGAATAAATATGTCGATAAATATTACGATCTTCGGTTCGCAAAAAGTTACTGAATCCAGGTACAGGTATGACTGTATAATTATTTTTTTTGACTGAGAGTAAAAATATTCAGAATGAAACTATGAGAGAGAGAGATAGAGTAAATTAGTTTAATAGGCATGTGTGTTTCTATTTGTAGTTGTAGACAGGGTTGTCAGATTTCTTCCGACCTATTTCGCCAAATTAATTTCAAAGATCGCCAAAAGTCCCCAAAAATCAGTTTTATGTAGTTTCTCTTAGTACATATTTGATAATAAATTTGTTTTTATTTAACACTTTTTTAATATAAATTTTTATAAAATAATCGTATCAATATTTATCAGAAAATCGCCAAAACTAGAAACAAAATCGCCAAAAATTTTTTCTTGTAAATTTTTCTCAACCAAATTCAAAACGCATTAATTAATAAAAGAAAAATCATCAAAATAAAATTGTTTTAACTTTTTGCAGACGAGTTCTGGTAGGATTTATTTTAAAAACTACTCCTTCAACAAACTAATTTTCTTGAATAAGAAAAATTTTTAAGTTCAATTTTCTTAAAAGATAGTCATAATATTCGCCAACAAATTTATTTGTCGTCATTAAAATCGCCAACAAATTTATTTATCGTCATAAAAATCGCCATGTCACCAAATCAAAAATTTGGACGCCAAACAAGTTGAAAAATCGCCACGTTTGGCGAGAAATCGCCATATCTGACAGCCCTGGTTGTAGAGTAGTTTAGTTTTTTGCATACACAAAGTAGAGATGCTCTTTTATCTTAGAATTTAAAGCTTAAATTAGACGTGACATAGCCATAATACCATAGCCATAACCAAACCAAGATTCAATTGGTTTCTATGGTGAAAGTTATGGCGTTATGGCTAGTCATCTATAATCAAATACAGTATTGCCCATCTGTTTGGTTCGAACGGCTGTTTTCTATGGCTATGGTTATGTCACGTCTGATTGAGCCTCAATGCTAGGAATACAACTGGGACGAACAACGAATTTTTCGGTGCGAACTTCGCAAAAAATTAAACACATTTGTGCATATGAAAAAAACACAACACCGCCGTTGAACGAAATTCGTAGTGCGTGACGAACTCTGACATAGATTTATTTCTATTTTGTACGCCGACGAATGACGAAAAAACAAATGTGAATGAACAAATGTGTTTTATTTTTTATGACGAAAGTTCACACCGAAAAATTCGTCGTTCGTCCCAATTGTGTTCCTAGCATAAATTCATCGTTGTTGTGTTGTTGTTTACGAAGCAAACTTCTATCGACGAATTCGTCGACGTGGACGAACGACAAATTTTTCGGTGCGAACTTTCGTAATAAAAAATAAAACACATTTGTTCATATGAAGATGAACACTACACCGCCGTAGAACGAAATTCGTCGTGCGTAAAGAACTCTGAGATAGATTTATTTCTATTTTGTACGCCGACGAACGACGAAAAAACAATTTTCTCTCTCTCTCTTTACATACAGAATAACCAGTGTGACGTATGTCGTTAATACATTTTTAGAGAATACGCAATTTAGATTAAAAAAGGATAAAACAGCAAAATCAGTTTTTTTAAATCCTAAAAAAAAGCTAAGCGATAAAAAAAATTTTAAAGCTAAATCCAGAAGAAATGACCTAAATTTATCCCAAAATTAGCTAATATGGTCACACTTTATCAATTTTAAGAGCTAAATTCGCTGAGTAAGTTCATCGTTATTGTGCTTCACGAGACGAATTTACGCAGCGAATTCTTATCGACGAGGACGAAATTCGTCGTTCGTCCCAATTGTGTTCCTAGTATAAGTCGACCAAAGAAATATATGACTTATACCACTTTAATAATTAAGGGCACATATGCTCAATTCCTTAAAGTTATGGCTTTATGGAGAAGCGTATTCCTAGACTGTTTATGTGTGTTAATATCCGTATTCGAATTTCCATATTTTTGTTAATTTTTAGATATTCGTATTCTCTAAAAAAAAGGAATGTGAGTCCGATCACAGAGGAGATATGTAAACTTTGGTCCCCCTGTGGCTGAGTGGTAGAGATGCTAGCCTCTCAGTCCGGAGGTCGTGGGTTCAATTCCCACCATAGACCCTGGGTGTTTTTCGCAGACAAGCTAATCGCTTTGCGAATTGTGTTTGTGTTAAAAAATAAATAAAAAATAAACATCTAGTAATGAAAAATTTTTTTAAGTTCAAAGTACTTATGCTTTTAGTATATTTTTTTAAATTAATTAATTAAAAGTATCAAAACTTTCAATATTGTAAATACATAGGAATTTGTTGGTTTTTGTTTGTTTTATTAAACTTATTTTGTTAGTAAATGTATATGTACTGCATTAAAAATAGCAGTAAGCAGTAAATTTACTGATTACTAAAAAAATTCAGTACATTTTTACTGCTAATGAAATTTAATTTGTATTACCAGTATAATCGTAGGGCCGTAATCATACTAAAATTGTAGCAGGTGGCAAAGTTTTTTCATTCAAATTTTGAAACTTTTGTATGAAAAACATTTAGCCACTTGGTAGAATTTCATTATGACTACGGGCATTACTGATTACTGAAAATTCAATGCACCTCATCATATAACAAATCATTTAGGCAATTTATAAAAATTGTAGAAAAAATTTTAGTAATCAGTAAAATTTACTTGTTAAAATTTTTTTATTATTTTTACTGAAAATTTAGTGGTACTGCAGTGCTCATCTATGGTAAATGCCTTTACTTTTACTTTTAAATTTTTAATTCCTGTTGTTCATCGTTTAGTTGGTGCTGGTCTTGTTGTTGTGTAAGCATTGCAATTAAAATAAATTCAGTAAAGTGCGACTTTGACTCGCGCACGAAGTGTTCCGTACATTCGGTTTTGAGCATTTTTCTGATGTGGCTTTTTTCCTTTTTTAAGCTTTTTCAATTTAAACGATTTTTTCAGTTTTGTCGCTTTTTTCTCGTTTTGACGTTTTTTTTTCTTTTTGGGTTTTTTTTCATATTCGCAATTTTTTTTATTTTAGCGATATTTATTTTCATTTTAGCGATTTTTTCTGTTTTTTGGGTTTTTTTCATTTTGGCGATTTTCCCGGTTTTTCGCGATTTATTTTAGTCCTAAGTATGTTTTTTTTAATTTGGTGCTTTTTTCGTTTTGGCGATTTTTTTTCCTTCGATTTTTTTAGATTTGGCGATTTTATAATTTTCTTATTTTTTAGTTTTACCGTTTTTGAAAATTTCAAGAGTTTTGCTCTTACGGTTTCAAAGATACAGCAAGTTGTCAAAATTACAAAGTCAAAATTGCATTAACTGATGGAACACCTTTTAATTTAATTTTTTGAAATTTAGTGTTAATTGTTGTAGTCTGTATAACATTACAAATTTCAAGTGTATATATGTACATACAATTGTATGTATATTACATAGGATTTTAACATTTTTCGTTGCTCGTTTTGGAACACCCTTTAATTTTTAACTCTCATGTATTTGTTGTTGTAGTGGCCAAATGTCTACACACTGTGTCCAAATTTCAGGTCCGTAGCTCTTACGGTTCATTTTCACCTTTGGTGTACGGAACCGTAATAAAGCAATTATCAAGTTAAATAAAACAAACAAAAACCAGCAAATGCCTATGTATTTACAATTTTTTAAATAAGTTTGTATTGCTTCTTTCAAACACGAATACACTCATACGTATGTAGCTCACACCGATTTGACAACGCGGTGTGAGTTTCAGCAAAATTTGTGATTGTATTGTGAAAAAGAATTTTACCCCCTAGCGCATAGATGTTTACACATCAAAAGTATATAAAGATTTATGTATAAATACAAAACGAAATTTAAATGAATGACATCAAAATATTAGTTTCTAATAATAATAAAGAAATTTATTTCTATTTTTTCGCTATCCGTTTATCCACCAAATAGTGTGCTTTAGTTTTCCATATTGCTGACTGAGCAGTATTTCAAAAACTAAGATGACAATTGACATTGGCCTCACGATCACTTTCACTAGTGTCTATAAGTGAAGTCATCGTGTATTTCAGAGATGCGCATTTTCTTAATTTCGGAATCGTTATTTTCATCTCATCTTGTAGGTTTCAGATTTTGATTAAGAGAGCTTGAGTATGACTCTGTTTGGCCATTTTCAAATAAAAAATAAAAACATAATCTTATATCTTGGATCAATAAAGGTGGTCGCGGTTAAAAATATTTCATTTTCTAAAAGTAAAAATTTTTTAACCAGTGCACTTATCGGGAGGGCTTTAAACAAATCATTGTTGGGGTGTTTTGAGAGATCAAATGACTCATTATGTCATCATTATGGAGGCAATTTTTCTTTTCTTAGCTTTTGTCCTTTCTACAACATTACATTTTTAATTTCATTTCACTATTGTTTTCTAAATATTGTTTCTTAAGTTCTGTTAAAGGTTATGTAAATTTAAATTTTTCAAAGTTTATTTAAACAATATGGGACTAACACTTTTTGAGTTATCATTAATTATGTGGAGAAACTTCTGAAAAATGTATAATTTTACTAACAAATAAAAAAAGCTCTCTATAGAGTTTAAAATTTTCACCATATTTGTACTACTGGAACCACAATACATCAAAATTGTATAGTGGTTTCACAAACCTATAAAAATTTTTCAATTTTGTTGGCTTGTGTAATAGGTGTATATGCGGGAGTAAAGCAGTGTTATATATTTTCCATAAGGAGTGTTTTACACCTTCTTTATATCAATAAGAAATTTAAACACTTTTTTCAGAAAATCTATTTCATACCAATATTCACATAATTGTTTATTTTAAAGCAATTACTATGTAGCAAATAATTGTGTATTGTACATGGCAAACAAAGATAAACTTATCGACAAATCGTCGAAATGCTGATCAAATATAAAATATCGTGATTTCATACTCGAATCATCGTCAAAAAAATTTAACAATTCAAAATGTAATTTTTTAACATATGTACATTAGGGTGGCCGTTATTTTATTTTTTTGATTTCTTCTATTCTCACCACCCCCCCCCCCCAAATCGGTTCAGTTTTATGTAAAAAAAAATACAAAAAAAATTCATACTGATAAGTTGTGTTTTAGGGGGTGCGTCCGACCCTCAAAGTTGTCCTTCAAGCCCATATATTCAATATTATTATTTATTTTTTTGGTTTAGTTTTATTTTGACTATATGTATATGTATGAAATAATTTGATATATATAAGCTCTTATTGTAAATGCTTAAAATAAAAAATTTTCATATAAATATAATTTTGTTACATAAAATTGTTGGTATTTTGTTGGTTATTTTCCTCATTATTTTCTAAAATATTAATTTTAGCAAAAAACTTTCTTTGAGACTAATGTTGTTGACTTCAAGAGCTAAAATATTGATTTTTGAAAAAGATAGTCATATGAAAAAAATTACATTGAAAAATGGGCTTAAAGGCCAACTTTGAGGGTCGGACGCACCCCCTAAAACGCAACTTATCGCTGTGAAATTTTTTTGGATTTTTTTTTACACAAAACTGAACTGATTTAGGGGATGAGAGTAGAAGAAATAAAAAAAGTCCCCATACAATTAACGGCCACTCTAATGTACATATATTAGACCTCGCCAAAGGTCGAAATCTTAAAAAACCACCGAAATACTCTGTTTTGTATTTTTTCAATTTCTTTTGATAATTTTAATAATATAATTTTTTTCTTTAATATTTATTAAATACGCTTTTTATTTTTATTTTAAATCAATGAAGATTTTGTATAGGCTGGGATGTCCTTCCGGTAGTCCTCTAAAATGTGTAACAAGTACTGTTTACCAGCTTCATTGTGTGTTAAACATCTGTTAAAGTCAGTTATTAGCTTGAAGTTTCTTTCGGCGACATCATTAACAACAGTAATGCATTTGGCGATATATTTCCATTTACAAAATGCTTCGCTCTTCTATAGAAATCCATAGAAAAAAAATTTGTTTTTGTAGTCACAAAAGAGCTTAAATCCTTAGATGCGAATAATTATAATTCATCAACGATTGCACACACTTTTTCAGAAGGAAAAATATCAACATCATCACCATTTCTTCCTTTATTTCTGAGTGTACATGTAGATCCAAAAAGTCAAGTGCAACTGCTTCCTCTGATAAATACCACAGATGGTTCCAAATTTTTTCCAATAGCACTATAGATATTTTATCAGTTGCATATCTCTATTTGGCGCTTCAAATGCATTTCCGGTTCTTAACCAGTATGGAATACAGGGATTTAATAAAAAAATGGAGATACATATTACGAATTATATTCAACTGACTCGCAGAAATTTCAAATTGTGCGTGAAAAATATACATATTTAGACAAAAGATGGCCTTGGATATGAAACTTGTATGAGACGTCGCTCCAGGTGCACGAAATGTGAAATTGGGAATGCTACCACCAAGAAAAATAAATGCAAGTTGTAGGAGTTCTCTGTAATCATACCGAATGTTTACTTAATCTTAATATTCAAGACAAAAGCGCTTGCTTGTTTCGCATTTTTTGACAGATATGACACTCAAAACTTGTTCATCCTGCATACAAGTTCTGTATCCCTTTGAATTGAGTGTGCTCCCTTCCCATGCAAAACGATCAAAAATCGCTACCTCTGCACCACTTGATTTTCCGAAATTAATCTCAAATACAGCTCTTAAGAGAATTTCAGCAATATGGTAGCGACATGGTAATCACAATAAGCTGCGTTCCAGTTTATTGTGGCAAACCAAATCCCTACTTGCTGAACGAAATTAATGAATTATACAGTTTCTTTTTTTATGCATTAGTTCCCTTTTTTTATATATGTTTTTGTCAAAACACCAAATGTTAACAAAATATGCAGTTTCATTATCATAAGAATTACTAAAACGTACTAGTGACTATATGTTTCCAATGTCTGGATATGGTCCCAAAAGAACTACCTACTCAGTAGTACTAATGTCAGTAGTTGCTTTTCAATGACACACACATGCTAAATGTCTATAGCAAAAAGCATTGTATGGAGTATAATTTATCAGTAGTACTGGTGACAAGGGCAATTGTGAATCAGTACTGATTCACTAGTGACATTTCCTACAGGTACATTAGATGTTTTTTAAGTTGTGTGTATTGGTTCTGTGCTGCTAATCCCAGCAAAAAATTAGATATTACCATTAGAAGTACTTACCATATAAAGACTTACTTGCCAAATTTCATTACTCGCTTACAAATCGCATTACATGAAATTTAAAACAATGATGTAGAATAGTGATCGATGAGAATAATGATTTTTTGCCATGTACATAAATAAAGTAAGTAGTTCTCAAAAATTTATTATTTTAGCCTCACACCTTGTTAAAATCATTAAGTTGATAATCCAGAAGGGAAGTGGTTCCACCAAAAATGCCTAATTCCAAACCCGATTATCTTTTCTCGGGGTTGCGGGGTTGTAGATGGTTAAAAAATTATGTCAAACACAAAACCATAAATCAGCACATTGAACCCATATGCGTACAGACTTACATAGATCATTTTTATACACGCAAAGTATACTTTGTACAGTCTTGATTCAGCTGTATGAAAGACAGATGAATTAAGACTTTGCAAACTAAACATTGCGTGTGGAAAGAGGTAATGCATACATAAGTATATATGTACGAGTACTTTCATTTTTCGTAATTATTATTAGGTAGTTTGGTAATTTTTTTTTTGCCAATATTCAAATTTCGCACTCTAGAAAATCAAGTACTTGTTCTTGTGATATGATTAAGAATACCTCAAAGCAAATAAAATTAAATTCTGTTTTTGTAAAAAAAAATAACCAGCAATCACGTGACTCTTAAATTCATTGCATTCGAGCAACAATTTATGTGTTAATAATAGAAAAGATTGATAGAAAAATTAAGTTACTTAAGCGCCAAGTAAATACATAATCATTTGTTAAATTAAAATAGTTTATTAATGAGAAAAATCATTCTTTTGTCTTAATCTCAAATTTAATTTGTGCAAATTTAGATAAGCTTTTAAAAAGGTTTAAGGTTTCGTAAAGCTGAAATCAACAAATCTTGCTAACAATTTAATTTTGAGTTTATTTATTATGCTTCGAAGAAAAAAAGAACGCACAGTGTGACTTAAATTAAATTTTACTAACATTAGAAATTGGTCCTTAGCCCCCTAGTGGGCTTATTTTTAATAAAATATACAGCGTTTGTGTCCTTCCAGATTCATATATATCCAGGTTTTGAATTTAATCAAAATCGGATATATAGTTTCAAGGAGAAAGAAATTTCCCTTTCCTTCCGAAGTGCTACTATTTTTTAAAATAGCAAACAATAAATTTACTTTCGAATTTATAATATCAGCTACAGTAGGGTTGTTATCGCTTAATTTATAAAAAGACGACAGCAGAAGGAAAAAACCCGGACATTTGCTTAAAAAAGTAGACTCAAAAATTAAACGAAATTGGTTTTTTTCCAATAGTATTCATCTCTATCCTATACAGTTTTTCTCTCGAAAAATTTTCCCTTTTCCCCAAATTGCAATCGTGAACAAGTTTTCCCTTGAAGTGTGTTCTCTTTTTTTTTATTCCACTTAACGTGAATAATATTTTCCATGGGGATTTTTTCACTTTTCCCTTGGTATTGATCACTTAATGTTCCCGGGGTACAATTTCAAGCAATAGCAAAAATAGGGAAACAAAAAATTCAAATTGGAAAAAGGACAAATTTTATTCATAATTGCCGAGTACGTTTGCAGGCTAACTGACTTAATACGTCGCGTTATTTCAATATTATACTTCCAATTATATATTAAAAGTTATAAATAATTTATTGTAAGATAAGAGCAGTAAATAATGTCCAGGATTAATAACAATAGTTCGCTGCAACACCTTTTGCATTGAATATGAACCTCTTTGGTTTACATGCAGTAAACTTTATATTAAATCATTTTTCACGGCATATAAAATATTTAAAAACATAGAAAGATTTAATTTTAAACACCAAGTTTGTTTATTTCTTACAATTTCAGATTTGCAATTAATTTCTAAGATTTACAAGTCTTCTTCCCGCTTTTTACATTCACCATGAAATTCCAGATAGCAAATTTCTCTTCATATTATTCACGATAGGGGTGATTACTTACACTAAAATCTTGAATACATATCGACGGTGTTCTGTAAAAAGGGTCAATCTCGCACAATTTTATATAGAATATTGGATCTTTTTGCCCAACACCATCGATATGTTTAAATTCAATTGTACCTACATAAATATTTACACATTTAACAATATTTACATGCATAAACGCACAGAAACAGAACATCAAATAGAAAAGTGCAACCGATTACACATCAAAGGATATTGCTACCGACTTTAAATAAACTTTCATTATTAAAAAAAACTAAGTACTATATTATTCGGGCCATTTTTACTAAACTCCAACCATATTTTAAATAAATCTTAATAATTATACGTCTTAAAATAACATAGAAGAACCCTTATTTATAAGCTTAACTGGACATCCAATACCAATTACTTCCCTTTTTAGTTTAGCTTTCAATAAATACAATTTGTCAACCAATTCAAAAGCGAAAAAATTTCCTTAAAAAGTATGAATTTCCCGAACGCTAATTTTTTCCGAGGACAGAGATCCCAAAAAGACGACAGTGTCCGGGAAAAAGAGAACGGATAACAACCCTGTTTATAGAGACATCTCAGCTTGCACTTTCACGAACCACTTATCCAAGCCATGAACCTTTTAACACAGACACAAACCATATTTGAGATTAAAAACAAGGCTAAGACTCCTCCAAATCTCAGGAGTCCCCGGCACTTCTCCGGAAAATTACGGCAACATGAAAATCGAAAACATCCGCATTTACTTAACCACTATGCTATGCAGTTTTTATCAGTGTTTGTAACTAGTATTCGCCAGTATTTTTTAATTAAAAAAAATTTTTGTTTAACATGAATGGCGCGCCATAAGGAACTTACGTTCCATAAACAAACAAAAAGAAACATGTCTTTTGAATAATATGCTTATAAAAATGATGATGATACATTAAATGAAGAAGTGTTTGTTCTAAAAGAAAATATTTATCATTATTCGAACCTCATTTGTTTATATACTTATTTATGATTTTTGATCAGGCTAAAATTCGTATCGCTTTGTAAGCCAAATTACATGTGATAATTATTAATGAACAAAGTTAGTTGTAAATATTCTGACAACACATAGTTGAACGGAACAGCTAGCCGTTTTAGAAGGCCACTAAACCTTCATCATCAGCGTTCTTTGTGTTTGGTCTTTGTGTTTTATCGTTAAGGTAGCACAAATCCCGAGGAAAAATTTACGAATTTTTCAACCAAGTTTTGTCTACATGGCTTACGACATTTTGTTAGCCCCTTGCGTATTTTCATCGCTCCGAATTCCGAAAACTTAACCGTTCTTATGTGTATGTTTTCTGACATTAACACCATGGATATTTCTTTTACGGAGTAATGAAAAATATAAAGTACATATTCGTGTTACACAAGCATTTCAGAAAATCTGCAATTTGGCAGTGAAAATCTGCAAATCTCACTTTATAATTTTTGCAATGAAAAATCAGCAAAATGCAGAGAAATCTGCAAATCTAGCAACAGTGGTGCTAATAAATATGTTGACACAAAAAATAAAAAAATAATTACAATAACAATAACAGTGGCAAAGATGTTTGAGGTCGTCAACTTGTTTGCAAATTCTGTGATATCCGGTATCAAACCGTCAAAAAATGCCATCCAAATATGGTCTAATATGTTCTTAAAATATCAACAGTTGACAATAGCTCTGAAAGAATCTGAACATTTACCACATGCACTTTGATAAGTTGATTTATAGATATGAATGACTTTGTCGCTGATATCAACGTGTGTCAGCGTAGAAAAAAAACTACTAAACGCTAATGATTCACTATCAGACTTAGTCGTTCGATCTGTAAAAAAAAATCGCGTGTGTGGACAAAAATTTAATATGTGTGACAGATTTTTTGACAAGTCTGATCGATTTCAAAAATCTTTTAGAAAATTTTCATAAAATGATTAGATCAGAGTTCTTGAAACATTCTGGGTCCTCCAGCCGGAACTCGTTGTCTACAAAATAAGTTAAATATTTTCCACATTCCAGAATCTTTTATATTTTTTCTTAAATTTTTCTTTCTTATATTTTTCAATTTTAATCATCACAACCAATAATGACAATATTTTAATTTTTTCCTGCTTAGAGATATATATTTTGCGTTATTATTTCTTTACAAATGCAAAATAACTTAACACAAAAATTATTTCTAATGGATGAAAATTGCATTTGTTTACATTAGTAAAACAAACATATGTTTTTACATCTATTTTGTGTAATAAAAAATTTTGATACGACTTTTTTTGGAGTGTGACAGAATGCAGTCAGATTTTTTAGTCAATGAATCGTACGATCGTGTAGGATAGTGAATCATGGCCTTAATGTTTGCTTGAAAAGTTTACTGAAATGTAAAAACCCAAGGCAAAGAACTGCATAAACTGATAATTTTAAAGAAAAACTGATTTTTAAACAAAAAAACTGCAAGACTGCTCAACAGTTGAAAAACCTGCGAAAAACAAATGAATCTGCACATTTGGCAACAATGTACACGATATAGACATTAGTATATGCACAAGACTATTTATAAGACCTTTCAAGACATGAGAGATTTTTTAAATGCTTTACTACAGCGAAATGTTCTAACGCAAACGCTAAACAACGCTGTTGACAAGAAATTCGTTTCGGTTGTTTGTCTTGCCAACAGTGTTGTTTAGCGATTCTTTTAGAATATTTCGCAGTAGCAAAGCCTTTGAAAAATCTCTCATGAGTAGATTAGTAATGGGGACGGACGACATGTTTTGGGAATTCAAAACCGGGAAAAAACAAAAACGATGGCAACCCTGTTACAAATGGGGGGATTTTGGGGATTTTCATGCTGATATGGTGTGTGTGTGTGAGTTTGATTCTTTGGCCATGTGTATGTATGTATGTATACTTGTGTGCACAGCTTTTGTTGTTATTGTAGAGAAACGTTGTGCTTACAGTGCATGGATGTATGTACGTGTGGGATGTGTATGTGTGTGTGTGTGAGTCTAATTCTTTGGTTGTGTGTGCATGTATATGTGGGTGTTTGTATGTATGTATGGGTGTGTGCATGTGTGTGTGATTGTTATTTGATAGTTTATGGTTTGCTGTTGCTGTTTTGAGTTATAGTTGGTATGCTTATGTAGGGTTATTGTATGTATGCATTTATGTTTGTGATCTCTGGCGGGGGAAATAATCTAATAGCTGCAGTGAGTGGCAACCCTGTTGCGAATGGAAGTCGTTAGGGAATGTATTTGGTAATGTATGTATATGTTGTTGGATTAATGTGTGTGATCTTATCTATTTTTGCTTTGAAGAATGTCATTGTTTGTGTGAGTTACATCAACACTTTTTCATACATATTTACAAATGCATGTATATATGTTTTTATGGCTATTGACGTTGCTATTATGGAGATAGAAAATATTGTGTCGGCATAGGTTTCATATATGTTCAAGTGAATTTCAGATGTTAAATGTTTTGAATCCGATCAGGTTGATAAAAAGAGCTTTTCAATAGGGGTAGTGATATCTTTATTTCGGTATATTTTACTTTAATGTAACAATTATAAGAAATAGCTTTTGGAGAAATACAGCAAAAACTTATAGAAGCACCTACTTTCACGTGTCCCGATTTTTCTAGTACCTTTATATTGCAAACTGATGCTAGCGATTTTGTTCTGGGTGTTGCTGTGTATATGAATTTCATCATATATCGTAATACCAACAGAGAATTGTGGAAATGTGTGTGTGTGTGTGTGTGTGTGTGTGTGTGTGTGTGTGTGTGTGTATGAATTTCATCATATGTCGTAATAAATTAGGCTTGATGACTACTACGCGATTCTCATATAAAGTATATAAGTAGAAGAAATAATGTAGATTGCCATCAGTCTGCTCTGATATCTCAACAAGTCACAACCTATTTTCCCATCCAAAATCTCTAAAGTGTTTGAAATCCAAAAACTATAAAAGTGTTAGAACTAATTACTCTTTGTTAAAAAAGATAATAGTGCATAAAAAATAATTAAATAAATTGTTTATAACTGAAATAAATTGTTTATAAATAAAATAATTAAATTAATTAATAAACAAATAAATAATTAAATAATATGAATGCTACAAGTTGTACTATCTGCAATAAAGTCTTTATGACTCAAACAAATCTAAACCAGCATATTGAAACGCACTCCTATGCTAGCCAATCGAAGGCTATGCTTGGAACTAGTAAGCTAAATCTTCAAAACAAATATTGTGAGGATTGTGATGAGATGATCCCATCAAATGGTTATAGGGCTCATGTCAGAACCACAAAACACAAAAACAGTTGTCAGCAAGAACGGATTGGAGATTTTCTCACTAAGAGAGCAAGCAACTTCAATGGGAGGATCGAGACATACATCCTCCTCAACAAAAATGTGGGTGTCTTGTTTCCGGAGGAGTTTCTGAAATCTGCCAAGAGCTCCATAGTACAACAACTAAATGAAAGTAGTAAGATACATACTACATTTAAATTTAATATGGAGCTCACGTGTGATTATATGAAGATGGTGAATGATGAGATGAATGTTTCCCAACTTTTACATATTTCGAAAATGATGTTGGTGACTTTGTCTGATGATATAGAGGACATGTACAAGAAACAAGCCGAGGAGCTAAGAACCAAAATGGAAGAATTTCAAGAGAGGGATAGCGGATGGACCTTGATTTCAATAAATTCCCTTGAAGTTAATATAAACAAGGCGTCCATAATAAGAGGATCAAGCTTTATCCCTCTCCCGAAAAATATTGCAGTGAAATGTGCATGCATAAATGTCGACAACAATGATATTTATTGCTTTAAATGGTGTCTCATTGCGGCTTTGTACACAAATAGTACTTTAGATCGAAGACAACGGAAAAACTGTAGAAATTTCAATATTGCAAACATTTCTGATGAGAATATTAATATAGGGGAAGTTGTATTAAATTTTAAAGACCTAGAGTTTCCACTCCCATTGAAGCAGATACAAAAATTTGAAAGTCAAAATTATGTGAGCATCAATGTATTTGGTCACAATGAAACATCGCTTATAGGACCATATTACATAACAAAAGGAGAAAAACATGTTCATATTAATCTCTTATTGCTCCAGTCCAATGAAAACTTCCACTATGTACTCATCAATGATATATCAAAGTAAGTTTCATTTGTGCATTTAAGCGAAATATGTTTTCATATCTATTTAAACAGTTACTTATTATTGTTATGTTAATTTACATACTATTTTATTTTCTATATTTTCTTCAGACTTCTTCGTTCCAACATGACGTCACACAGAAGTAAGATTCTGATATGCAACACCTGCCTATATTATACACATGATGATTATGTGTATAATCATCACAAAAACGTTTGCGGCAAAAAAGTCATCAGAATGCCAGAAGATGGATCTATTATCAAGTTTACGAAGCACTACAAACAGTTAAATGTACCATTTGTAATATACGCAGACTTTGAGTCCATTTTAGAAAAAGTCAATGATCCTGTAAGTAAAAGCACTACAAATGTACAGAAACACCATGCGTGTGCATTCGGGTATTTTATTAATTGTAGTTTTAAGAGAGAAAAAAATTTATATAGGAATTATTTTGGTGAAGATTCGGCAAATGTATTTATTAAAAAAATAGTTGAAGATTGTACCGATATTTATCTAAATTATTTAATTAAAGTTAAGAAAATGTTCATAACCCCAATTGGAATAGCTCAATATAATAATGCAAAAAATTGTTATATATGTAAGAAAATATTAAATAACGATAAAGTTAGAGATCATTGTCATCTTACGGGCAATTATCGTGGGGCAGCTCATAGCGAATGTAATTTGAATTATAAAACACCTCAGTTTATACCGGTTATCCTGCATAATCTTTCTGCATATGATATACACCTATTTTTCAAAGAACTTTCTACTATAAAATACTCCACAATAAAAGTGATTCCCCAGAACACAGAGCGTTATATTTCTCTTTCAATTTTCATCAGATTAGATGAAAAATATGGATTCGAAATAAGATTTATAGACTCGTTTAGATTTATGGCTTCGAGCTTAGATACGTTAGCGAAAAATCTTGATAGCAATGATTTCAATACTATTCGATCATGTTTCGTTGATGAAGATCATTTCAACCTGATTAGAAGAAAGGGTGTATTTCCGTACTCTTACATGGATTCCATGACTAAGTTTAAGGAAACTAAGCTCCCTAGTAGAGACGAGTTCTTCAATATTCTAACGAATGAAGAATGTGATGTATTCGAGTATGAACATGCTCAAAAAATATGGAGGGTGTTTAACTGTAAAACCCTCCTTGACTATACTGAGCTCTACTTGAAGACAGATGTTCTACTTCTAGCTGATGTGTTTGAAAATTTTAGGAAAATTTGTAGAGATATATACGATTTGGACCCCTGCCACTATTATACAGCACCAGGCTTATCCTGGGATGCAATGTTGAAAACCACAGAAGTTTCACTGGAACAGTTCACTGATTCCGAAATGTATATGTTTATGCAAAACGGAATTAGAGGTGGACTAGTTCAATGCTCGCAAAGATATTCCAAAGCAAATAACAAATATTTGGAAGATTTTGATCCATCAAAGCCATCAGAATTTCTTGTATATTTAGACGCTAACAATTTGTATGGTTGGGCGATGTCGGAATATCTTCCTTGCGGTGAATTTGAGTGGGTATGTGATACTGATTTTGATGTTAAAAAAATTTCTGATACTGCAGAGTATGGGTACATTTTGGAAGTGGATATAGATTATCCGGATTCAGTGCATGATCTTCATAATAATTTGCCATTTTGTCCCCAAAATAAGACCGTGGGAGGATCCAAAATCAAAAAATTAGTTGCAGACTTACACTCAAAAACAAATTACACCATACACTATAGAGTTTTAAAACAAGCCATTTCAAATGGCCTCATTTTAAAACAAATCCATAGAATACTCAGATTTAAGCAATCCCCATGGCTTAAAAAATATATTGACTTAAACACATTTCATAGGACAAATGCTAAAAATAATTTTGAAAAAGATTTCTTCAAACTTTTAAACAATGCTGTTTACGGGAAGACAATGGAAAACATTGAAAAACGTAGGGACATTAGAATTACTTCATCTTGGGAAACAACAAATGGGAATCATTTAGGTCTCAGAGCATTAATTGCGAAACCAAATTTTAAGCAGTTGACAAAATTTTCTGATGATATGTATGCGGTAGAGTTAGAAAAAATGGAACCACTATATGATAAACCCATATATGTTGGTTTTACAGTACTGGAGTTGTCCAAGTGGAGAATGTATGATTTCCATTATGGCTTCATGAAGCCTAAATTTGGAGACAACATTTCTCTCAACTATATGGATACTGACTCATTTATTTATTCAATTAAAACTGATGATTTTTACGATGACATCCGTAATGACATTAGTTTGAATTTTGATACGTCAGAATATCCTATAGATAATCAATTTCGTTTGCCGCTACTAAATAAGAAGGTTTTAGGAATGATGAAAGATGAAAACCATGGGGATATAATGACAGAGTTTGTTGGTTTAAGAGCAAAAATGTATTCTCTGTCGACTCTTCGCTCGGAAGCTGTTAAAAAATCAAAAGGGATCAAAAAGTCTGTAATTAAAAAGTTGTCCATTAATGATTACAAAAGTTGCTTATTCGAATCCAAAATCATCTCGGATGAAATGTTTTTGTTTAGATCTAAAACACATCAACTATATACACAAAAACTGCATAAAATAGCACTTAGCTTTTCTGATGATAAAAGAAATATAATGAAAGATAAAATAAAAACGCGTGCTTGGGGACATTACATAGACCGAAATAATGATGCAATGGATGTAGAATAGAATGATTCCTACTAAATTGCATGTAAGATGTCAATGAAAATTTAATTTTGTATTAATTGTATTTATTTATTAATGTATTTCTTTAATTATTTATTAATTTATTTATTATTCACTTATTTGTTTATTAATAAATTTATGTATTTATTATTTATTTGTTTATTAATTTATTAATTAGTTTATTCCTTTATTTCTTTATTAATTTACTTATCTATTAATTTATTTATTGTTTATATATTTGTTTATGAATTTATCTATTAATTTTAGTATTTTATTCACACAAAAGTATGTAAAAATTTAATGCTTTAAAGCTTTTATCTTTTTACCTATACCTAAGTTACCTTTAAATAAAAATTAAATATTAGATTAATGATCTTTTTTCTTTTTATATCTGTATATTTTTATTTATAAATAGAGTTAAATTTGTATTGGTACTAAGATTTTTAAGAAAAAATGTTAAATAAAATATTGAAAAAATAATAATATATATAAATGGTTTTTATTTCAACTTAAATTTACTTAATAGAAATTTTAACTACAAATGTCCACATTTTTATATTTTGTTTCTTTATGGGCTTTACTTCGCCAGATCAAAAAATTTTTCTTTTTGCTTATTTACAAATTCTTGTTTTTTCTTTTCATATCACTTAAACATGAACAGTCTTGTTATCTTTGAAAGGTTCTACACAAGAGGAATTGAGTTTCACAATATTATAAAATTCCATTATATTTCATTAGGTATTTTCTTATCGACACCAACTGCTTTAACACCATCTCATTTACGTTTGCTAACAGCAAATAGTACAATAGGTGTCAGCTATTAGATCAGCTTATCAGCTATTAGATCAGCTTATTAGCACCTGGTCTGTTTTTCAGATCAGCTTTTCAGGAGCTGGTCTGGTTCTCAGATCAGCTTTTCAGGACCTGGTCTGGTTTTCAGATCAGCTTATCAGGACCTGGTCTGGTTTTCAGATCAGCTTATCAGGACCTGGTCTGGCTTTCAGATCAGCTTTTCAGGACCTGGTCTGGTTTTCAGATCAGGCTATCAGGACCTGGTCTGGTTTTCAGATCAGCTTATCAGGAGCTGGTCTGATTTTCAGGTCAGCTTATTAGGAGCTGATCTGATTTTCAAGTCTGCTTATTAGGAGCTGGTCTGGTTTTCAGGTCAGATGAAATAACTAAAGTCTATCTTTTATTAGCAGTTTTTTTTTTCTATAACGAAAATCGTTTAATTCAATATATTTGCTTATAATCAAAAATCCATATTTATCCTTCCAACACTCTACAAATTTTTTAAAACTTGTCAAATTTCATATTACTGCCAACATGAACCTTGTAAACATGCTTCATATTTTTCTCATCTTACTCAAACATTATAATTACATTTGCACTGTCTCTTATTAAATGCTTATAGCCATATTCATAAAAATTTTAAACAGCATTTCAAATGTTGTTTGAGCAAAATTCGCTAAAATTGTATTCATAATAGAATATTAGCTTAAAAAACGTTTTTTAACTTGCGTAAATCACCAAATCTTATAAATTAAATGCACCCATATCTAAAATAATTTTGAGTTGACGTCGTTGTAGTTTTGCTTCATGTTTATTTGTATTTTTAACTTTGCCTGTATGTATGTATGTATGTATGTATGCATGTATTAAAAATTATGCTATAAGTTTGGCACAAGTAGAATGACTCATCATTCTTCTGTCGCCCCATACAAAAATATACACGTACACGTACATATGTATGTATATTATTCTGCTTTCCACATGCAACATCAGCAAATATCATAATTGAAATGTTTTAAGCTTCATTACCAGAAAAAAAAAATAAATGTATAATAACCCATTCTTTTAATTATGAAATTATGTAATTTCTTTAAGTATTCATATTTGTAGTAGTATATAGATAATTTTAGTATAAATATATGTTTTTAAACCTCAGATAGTAGTTGTGAACTGGGCATCCGGCGTAGATTAAAATTTTTAAGTTTAATTACCCATAACCCCGACAAAGGACACCCAGAAATTATTACACAACCCAAATCACTGACAGACTCAAATTTCCACGGTCATGCAGACAGACAGAGAGAGAGAGAGACAGACATACACTTAATGTAAACAAAAACTCCTTATGTTAAAAAAAATAAGAGTGACTTATTGAACCACCCTCGAAAAATATTTAAAGGACTTATCGAACCACCCTCGTAGGTATCAAATTTCAAGAATTTTAAAATTTTCAAATTTTAATTACCCAAATTTAACAATTTCAGCAACAATTTAACAATTTTAATTGGGGCCGAACCGCCAGTTCACAACTACTATCTGAGGTTTAAAAACATATATTTATACTAAAATTATCTATATACTACTACAAATATGAATACTTAAAGAAATTACATAATTTCATTATTAAAAGAATGGGTTATTATACATTTATTTTTTTTTCTGGTAATGAAGCTTAAAACATTTCAATTATGATATTTGCTGATGTTGCATGTGGAAAGCAGAATAATATACATACATATGTACGTGTACGTGTATATTTTTGTATGGGGCGACAGAAGAATGATGAGTCATTCTACTTGTGCCAAACTTATAGCATAATTTTTAATACATGCATACATACATACATACATACATACAGGCAAAGTTAAAAATACAAATAAACATGAAGCAAAACTACAACGACGTCAACTCAAAATTATTTTAGATATGGGTGCATTTAATTTATAAGATTTGGTTATTTACGCAAGTTAAAAAACGTTTTTTGAGCTAATATTCTATTATGAATACAATTTTAGCGAATTTTGCTCAAACAACATTTGAAATGCTGTTTAAAATTTTTATGAATATGGCTATAAGCATTTAATAAGAGACAGTGCAAATGCAATTATAATGTTTAAGTAGGATGAGAAAAATATGAAGCATGTTTACAAGGTTCATGTTGGCAGTAATATGAAATTTGACAAGTTTTAAAAAATTTGTAGAGTGTTGGAAGGATAAATATGGATTTTTGATTATAAGCAAATATATTGAATTAAACGATTTTCGTTATAGAAAAAAAAACTGCTAATAAAAGATAGACTTTAGTTATTTCATCTGACCTGAAAACCAGACCAGCTCCTAATAAGCAGACTTGAAAATCAGATCAGCTCCTAATAAGCTGACCTGAAAATCAGACCAGCTCCTGATAAGCTGATCTGAAAACCAGACCAGGTCCTGATAGCCTGATCTGAAAACCAGACCAGGTCCTGAAAAGCTGATCTGAAAGCCAGACCAGGTCCTGATAAGCTGATCTGAAAACCAGACCAGGTCCTGATAAGCTGATCTGAAAACCAGACCAGGTCCTGAAAAGCTGATCTGAAAACCAGACCAGCTCCTGAAAAGCTGATCTGGAAAACAGACCAGGTGCTAATAAGCTGATCTAATAGCTGATAAGCTGATCTAATAGCTGACACCTATTGTACTATTTGCTGTTAGCAAACGTAAATGAGATGGTGTTAAAGCAGTTGGTGTCGATAAGAAAATACCTAATGAAATATAATGGAATTTCATAATATTGTGAAACTCAATTCCTCTTGTGTAGAACCTTTCAAAGATAACAAGACTGTTCATGTTTAAGTGATATGAAAAAACAAGAATTTGTAAATAAGCAAAAAGAAAAATTTTTTGATCTGGCGAAGTAAAGCCCATAAAGAAACAAAATATAAAAATGTGGACATTTGTAGTTAAAATTTCTATTAAGTAAATTTAAGTTGAAATAAAAACCATTTATATATATTATTATTTTTTCAATATTTTATTTAACATTTTTTCTTAAAAATCTTAGTACCAATACAAATTTAACTCTATTTATAAATAAAAATATACAGATATAAAAAGAAAAAAGATCATTAATCTAATATTTAATTTTTATTTAAAGGTAACTTAGGTATAGGTAAAAAGATAAAAGCTTTAAAGCATTAAATTTTTACATACTTTTGTGTGAATAAAATACTAAAATTAATAGATAAATTCATAAACAAATATATAAACAATAAATAAATTAATAGACAAGTAAATTAATAAAGAAATAAAGGAATAAACTAATTAATAAATTAATAAACAAATAAATAATAAATACATAAATTTATTAATAAACAAATAAGTGAATAATAAATAAATTAATAAATAATTAAAGAAATACATTAATAAATAAATACAATTAATACAAATTTAAATTTTCATTGACATCTTACATGCAATTTAGTAGGAATCATTCTATTCTACATCCATTGCATCATTATTTCGGTCTATGTAATGTCCCCAAGCACGCGTTTTTATTTTATCTTTCATTATATTTCTTTTATCATCAGAAAAGCTAAGTGCTATTTTATGCAGTTTTTGTGTATATAGTTGATGTGTTTTAGATCTAAACAAAAACATTTCATCCGAGATGATTTTGGATTCGAATAAGCAACTTTTGTAATCATTAATGGACAACTTTTTAATTACAGACTTTTTGATCCCTTTTGATTTTTTAACAGCTTCCGAGCGAAGAGTCGACAGAGAATACATTTTTGCTCTTAAACCAACAAACTCTGTCATTATATCCCCATGGTTTTCATCTTTCATCATTCCTAAAACCTTCTTATTTAGTAGCGGCAAACGAAATTGATTATCTATAGGATATTCTGACGTATCAAAATTCAAACTAATGTCATTACGGATGTCATCGTAAAAATCATCAGTTTTAATTGAATAAATAAATGAGTCAGTATCCATATAGTTGAGAGAAATGTTGTCTCCAAATTTAGGCTTCATGAAGCCATAATGGAAATCATACATTCTCCACTTGGACAACTCCAGTACTGTAAAACCAACATATATGGGTTTATCATATAGTGGTTCCATTTTTTCTAACTCTACCGCATACATATCATCAGAAAATTTTGTCAACTGCTTAAAATTTGGTTTCGCAATTAATGCTCTGAGACCTAAATGATTCCCATTTGTTGTTTCCCAAGATGAAGTAATTCTAATGTCCCTACGTTTTTCAATGTTTTCCATTGTCTTCCCGTAAACAGCATTGTTTAAAAGTTTGAAGAAATCTTTTTCAAAATTATTTTTAGCATTTGTCCTATGAAATGTGTTTAAGTCAATATATTTTTTAAGCCATGGGGATTGCTTAAATCTGAGTATTCTATGGATTTGTTTTAAAATGAGGCCATTTGAAATGGCTTGTTTTAAAACTCTATAGTGTATGGTGTAATTTGTTTTTGAGTGTAAGTCTGCAACTAATTTTTTGATTTTGGATCCTCCCACGGTCTTATTTTGGGGACAAAATGGCAAATTATTATGAAGATCATGCACTGAATCCGGATAATCTATATCCACTTCCAAAATGTACCCATACTCTGCAGTATCAGAAATTTTTTTAACATCAAAATCAGTATCACATACCCACTCAAATTCACCGCAAGGAAGATATTCCGACATCGCCCAACCATACAAATTGTTAGCGTCTAAATATACAAGAAATTCTGATGGCTTTGATGGATCAAAATCTTCCAAATATTTGTTATTTGCTTTGGAATATCTTTGCGAGCATTGAACTAGTCCACCTCTAATTCCGTTTTGCATAAACATATACATTTCGGAATCAGTGAACTGTTCCAGTGAAACTTCTGTGGTTTTCAACATTGCATCCCAGGATAAGCCTGGTGCTGTATAATAGTGGCAGGGGTCCAAATCGTATATATCTCTACAAATTTTCCTAAAATTTTCAAACACATCAGCTAGAAGTAGAACATCTGTCTTCAAGTAGAGCTCAGTATAGTCAAGGAGGGTTTTACAGTTAAACACCCTCCATATTTTTTGAGCATGTTCATACTCGAATACATCACATTCTTCATTCGTTAGAATATTGAAGAACTCGTCTCTACTAGGGAGCTTAGTTTCCTTAAACTTAGTCATGGAATCCATGTAAGAGTACGGAAATACACCCTTTCTTCTAATCAGGTTGAAATGATCTTCATCAACGAAACATGATCGAATAGTATTGAAATCATTGCTATCAAGATTTTTCGCTAACGTATCTAAGCTCGAAGCCATAAATCTAAACGAGTCTATAAATCTTATTTCGAATCCATATTTTTCATCTAATCTGATGAAAATTGAAAGAGAAATATAACGCTCTGTGTTCTGGGGAATCACTTTTATTGTGGAGTATTTTATAGTAGAAAGTTCTTTGAAAAATAGGTGTATATCATATGCAGAAAGATTATGCAGGATAACCGGTATAAACTGAGGTGTTTTATAATTCAAATTACATTCGCTATGAGCTGCCCCACGATAATTGCCCGTAAGATGACAATGATCTCTAACTTTATCGTTATTTAATATTTTCTTACATATATAACAATTTTTTGCATTATTATATTGAGCTATTCCAATTGGGGTTATGAACATTTTCTTAACTTTAATTAAATAATTTAGATAAATATCGGTACAATCTTCAACTATTTTTTTAATAAATACATTTGCCGAATCTTCACCAAAATAATTCCTATATAAATTTTTTTCTCTCTTAAAACTACAATTAATAAAATACCCGAATGCACACGCATGGTGTTTCTGTACATTTGTAGTGCTTTTACTTACAGGATCATTGACTTTTTCTAAAATGGACTCAAAGTCTGCGTATATTACAAATGGTACATTTAACTGTTTGTAGTGCTTCGTAAACTTGATAATAGATCCATCTTCTGGCATTCTGATGACTTTTTTGCCGCAAACGTTTTTGTGATGATTATACACATAATCATCATGTGTATAATATAGGCAGGTGTTGCATATCAGAATCTTACTTCTGTGTGACGTCATGTTGGAACGAAGAAGTCTGAAGAAAATATAGAAAATAAAATAGTATGTAAATTAACATAACAATAATAAGTAACTGTTTAAATAGATATGAAAACATATTTCGCTTAAATGCACAAATGAAACTTACTTTGATATATCATTGATGAGTACATAGTGGAAGTTTTCATTGGACTGGAGCAATAAGAGATTAATATGAACATGTTTTTCTCCTTTTGTTATGTAATATTGTCCTATAAGCGATGTTTCATTGTGACCAAATACATTGATGCTCACATAATTTTGACTTTCAAATTTTTGTATCTGCTTCAATGGGAGTGGAAACTCTAGGTCTTTAAAATTTAATACAACTTCCCCTATATTAATATTCTCATCAGAAATGTTTGCAATATTGAAATTTCTACAGTTTTTCCGTTGTCTTCGATCTAAAGTACTATTTGTGTACAAAGCCGCAATGAGACACCATTTAAAGCAATAAATATCATTGTTGTCGACATTTATGCATGCACATTTCACTGCAATATTTTTCGGGAGAGGGATAAAGCTTGATCCTCTTATTATGGACGCCTTGTTTATATTAACTTCAAGGGAATTTATTGAAATCAAGGTCCATCCGCTATCCCTCTCTTCAAATTCTTCCATTTTGGTTCTTAGCTCCTCGGCTTGTTTCTTGTACATGTCCTCCTATATCATCAGACAAAGTCACCAACATCATTTTCGAAATATGTAAAAGTTGGGAAACATTCATCTCATCATTCACCATCTTCATATAATCACACGTGAGCTCCATATTAAATTTAAATGTAGTATGTATCTTACTACTTTCATTTAGTTGTTGTACTATGGAGCTCTTGGCAGATTTCAGAAACTCCTCCGGAAACAAGACACCCACATTTTTGTTGAGGAGGATGTATGTCTCGAGCCTCCCATTGAAGTTGCTTGCTCTCTTAGTGAGAAAATCTCCAATCCGTTCTTGCTGACAACTGTTTTTGTGTTTTGTGGTTCTGACATGAGCCCTATAACCATTTGATGGGATCATCTCATCACAATCCTCACAATATTTGTTTTGAAGATTTAGCTTACTAGTTCCAAGCATAGCCTTCGATTGGCTAGCATAGGAGTGCGTTTCAATATGCTGGTTTAGATTTGTTTGAGTCATAAAGACTTTATTGCAGATAGTACAACTTGTAGTATTCATATTATTTAATTATTTATTTGTTTATTAATTAATTTAATTATTTTATTTATAAACAATTTATTTCAGTTATAAACAATTTATTTAATTATTTTTTATGCACTATTATCTTTTTTAACAAAGAGTAATTAGTTCTAACACTTTTATAGTTTTTGGATTTCAAACACTTTAGAGATTTTGGATGGGAAAATAGGTTGTGACTTGTTGAGATATCAGAGCAGACTGATGACAATCTACATTATTTCTTCTACTTATATACTTTATATGAGAATCGCGTAGTAGTCATCAAGCCTAATTTATTACGACATATGATGAAATTCATACACACACACACACACACACACACACACACATTTCCACAATTCTCTGTTGGTATTACGATATATGATGAAATTCATATACACAGCAACACCCAGAACAAAATCGCTAGCATCAGTTTGCAATATAAAGGTACTAGAAAAATCGGGACACGTGAAAGTAGGTGCTTCTATAAGTTTTTGCTGTATTTCTCCAAAAGCTATTTCTTATAATTGTTACATTAAAGTAAAATATACCGAAATAAAGATATCACTACCCCTATTGAAAAGCTCTTTTTATCAACCTGATCGGATTCAAAACATTTAACATCTGAAATTCACTTGAACATATATGAAACCTATGCCGACACAATATTTTCTATCTCCATAATAGCAACGTCAATAGCCTTAAAAACATATATACATGCATTTGTAAATATGTATGAAAAAGTGTTGATGTAACTCACACAAACAATGACATTCTTCAAAGCAAAAATAGATAAGATCACACACATTAATCCAACAACATATACATACATTACCAAATACATTCCCTAACGACTTCCATTCGCAACAGGGTTGCCACTCACTGCAGCTATTAGATTATTTCCCCCGCCAGAGATCACAAACATAAATGCATACATACAATAACCCTACATAAGCATACCAACTATAACTCAAAACAGCAACAGCAAACCATAAACTATCAAATAACAATCACACACACACGCACACACCCATACATACATACAAACACCCACATATACATGCACACACAACCAAAGAATTAGACTCACACACACACACATACACATCCCACACGTACATACATCCATGCACTGTAAGCACAACGTTTCTCTACAATAACAACAAAAGCTGTGCACACAAGTATACATACATACATACACATGGCCAAAGAATCAAACTCACACACACACACACCATATCAGCATGAAAATCCCCAAAATCCCCCCATTTGTAACAGGGTTGCCATCGTTTTTGTTTTTTCCCGGTTTTGAATTCCCAAAACATGTCGTCCGTCCCCATTACTAATCTACTCTCATGTCTTGAAAGGTCTTATAAATAGTCTTTTGCAGGACACTAATAGACACCGCATCCGGAAAGTACGTAAATTTGGTTTTGATACCTTTTGGAAATTAACAATTTATATTATTTATAGAAATGTGTATTTTTGTGTTAATGTAGTGCATAACCATTGTCATATAGTATTTAATATTTATACATTTAATTAAAATCCAAATATCCTTTTAATTAACAAATATTTTATTCTTTTCTCTTTTGTCTCTTTTCATATAAAAACGAATAAATTAATCAAACCAAAAACCATTAACGCGCTTTTGACAAACTCTGCCTAAACAATTATTTCTTTCTCATTTATTTTTAATTATAATTCTGTTTCTTTCCAATACATTTAAATTGTCTGTGAAAATATCATGTATTCCTTTAATATTTTTATACCCACCAATAAATTTGTTATATATGTATATATATATTATTATCTTACTTTATGTAATTAAATCTGTATTTAAATTAAAAATGCTAAAAATGTGTATATACTATCCGAATTAAAATAAACGTATACGCACACAATTCAAAAATATTTTATTTTCCTTTTCTCTCTCTCTATACCGTCTTTCACTCGTTGGACTTATTTTGGTGTATGTACATATGTATGTGTAACTGTAAAAAAATCTACACTACGGTTGGATTATTATTCGTTCGGTGTTTCTCTTTTCCAAAAATATTATTCATGGGCTTTATCCAATTATTAAATTTTCAAGTATGTAGTAAAATGCGTTGTTGTGGCAATAAAAACTATTGGAAACATAATGTTAGTTACCTATTTACTGCAATTTATGTTTGCAGTTATTGGAGTTCAACTTTTCAAGGTGAATAAAAAAAAAACAACAGCACAAAGGCAACAGTTCATCCTAATGGAGCCTTAATCACTTGTACTATCAATAGGCCGGTCATTTGGTCGGTAGTGGTCATTGCGTAAAACAAAGTTTCTGTCACATTATTTAGGACAAAATGAAAAATGTGATGAAAACTTTTCATTCAGCCCAATCATAAACAAAAATTCCGCGCGAGTTTTTTCACTTTTCCATTTTCTCCCATTACGGATTTGTTTTTCCCTGTTTTTACCAAAATAAAAAACTCCCCGGGGAAAAAGTATATTACTAAAAATCTTTCCCTTTCAAAAAAGAAGGGAGTTTACATAAAAACACATTTAATGCTCTATTAAATCAAAATTTCTATACATTAACTTATATTTTATAGTTCTTGTATGTGAGAAAGCCCAAATAATGCCCAAATAAACCATTTATAAACTTATTTCCACAAACATATTTGTTCAGGCTGGTGAATTTTAATAATTTTGTTTACTCTCTCACTCAAAAAAAAAAGGGGATAAATAAAATGTCAACAAACATGCAAAATATCGAGCTTCGTAGTACAGTGATACCGCGTATTAATCTTTTTTGTTCCCAAGGAATTTATGATTGAAAGAATGTTTTCTCGAAAAAAATGTTCCGTGAGAAATAAATTCCAAGGGAATATTCATGATTGGACTATTTGACTAACAAGTGAATTCCGTCTCACCCTACAGCTTTTTACTAACCAATAATCGCATAAATTATTCACGATTGATTGATCATACTTGATGGATATGTCAATCAACCTCAACTAATTAATCTTGACTGATATAATCTTACAATTCATACTGATAAATAATAAGTTTTGGCTAATATAGTCATCGCAGTTGACCAATCAGGATTGAAATACATATGTACATACATATGTATGTATATACGAGTCAACTCTAATAAATTAAGTTGCGTTCTGTATGTATTTGGCATCTGGAATGTCACTTTTTTATAAACATGATATATTATATGTATGTCAAAATCTGCGTTTTACAGGAGATTTATAGTTTTTGTGTACACACGATAGTATGTTTTGGTAGTGTGTAGTCTGTTTAATGTTTCATTTCATGTTGCATTCGAGGTTTCAAACTTTCAAACCTATGAACATTCAAGGCACATCCAAGGTGATTTCATAACAGGTGACCTGAAAACTAATTGTACTGCTTAAGACCCTGACTGTCAAAATCTCTTCTTTTATCTAATGCTTGTTTACATTTAAAGTAAAAAAACTTTAAGCATCTTCCTAAAATTAAATTCTTCTTTACTCTGTGAGTCCAAACACAAATTCAAGTCGGCACACATTGCTTGCAAATGAAACTCTGGCGCTTTGTTAAAGATGAATTGTTTGGATTACATGCATACATACTGATTAGAAGCAACTGTAAGGGAGCCAAATACTGTAGAATGCTGTCATTTATACCTACAAAAATCGTGAAAATTAAAATTGTGCTGCTCCGTCAGTTTACAAATCCAGTTGGAAAGGAAATAGTTCGATGCTGAATTATCTGAATTTCATATTATTTACGGCCATGATGAACCAGTAACACATATATTTGACACCATTGATTTCGCTTTCAATCAAAGTATAGGAGAGCCTGCAATAAGGCAGCAAGTAAGGTTTATTTACATTGCTCGAAAATATCAGGATCATCTAACCAGAACCATCTTTTAACATTTAATTGTTTTGCAATATCACTAAAGCTTGGGGGCTGTCCATATATTACGTAACGCTGTTTTTCCCAATTTTTGACCCCCCCTTCCCCCCTAGTAACAGATCGTAACAAAATTGTGAACCCCCCTCCACCCCAGGAATAACGTAACAATGAGATAAAAAATAAATTAAATAGTTAAAAGTTTTTATTAAAAAAAATTAAATTTAATTCATTGTTTTAAATTCATTTTTTAGACTAGCATAGTGCGTAGACAAAAACTAAATAAGCTTACATATGAACGCACTCCATATATTGGCGAAACTATTTTTTAAATTTCTTCCCAAGTGTCCTCAAACTACAAAAATTGTGGTTTTATAGAGAGCTTATTCCTAAACTGTATGTATGTATTGGGGATGTGTATTGGAATTCCAAAACATTCGGCCGTTTCTAGATATTCGTATTCGCTTAAAAAAATATACAAAGAAACTCATAAATCCAAAACGAAATTTAAACGAATTGCACACAAATATTAGTTTGTAATAATTAAAAAAAAAATTTTTTTTATTTTTTTATGCGTTTTTGGCCAAATAATCTGCTATAGTTTTCCGTATTGATGACTGAGCAGTATTTCAAACATCAAGACGAGAATTGGTATTAGCCTTGCAGTCGCTTTCACTAGTTTCTATAAGTGAAGTCCTCGGGTATTTCAGAGAGCTTAAAGATGACTCCGTTTGGCCATCTTCAAATCAATCTAAAATGTGCGTGAAACGAAAAAAAAAATTATATCTAGGATCAATAAAGGTTGCCATGGTGAATTACATTCTACAATATTACATTTTCAATAGATATTTGCCCATTAAAAAAATATACCTTAAAAATACCTTAAAATTAGAGGGACACACAATCTAGTTCCTAGACGCATTTCACTGTTGTTTTCATATTTTTTTAAGTTCTGTTGCATTAAAAATTAAAATAATATCCTTATGAAAATATGTCTATGTATGCAAGTTTCCATTAACACATCTCTCAAAACCTAAACATTGTAGCTTCAAGTTGACGAACAAAAATGTTAAAACTAAATAATTTGATATTGTCATGTACATACATATATGGAAGAATATATTTTTTGAAAGGACGCTTTTTTGTCCATGAGAGTAGTTGTGAACTGGGCATTCTGTGGCAATTAAAATTGTTAAATTGTTGCTGAAATTGTTAAATTTGGGTAATTAAAATTTGAAAATTGTTAAATCTGTGTTTTTTGTTTACATAAGGAGTTTTTTGTTTACATTAGGAGTTTTTTGTTTACATTAGGAGTTTTTGTTTACATTAAGTGTATGTCTGTCTGTCGGTCTGTCTGTCTGCCTGCCTGACCGTGGGAAGTTTGTGTGTGGAATATTTTGTGTGAATGTATTAAGGCGGTTCATAGTTTGGCGGTTTTTATGTGTGTATGTGACGACGGGGAAAATCATGAAAATGGTTTTTCCTAATGCTGACGGAAAATCATCTAATGATTTTTCGTAATTCCGAAGGCAAAACATGATAATTTTTCCTAATGCCTACTGCAATACATGATAATTTTTCCTAATGCCTACTGCAATACATGATTATTATTTTTTTCAAATGCCGACGGCAAAAAATGAATATAATTTTTTCAAATGCCGACGGGAAAATGATTTTTCCTAATGACGACGGGAAAACGTGAAAGTTATTTTTTCTAATGCTAATGTAGGTGTTGCTAGACTGTGGGAATTTGAGGCTGACCGTGATTTGAGTGGGCGGCGTTGTTGCCGTAATATGTAACCATAGGAATTTGTGGATGTGTCTGTCTGTCTGTGAGAATTTAGGTGAAGGTTTGATTGGCAGGGGGCGGGGTGTAGTTGAGGTAGATCGATTGCGTGTGTAGTTGTGTGTGAATGTGTGTGTGTGTGTGTGTGTGTGTGTGTATGTTTGTAGGAATTTCAATGTGTGTATTTCTGTAGGAGCTTAAGGCTGATTGTGATTTATGAGGGGTGAGGTGTTCTAGTAATATGCAACCGGGGGAATCTGTGTGTTTGTATGTCTGTAGGAGTTTAAGGCTGACCATGATTTGGGTGGGCAGGGTTGTTGACGTAATATGTAGCCATGGGGATTTGTGAATGTGTCTCTCTATAGTAGTTTAAGGTTGATCGTGATTTGAGGTGGGTGAGGATGTTGTTGAGGTAAATTGGTTATGCGTATGTATGTATGTATGTATTTTTGTAAGAATTTAAGATGATTGTGATTTATTAGGGGCGAGGTGTTCTTGTAATATGTAGCCGTGAGAATCTATGTGTATAGACGTCTGTAGAAGTTTAAGACTATCTGTAATTTCAGGTAGGTGAGAGTGTTGTGTTGTTGAGATTAATCTTATATATTGTATATGTATGTATGATCATGGGAATTTGTGTATGTATATCTGAGGGAGAATTTAAGGCTCGTCATGATTTGCAAAAGGTGGGGTGTTGTTGAAATTTTCTTGGATATTTCTTATATGAATTCTGCTATGTGTGTGTATTTGAGCTGGTATTTATATGTAGGTAGAAATAAATTGTTTTCAACATCGACATTTGGTACTATAAAATACTATCATATATCTGGACTTCCCTAATCCTAGTATGCTTTTGTACTTACGATTGCTTTATATTTTCTCATGCTTAAATTTGTCTCGCGTTGAAGTCGGTCTGTGTGAAATTTGTTTATATTACAGATTTTGTTTATTTAACTACATTCGTCTTCTTTGACTGAAAGAGTTATCTACACACAGAGAAAAACCAACTTGAAATCAGTAAGAACCATGCTGAATTAATAAGAACCATTAGCGAAGGTTTAGTCATATTGAAATTTCTTATTTCAATATGGACAAAATATTAATTTACAGTATTCATTTATTAAACTCATTAGTTTGTAGATATCTCAATATACATTTTCTATTATATTAAAAATTATTGAATTAATGTGATGAATTCTTATTTTTAAGCTGCAGATTTTCCCTGAGTGTATGGATTGTTTATATTTGCATTGTGCTTTAACTAAACGACGCTTCATATATTTTCATGATGTAGATCTAATAAATACTTAAGCATTGATAAGAAATTTGATATGTATACATACATATCTACAAATTGATTTTATGTATGTATGTATGTATGTATGTATGTACATATATATGTACATACAAATAAGTGTTCAACTCAATCTTTGAATACATTTTTTATTTTATTTTTTGTCATGTGATGTCTGTTGTTGGTGAAATTAAAAACATTTTAATTTTTATCTGCGTTTACTTAAAAGTTTGTGAGGATTTTCTGTTGTAAGTAAAACTGAATTCTTGAAGATATGTACTTACATACTCTATAGTAATAGTAACTATAATAGAAATATTTCTTATACTTAATTTACAGTTTTTTAAAGTATAGGGTATAAAATTTTTTCTAGCTATAGCCTTCTACATTTATTTTGGAAAACTTGCTTTGCTTTTTAAAAATGTATAAACATTTTTAAATGAAACTGATCCGGCACTCCAGCTTAGGTACTGATAGTTTTTTTTTTTTTTTGTTGTTAGTTAACTTACTTATTTTTTATTTTTTATTGATAAACATTGGAAATCAAAAGGGAGTTTTATATTGTAATTATTATTTTCATAATTGTTGAAAACAATCGCTGCTTTTTGTTTGTTTTTTGCGATGAAATCATTTGAATTACTTTTGCAACTTTACGCGTTTATAAAAATTATGTTATTTTCTATATTTCTTAATTTATAAGACTTTTAGACTTTGTCCTTTAGGGGTTATATATTCTATTATACGATTATGAATAAGAATGCAGTAAGCTGATGTATTTGCTTACTGCTTCAAATTAAAATTTTATTAAATTGAATAAAAGGAGTTTTTTTTTCTTAAACTCTGATGCAGTTAGAAGCGCTGGAGATTCTTTCATATAACAGCTTTTTTGAAATTTTTGATACATAGTATAATATAGAATTGGATAACATTTATTTTTAATTTTTATGTCAAGAAGTACGGGTATGAGACTGAATTTAAATGTACTTTTAAATTAGTTAAATCATAATGAACAAACATATTTTCTTCTTTAATAGCGATCAACAGAAAACGAACTCGTTTTCATATAATTTAGGTATACCCTATCGACGGCTCCTCTAGGATACAAGATGACTTTGTATGACGAAATTTCTGTTGCTTTATACTGATAATATGTTTACATTAATAAGATACATATACATATGTTTATTTTATGAACGGTGAGCACCTATGGCTTTTATTTAATGTTCTATATGACTTTTTTTTCATTTTATTAAAGTTCAGCGTATTGTATATATATTTCTGAAATGTTTAAGTGTGTTTTGTGTGCCCATCGGGCAGAGTGTACGTATTAGTTGGTCAGTCAGTCTCTATTTTTATTTATTTTTTTTTTCTTCTAATGTGCCACTCCTTTTTCAGATTTTACTACTTGGAATAGAGAATTTTTGTCTAATTTTTTGGTGGGTATATACATTAGGTATGTAGAAATTAGTTTAGATACAAAGAAATGCATGTTTAATATACAACTATTGTATCAAATCGATCTCAAATAACTCAGTTACCTCTACCAGCAATTCACCGTTGGTGTATTCATAAAGTGTTAGAAACAATGAAATATCTATGTTTTGAGAGAATTTTTCCCCTCAAGTATTTCTACATGAGGTTTGAGGGGTCAATCACTGTCGCATTCATATGTAATGATTATTCACTTAAAAAACGTCATCATCACCATCAATCATCTCCGTATACAATACATTCATGAGTTGGGTTGATCCAGATACAATTGCTGTCTCATCACCTTCTAACAGCTTTATATATTTTGCTAGTATGCAAGCCTTAGCATGCTTCTATCGATAGTGACGGAAGAGTCCGAGATGTAGTAGTGTTACAATTAAAAATCTTTACTATTAGAATTTACCAGTTCGCTCTTTTGAATTTTTGCAAAGTAGATACATATGTATGTATTTCATTGACCACAAAATCATAAAATTTCTTTGCTTACAAAATTGTATGACGTGAGGATTTTTTTTTTTTTTTTTTTTTTTAATTATACATGCTTCGGCATGCTTTCATTTTTTTTCTATAAATTTATGTAATACTCATACAGATACAGATATAAAGTAAGATCTGTTTACTGTACATTTTAAAATTTATGCATGCTTCAGCATGATTCTAGTTGAAGCGTATATTCATTCACTAAGTTTGTTTGATACTTATTCATACACATGTACATTCTTAAAGATTGGATGTCAAAGTCCAATTTCCGTAGTTTATCTATATTTTCTAAAGATCTGATAGCTAAAGAAATAAATAGAGTGAAGATCTTCTATAATAATCCCATTTTCATATTGTAAAATTTTGCGTGCTAGCGCTTTCGATGGGAAAATATACATACAACTTTATAAAAAGTGATAATATGATGTGCTGCTGAATATTGCACTATGTTATAGTTCATTTTAAACACTGAAGTTTTAGCAATATTTCATTCAGACCAACAAGTTTAGAGAATTCCACTACATTTAGTTAATTATCTTTCTTAAGACCCATCATTCCTAATCAATCCTACAAAAAACAACACAAACTAGATTTTTCGTTTTAATTTTATTTTTATTAAATTCAACATTCATTCTTCAAATTACTTTATACTATATTAAGTAGCTTTTCCTCATTTGTTGAGTTGACTTTAATAGGAGACATTTTAATGGTACGATGAACTTTTCTATTGCATGCATTGAGTAAATCTTTATACATACCAATCCACTTATATGAACCATTAAAGCTAATTCTTTTCACATCATACCTTTCAATGATCTATTAAATCATTCTAATATTGATGCTTTCATATCAAGTAATGTTTAATCTTCTATTTATGTATGAGTTTTCCCAAGTATTTATTAAAAAATTCTTTAGAATCATCTGTTTGTAAGTTTTTTGGTACCCGTACCACTTCAAAAATATTTTCCATTGCCTTGGTTTTTAGAGTGCAGCTTTTATTTTCAGCTGTACTTTGAGAATGTGTCAATTACAGTCTTCAAAAATCAACAATTTCTAATTTCTGTAGAATAGTTCTACATTTCACCTAACTTAGCTCCATAAAACATCATATATTCCTGTCATTACATCTCTACAAGCACAAACAGTTGTTGAAATTTAATATGGACTTCGTTAACTAAATTCCTTTTTAAAGACATTGAATTGTTTCACAGATTTTTTCGAAAGTGTTGTGATCTACATCTTGCACTTTCAGCTATTTATACTAACATGTAGTTAATTTTCTAATCTATATATTTAACCGTAAACTCTTCAATTTGTTTTTAATTATTTACTTTTTAGAATTGCTTTTTCAATTTTATAACTGTCTTCTTTCTCTAATTTTATTTCACGTTGTAGTTCCTCAATTTGCATTTAAATATATTCTTGAATATTAATGCTTTAAGCTATATTATTAATTTGTCTTGTATTTTATCTTCATTCAGTTTAATGTAACTATCAACAATAGTTTATATCTAATTCATTTATGCCTTCCAATACTGATAAGTCAGTATAAATGTCTTCAGAATTGGAAGTCTATGAGTAAAATCATCGTCATCATCATTCTCAGTATTGTCAACACCAACTGTTTTAAAATTTTCTCATCCAGGGCAAATAACAGGTATCAGCAATCATATCAGCTTTTCAGAAGCTGGTCTGGTTTTCAGATAAGACCTGATCTGGTTATCAGATCAGCTTATCAGGACCTGATCTGGTTATCAAATCAGCTTATCAGGAGCTGGTCTGTTTTTCAGATCAGCTTTTCAGCACCTGGTCTGGTTTTCAGATCAGCTTATCAGGAGCTGGTCTGGTTATCAGATCAGCTTATCAGGAGCTGGTCTGGTTTTCAGATCAGCTTATCAGGAGCTGATCTGATTTTTAGATCAGCTTATCAGGTAACAGATCAGGCTATCAGGAGCTGTTCAGATTTTCATTTCAAGATATCTGAGTCAGATTTAGTTATCAGTGTACAAGTAGCTAGCCATTTATAACATTTATATACATGAAGTTTAAAGTCAGATGAAATACGAAAAAGTAAAGTTTTATCTAGTAAAATTATTTTCTATAACGATCATCGTTTAATTCACTATCTTTGCTTATAATCAAAAATCCATATTTATCCTTTCAACATGCTTTTTTATTTTTCTCACCTAACTTAAACATTAAATATACATTATGATGATCTCTTATTAAATGTTTGGTGATTCTGGTGTAAGTTTTACATAAGTAGAATGAATCAACATTCTTATCTCTCCCCATAAAAAAGTATTCTTCCCATACGCATCACCGTTAAATATCATATTGGAATTACTTTGAACTGAAATAACAGATTCACTATCGGTAAATTTTGTAATATATTATTGTTTTAATTGATGAAATTAATTTCTTTATATCTAGGTTGATATAAAGATTTTGAGTATAAATAAATGTTCTCAAATTTAAGTCCATTACGACTTTCTAGCAAGCCAATCATAGCGTTTTTTTTTCGTAATTTGACAGGTCAACTATTGTTGCACGAATAGAATTTGATATAAAGGAACTATGATTTATTTTTGAACTATCGTTCGATGATTCATCAATATTTCGTACCAAGGTTTTTTAGGTTATTTTACTAACCGCATTTATGTAGCTAAATACATTTTATAAATATTATCTCTTATTATAAAAAAATAAACTAATACAGCTATACCATATCAGAAAATATTTTCTGAAATCGTATAGCTGCATTAGTTTATTTGTTCTATAATAAGAGATAATGATCCACACTCATAATCAAAACAGCATAAAAATATCCTTTGTTTTGACTATGAGTATGCATCAATATTTATGAAATGCGTTTAGTTACAAAAATGTGGTTAGTAAAACAAAGTATATTTTAACAGCCTTATTTATAACACTTATTAGGGCTTTATAAAGACTTTTTAAGAAAAAATTTTTATAAAAAATTTGTTTTAAAAAGCCTTTACAAAGCCTTAATAAGTTTTATAAATAATGCTGTAAGAGTTTAAAATCAGTATTTTGTATGATAATACTGATTTGAAACTCTTAAAATATTCTTTGTTTTGACTATGAGTAGGGGCCATTATCTCTTATTATAGGACAAAAAAAATAATATAGCTATACGATTTCAGAAAATATTTTCTGATATCGTATAGCTACATTATTTGATTTTTCTATAATAAGAGATAATATTTATGAAATACATTTCATAAATATTGGCGCATACTCATAGTAAAAACAACCTAAAAATACCTTGGTACGAAATATTGATGAATCATCACAATTTCATACCATCCTATATTTATGTTGTTTTACTAATCGCATTTTATAACTAAGTGCATTTCATAAATATTATCTATTATTATAGAAAGAATAAAATAGTATGGTTATATGATATTAGAAAACATGATTTCTGATATCATATAATCATACTATTTTATTTTTCTATAATAAGAGATAATGACTCATACTCATAGTCAAAACAAAGGATATTTATATGCTGTTTTGATTATGAGTATGCGTCAATATTTATGAAATGCATTTAGTTATAAAATGCGGTTAGTAAAACAAAGTATATTTTAAGTGTTTAAAACCACCATTTTTATGGTAATACCGGTTTTAAACACTTAAAGCATACTTTGTTTTGACTATGAGCATGAGCTGATATTTATGAAATGGATTTTATAAATATTGACTCATACCCTTAGTCAAAACAACATAAATAATTCTTGGTACGAAATATTGATGATTCATCGAACGATAGTTCAAAAATAAATCATAGTTCCCTTATATCAAATTCTATTCGTGCAACAATAGTTGACCTGTCAAATTACGAAAAAAAACGCTATGATTGGCTTGCTAAAAAGTCCTAATGGACTTAAATTTTGAGAACATTTATTTATACTCAAAATCTTTATATCACCCCAGATATAAATATCTGAAGAAATTAATTACATCAATTAAAATAATAATATATTACAAAATTTACCGATAGTGAATCTGTTATTTCAGTCCAAAGTAATTACAATATGATATTTAACGATGATGCGTATGGGAAGCATATTTTTGTATGGGGAGAGATAAGAATGTTGATTCATTCTACTTATGTGAAACTTACACCAGAATCACCAAACATTTAATAAGAGATCATCATAATGTATATTTAATGTTTAAGTTAGGTGAGAAAAATAAAAAAGCATGTTGAAAGGATAAATATGGATTTTTGATTATAAGCAAAGATAGTGAATTAAACGATGATCGTTATAGAAAATAATTTTACTAGATAAAACTTTACTTTTTCGTATTTCATCTGACTTTAAACTTCATGTATATAAATGTTATAAATGGCTAGCTACTTGTACACTGATAACTAAATCTGACTCAGATATCTTGAAATGAAAATCTGAACAGCTCCTGATAGCCTGATGTTTTACCTGATAAGCTGATCTAAAAATCAGATCAGCTCCTGATAAGCTGATCTGAAAACCAGACCAGCTCCTGATAAGCTGATCTGATAACCAGACCAGCTCCTGATAAGCTGATCTGAAAACCAGACCAGGTCCTGAAAAGCTGATCTGAAAACCAGACCAGGTCCTGATAAGCTGATCTGAAAACCAGACCAGGTCCTGAAAAGCTGATCTGAAAACCAGACCAGCTCCTGAAAAGCTGATATGATTGCTGATACCTGTTATTTGCCCTGGATGAGAAAGATTTAAAGCATTTGGTGTTGACAAGAAATGTGATGAAGAAAAAGCTTTGTAGTATAAAAACTGGTGAAACAGATACAAGTGAACAACTAAAAGATACATTTAAACCTATAGCAGAAGAATTCATAAATAGTTCTAAAAATATTAAAAGAATTCTTATGAAAGAAGAAAGTAAAATCAAGACAGAAGTTGAAAATATACAAGTTTAAAGCCTGAGAAACCTTCACTCAAGATAGACAAGTACCCCAAAAGAAACTAGTAAAAGGAACAATATTTGATAATACCATCATATTTAATGATGCTAATACTGAGAATGTTGATGACGATGATTTTACTCATAGACTTCCAATTCTGAAGACATTTATACTGACTTATCAGTATTGGAAGGCATAAATGAATTAGATACAAACTATTGTTGATAGTTACATTAAACTGAATGAAGATAAAATACAAGACAAATTAATAATATAGCTTAAAGCATTAATATTCAAGAATATATTTAAATGCAAATTGAGGAACTACAACGTGAAATAAAATTAGAGAAAGAAGACAGTTATAAAATTGAAAAAGCAATTCTAAAAAGTAAATAATTAAAAACAAATTGAAGAGTTTACGGTTAAATATATAGATTAGAAAATTAACTACATGTTAGTATAAATAGCTGAAAGTGCAAGATGTAGATCACAACACTTTCGAAAAAATCTGTGAAACAATTCAATGTCTTTAAAAAGGAATTTAGTTAACGAAGTCCATATTAAATTTCAACAACTGTTTGTGCTTGTAGAGATGTAATGACAGGAATATATGATGTTTTATGGAGCTAAGTTAGGTGAAATGTAGAACTATTCTACAGAAAATAGAAATTGTTGATTTTTGAAGACTGTAATTGACACATTCTCAAAGTACAGCTGAAAATAAAAGCTGCACTCTAAAAACCAAGGCAATGGAAAATATTTTTGAAGTGGTACGGGTACCAAAAAACTTACAAACAGATGATTCTAAAGAATTTTTTAATAAATACTTGGGAAAACTCATACATAAATAGAAGATTAAACATTACTTAATATGAAAGCATCAATATTAGAATGATTTAATAGATCATTGAAAGGTATGATGTGAAAAGAATTAGCTTTAATGGTTCATATAAGTGGATTGGTATGTATAAAGATTTACTCAATGCATGCAATAGAAAAGTTCATCGTACCATTAAAATGTCTCCTATTAAAGTCAACTCAACAAATGAGGAAAAGCTACTTAATATAGTATAAAGTAATTTGAAGAATGAATGTTGAATTTAATAAAAATAAAATTAAAACGAAAAATCTAGTTTGTGTTGTTTTTTGTAGGATTGATTAGGAATGATGGGTCTTAAGAAAGATAATTAACTAAATGTAGTGGAATTCTCTAAACTTGTTGGTCTGAATGAAATATTGCTAAAACTTCAGTGTTTAAAATGAACTATAACATAGTGCAATATTCAGCAGCACATCATATTATCACTTTTTATAAAGTTGTATGTATATTTTCCCATCGAAAGCGCTAGCACGCAAAATTTTACAATATGAAAATGGGATTATTATAGAAGATCTTCACTCTATTTATTTCTTTAGCTATCAGATCTTTAGAAAATATAGATAAACTACGGAAATTGGACTTTGACATCCAATCTTTAAGAATGTACATGTGTATGAATAAGTATCAAACAAACTTAGTGAATGAATATACGCTTCAACTAGAATCATGCTGAAGCATGCATAAATTTTAAAATGTACAGTAAACAGATCTTACTTTATATCTGTATCTGTATGAGTATTACATAAATTTATAGAAAAAAAATGAAAGCATGCCGAAGCATGTATAATTAAAAAAAAAAAAAAAAAAAAAAAAAAAAAATCCTGACGTCATACAATTTTGTAAGCAAAGAAATTTTATGATTTTGTGGTCAATGAAATACATACATATGTATCTACTTTGCAAAAATTCAAAAGAGCGAACTGGTAAATTCTAATAGTAAAGATTTTTAATTGTAACACTACTACATCTCGGACTCTTACGTCACTATCGATAGAAGCATGCTAAGGCATGCATACTAGCAAAATATATAAAGCTGTTAGAAGGTGATGAGACAGCAATTGTATCTGGATCAACCCAACTCATGAATGTATTGTATACGGAGATGATTGATGGTGATGATGACGTTTTTTAAGTGAATAATCATTACATATGAATGCGACAGTGATTGACCCCTCAAACCTCATGTAGAAATACTTGAGGGGAAAAATTCTCTCAAAACATAGATATTTCATTGTTTCTAACACTTTATGAATACACCAACGGTGAATTGCTGGTAGAGGTAACTGAGTTATTTGAGATCGATTTGATACAATAGTTGTATATTAAACATGCATTTCTTTGTATCTAAACTAATTTCTACATACCTAATGTATATACCCACCAAAAAATTAGACAAAAATTCTCTATTCCAAGTAGTAAAATCTGAAAAAGGAGTGGCACATTAGAAGAAAAAAAAAATAAATAAAAATAGAGACTGACTGACCAACTAATACGTACACTCTGCCCGATGGGCACACAAAACACACTTAAACATTTCAGAAATATATATACAATACGCTGAACTTTAATAAAATGAAAAAAAAAGTCATATAGAACATTAAATAAAAGCCATAGGTGCTCACCGTTCATAAAATAAACATATGTATATGTATCTTATTAATGTAAACATATTATCAGTATAAAGCAACAGAAATTTCGTCATACAAAGTCATCTTGTATCCTAGAGGAGCCGTCGATAGGGTATACCTAAATTATATGAAAACGAGTTCGTTTTCTGTTGATCGCTATTAAAGAAGAAAATATGTTTGTTCATTATGATTTAACTAATTTAAAAGTACATTTAAATTCAGTCTCATACCCGTACTTCTTAACATAAAAATTAAAAATAAATGTTATCCAATTCTATATTATACTATGTATCAAAAATTTCAAAAAAGCTGTTATATGAAAGAATCTCCAGCGCTTCTAACTGCATCAGAGTTTAAGAAAAAAAAACTACTTTTATTCAATTTAATAAAATTTTAATTTGAAGCAGTAAGCAAATACATCAGCTTACTGCATTCTTATTCATAATCGTATAATAGAATATATAACCCCTAAAGGACAAAGTCTAAAAGTCTTATAAATTAAGAAATATAGAAAATAACATAATTTTTATAAACGCGTAAAGTTGCAAAAGTAATTCAAATGATTTCATCGCAAAAAACAAACAAAAAGCAGCGATTGTTTTCAACAATTATGAAAATAATAATTACAATATAAAACTCCCTTTTGATTTCCAATGTTTATCAATAAAAAATAAAAAATAAGTAAGTTAACTAACAACAAAAAAAACTATCAGTACCTAAGCTGGAGTGCCGGATCAGTTTCATTTAAAAATGTTTATACATTTTTAAAAAGCAAAGCAAGTTTTCCAAAATAAATGTAGAAGGCTATAGCTAGAAAAAATTTTATACCCTATACTTTAAAAAACTGTAAATTAAGTATAAGAAATATTTCTATTATAGTTACTATTACTATAGAGTATGTAAGTACATATCTTCAAGAATTCAGTTTTACTTACAACAGAAAATCCTCACAAACTTTTAAGTAAACGCAGATAAAAATTAAAATGTTTTTAATTTCACCAACAACAGACATCACATGACAAAAAATAAAATAAAAAATGTATTCAAAGATTGAGTTGAACACTTATTTGTATGTACATATATATGTACATACATACATACATACATACATACATAAAATCAATTTGTAGATATGTATGTATACATATCAAATTTCTTATCAATGCTTAAGTATTTATTAGATCTACATCATGAAAATATATGAAGCGTCGTTTAGTTAAAGCACAATGCAAATATAAACAATCCATACACTCAGGGAAAATCTGCAGCTTAAAAATAAGAATTCATCACATTAATTCAATAATTTTTAATATAATAGAAAATGTATATTGAGATATCTACAAACTAATGAGTTTAATAAATGAATACTGTAAATTAATATTTTGTCCATATTGAAATAAGAAATTTCAATATGACTAAACCTTCGCTAATGGTTCTTATTAATTCAGCATGGTTCTTACTGATTTCAAGTTGGTTTTTCTCTGTGTGTAGATAACTCTTTCAGTCAAAGAAGACGAATGTAGTTAAATAAACAAAATCTGTAATATAAACAAATTTCACACAGACCGACTTCAACGCGAGACAAATTTAAGCATGAGAAAATATATAGCAATCGTAAGTACAAAAGCATACTAGGATTAGGGAAGTCCAGATATATGATAGTATTTTATAGTACCAAATGTCGATGTTGAAAACAATTTATTTCTACCTACATATAAATACCAGCTCAAATACACACACATAGCAGAATTCATATAAGAAATATCCAAGAAAATTTCAACAACACCCCACCTTTTGCAAATCATGACGAGCCTTAAATTCTCCCTCAGATATACATACACATATTCCCATGATCATACATACATATACAATATATAAGATTAATCTCAACAACACAACACTCTCACCTACCTGAAATTACAGATAGTCTTAAACTTCTACAGACGTCTATACACATAGATTCTCACGGCTACATATTACAAGAACACCTCGCCCCTAATAAATCACAATCATCTTAAATTCCTACAAAAATACATACATACATACATACGCATAACCAATTTACCTCAACAACATCCTCACCCACCTCAAATCACGATCAACCTTAAACTACTATAGAGAGACACATTCACAAATCCCCATGGCTACATATTACGTCAACAACCCTGCCCACCCAAATCATGGTCAGCCTTAAACTCCTACAGACATACAAACACACATATTCCCCCGGTTGCATATTACTAGAACACCTCACCCCTCATAAATCACAATCAGCCTTAAGCTCCTACAGAAATACACACATTGAAATTCCTACAAACATACACACACACACACACACACACACACACACACACATACACACACATTCACACACAACTACACACGCAATCAATCTACCTCAACTACACCCCGCCCCCTGCCAATCAAACCTTCACCTAAATTCTCACAGACAGACAGACACATCCACAAATTCCTATGGTTACATATTACGGCAACAACGCCGCCCACTCAAATCACGGTCAGCCTCAAATTCCCACAGTCTAGCAACACCTACATTAGCATTAGAAAAAATAACTTTCACGTTTTCCCGTCGTCATTAGGAAAAATCATTTTCCCGTCGGCATTTGAAAAAATAACTTTCACGTTTTCCCGTCGTCATTAGGAAAAATCATTTTCCCGTCGGCATTTGAAAAAATTATATTCATTTTTTGCCGTCGGCATTTGAAAAAAATAATAATCATGTATTGCAGTAGGCATTAGGAAAAATTATCATGTATTGCAGTAGGCATTAGGAAAAATTATCATGTTTTGCCTTCGGAATTACGAAAAATCATTAGATGATTTTCCGTCAGCATTAGGAAAAACCATTTTCATGATTTTCCCCGTCGTCACATACACACATAAAAACCGCCAAACTATGAACCGCCTTAATACATTCACACAAAATATTCCACACACAAACTTCCCACGGTCAGGCAGGCAGACAGACAGACCGACAGACAGACATACACTTAATGTAAACAAAAACTCCTAATGTAAACAAAAAACTCCTAATGTAAACAAAAAACTCCTTATGTAAACAAAAAAACACAAATTTCCAAGAATTTAACAATTTTCAAATTTTAATTACCCAAATTTAACAATTTCAGCAACAATTTAAAAATTTTAATTGCCACAGAATGCCCAGTTCACAACTATTCATGAGAATTGCAAGAAACCTTTCCTAAACTTCTGCAAATACCATTTTCTTCTATGTTTTTGGTGGATTTAATGTTAATATATGTTGCAGTTTAATATAAAAAGAAGTTTTTATGTACATACATATATTAAGAATATTTAAGAATGTAAATGGATAAAAAAAGATGAGGAATTCAAAACCAGTTCAATTCAGTTTGACTACAATTTATTTAATTTATTATAAGAACTTTGTATAATTTTCAAATGTTATTTAACAACTATTAAATTTTTGGAAAGTTTTCATAAACTTTAAGCTATGTTTTAAATATTCGAATTCGAATTCGCGAATATCAAAAGTTGACATTCTGCAGATGTATGTAGTATACATTCTCGTACATAATATATGCAGGCAACACGTATGTTCAATTAAGTAAATAAATGAGAAAAACATACGTATTTTTGTACAAAATTAGTAATTTTTTCTGTTACGTAACATTTTCAAAGACCGCCTCCCCCCCCCCCCACCATAACAAATCGTAACAAAACTCTAACCCCCTAGAGCGTTACGTAATATATGGACAGCCTCTTGGTTCTAAATTTCAATCTTTACACTCAATGTGCAACATTTATTATACCAATTATCACAAATTTTTAGCAATAAACACTAACAATTTATAAACAACAGATGCGTAAAAAAGGGTTTTGTATCGGTATCAATCAGGATCAATAATTCAATAATTGCATCAATTTTACAAATGTTTTTGATAAATGCTTGGGTAGATGTTAGAGTTTCTACGCGGGGAAAAATACCGGAAATTGCTGGGAATTATTTTTTTTTACAAATCCCGGGAAATTTTCAACGGGAATTTAATATTTAGGTTTTTAGAATTTGCTTTTTTACATTGCTGTTAGTTGTTTTATTACTTAAAAATAGATTGCCAGATGTAAATGGAATTTCTATCCATGCTACAACTCAAAGCATACAGATTTATTTGTGTTTGTTTTATTTTTTAAATATTGTTGTTCATGAAATGAACGAATGAAGTTATTTTGTTTTTTTTTTATTTAAATTTTGGATGTTTTTTTTTTCATAAAATTATAATTTTTGTTGAGGTCATTTAATTAAATTCATTTGTTCATAAAATATATTACTTCTCGATCGGAGTTGGAAAATTCCGGGAAATTAGAAACCCTAGTAGATGTATATAGATACTAAAATATATATGTATTTTATTAATGTGTGAGTGAGTATTGGTATGTTATGCTAGGAACACAACTGGGACGAACGACGAATTTTTCGTTGCGAACTTTCGTCATAAAAAATAAAACACATTTGTGCATATGAAAATGAACACACCACCGCCGCAGAACGAAATTCGTCGTGCGTGACGAGCTCTGAGATATGCTAGGAACACAATTCGGACGAACGACGAATTTCGTCCACGTCGACGAATTCGTCGAAAAGAATTCGCTGCGTAAATTCGTCGTGTGAAGCACAATAACCACGAATTTACTCAGCGAATTCAGCTCTTATAATTGATAGAGTTGGTCATGTCAGTGTGACCATATTAGTTAATTTTGGGCTAAATTTAGTTTATTTCTTCTGGACTTAGCTTTAAAATTGTCATTAAGCTATTAGCTTATTTTTTAGCATTTTTTAATCCAAATTGCGTATTCTCTAAAAATGTATTAAAGACATACGGGATTTAGCTTAATTTTATTTTAAATTCTGGTCACACTGGTTATTGTGTATGTTAAGAGAGAGGGAGAGAATATCGTTTTTTCGTCATTGGTCGGCGTACCAAATATAAATAAATCCATCTCAGAGTTCTTCACGCACGACGAATTTCGTTCTACGGCGGTGTTGTGTTCATTTTCATATGAACAAATGTGTTTTATTTTTTATGGCGAAAGTTCGCACCGAAAAATTCGTCGTTCGTCCCAATTGTGTACTTAACAATAGATTTATTTCTATTTTGTACGCCGACGAACGACGAAAAAAAACAATTTTCTCTCACTCTCTTTACATACACAATAACTAGTGTGACCAGATTTTAAAATAAAATTAAGCTAAATCACGTATGTCTTTAATACATTTTTAGAGAATACGCAATTTGGATTACAGAATGCTAAAAAAGCTAAATAATTTTTTAAAAAAGCTAAAAAAATAAGCTAAGAGCTAAATTTTAGAGCTAAATCCAGAAGAAATGAGCTAAATTTACCCCAAAATTAGCTAATATGGTCACACTGACAATAAAAAACTTTATCAATTATAAGAGCTGAATTCGCTGAGTAAATTCGTTGCTATTGTGCTTCACACGACGAATTTACGCAGCGAATTCTTATCGACGAATTCGTCGACGTGGATGAAATTCGTCGTTCGTCCCAATTGTGTTCCTAGCATTAGTCAACTGTTTTTAATAGGGTCTTTTGAAGCACATCAATCAGTTACCCGCATTACTACAAGAAATATTACAACAGCAATAACCACATGTACTTTGTTGATTTAAATTACCATGTTACTTTCCAAAACAGGGTAGCATCATCAGAGTGTATGTTTCTTATAGGAAATATCAAACACCAAATAAAACCCAAATAGAAGCATGTTTAAAGCTTACACCTACACAATCCAAATTTGACATTTGGCTTGGTAAACATACATGATTCACCTGACAGCACATCTTATTAATGCGCCTGGCCTTACATAACTATTATGGTCTAAACACATCCACCATAGCAGGATACCGGCTACAACCTGTCAAAAATAGAATAAATGTGCGTATATGAAAATTATTTTCGTTACAACACGGCTACATGGCTACACGATCACCGTTGTAGCTGTAGTCAATTTAGACTAATTTCTATTTTTGTTGGCGACAATACAGTGCTACCGATATAATACAAAATGTAAAATAAATTATAAAGTGAAATTATTGGATATTATTTAACATATCAAGGTACACATTGATTCATTTTTATACTTTTACGCGATATAAGAACCTTTTAAATGAGTAATTTTATTTTTATACATGTGAAGTATTTGAAAGTGGCACCACTAAAATATGTGTATACAGTGGAATATCTCTTGAGCGGAAACCGAAGGGACCATTGAAATTTGTCCGCACAAGGGGACTGTCCGCTCAAGAGAAAGCAATGCTTTGCTTATGGAGCTGTCGGGACCTGTCAAAAGTGTCCGTCTAAAGGGGTTGTCCGCCTATAGGAAGTGTCCGTTAAGGGAGATTCCACTGTATATGTATTTCAATATCAGATGTTTATGATGTCCCTGCCGCTTTCAAAATAATTAAGTTGCTAGCTATATGGCTACAATTGTTGCTAGCGGCATTTATAGTCTTGTAGCCGGTAGTCTGCTGGAGTGAATGTGTTTAATACATTATAAAGGTAAACAAGTGCTTACTTTTGTTAATCTCTTAAAGTAAAGCCAAGTTTTTAATGTATTTAGCTGGCAAGCAATGCTACCAGACCGCGAGGCCATAACTAAGAGGGATTTCAGACCGTTTATGGTTTATCGCCAAATAAGGTGTTAGAAATTAAATAATCAAAATCTTTAAGATATTTGGGAGAAGTAGCACAAAAAATCAACTTTTATAAAATAATAGTTTTTTCTTTACAAAATTTTGTATGTAACAATTCAAAGGTTCGATTAGTTAATACAAATGTTAAGTAGTCGAAAAGTAGTAGTTTGCAGTTATTTTGACGATCCTACACATAAACTTAGATGATATTGTATCAAGTTTGTCTGACAACTAGACTGAATACATAGATGTTTGCCTGTACGTAACCTTTTGCAGGTTTGCTTTTTCAATATTTTAATGACCGAAAAAAATTTTGTTGCTAGAGTTTGTTATCTTCTCGCGGGCAAATATAGCACGCTTTAATTAAAATATTGTCAAACGACCTTGCGTCTGATTTTCAAAAACCATTGTTTTAAAGGTCATCCACGATGTGTGTATGTCTTGCAGTGAGAGATTTGACATGCCAGATGTAAAATATATCTGTGGTTTTCATAAATAACAACCTACATATCGCTCATTTACTCAAACAACGTCATAATGGAAAAATTAGTTTTTATTTTCCTCTCAAGACTTCAATAAAGAAGATATTTGTATAAAATTTTTGCACAATGTACAGAACGATATGAGGATTGGGACGACCAAATTCACTGGTTCATTTTGGTTCACAACTTCTAAAGAATTAGATGGTTTATCTTATTATTTTATTATTTATTAACACCTTCTAAAAATTATTAACCTTAATTTTATTGAATTACCAAGTTATTTGTTTTTTCACTATTATTATTATTACTATTTATATTATTATTATAATCATGACATGTATTATTTACAAGAGTGTACGAAATTAAAATTTTGAATCTTTGTTTAAAATTAACGGAAATGTTGGAACAAGCATACGTGTATGCTACACAACTACTCAACGCTGAATGTACTACCATGCACGATAGATATGCGATCGTCATCATATGGGAAAACATATGGTAGTAGCAATAATAAATGTACTTGTGTATTGTGTACTTGTTTTGTTTTTGGTCGAAGTAACCAAGAGAAGGTACGTTTAACTTTTCATATAATCTACACGACTCTGGACTCCGCTGAGCCTACCCTAGCCACCAGCGAATTCGTGTCGATCCATTAGGCGCCCGAGCAGGGACACTTTGTCCTTTAACGAAGAACCACAAAGGGTAAATAAACATTGCTTAAATGGTTTCCAAGTTTTAATTTTACTATAAATTTTCTTGTTCCATTTAGAACGTATATTTTCAATTTAATAACTAAATATTAAACAAAATATAATATATAAAAAAATAATATATAATAAATATTTAAAATAATTAAATAATAAAATAATAATAATTAATAAATAAATAAATAATAAAATAATCAGTAACAAAAAAATTTTAATAAAAAAAGTTAAATATTAATTATTGCATAATTTTTTTTATTATTTTTTTTTAATACATGTATTTATTTTTGGTATCTTAAAATATGAACTAGCAATAAGTTTTCAAACCTTAAATCTAAAATAAAATTATTAGGCCTGACCTGTGTCGGACATAAACTTAGTGATACGTAGTAATAAATAATACATTAGTAGTGATAATCAAAAAAGGGGAAAAAAGTATTTTCAAGTATTCCCATCTGGAGAGTTAGGTATAGAGCCCGTGTGTCCCTCCTTTATAGGCGGATGTGTCCAGTAAAGTTCAAAATATTACGAGAAAGCGGATTAGGATGTGATTCGAGTTTTGTTAAATATTTGCCTGCGTATTTTGCAATTTCTTCAGTCACTAGTGGCATATTTAAATCACGATGTATAATAGAATGTACCATGGAGCCGATGTTATTAACTGTAAAATTTTGTTTTACCTTCGTTGGATTCTCTCGACATTGGAAGCTGAACCAGTGCCCCATAGTTGAATTGCGTAGCACCATATAGGTTTCAAAAGTGACTTGTATATCAAAAGTTTGCAATCTAGCCTGAGTGCAGAATTTTTACCAATCAGCCAATGTATCTGAGTTAATTTATGTTTCATTTGTGTTAACTTTGAGTCAATATGGTGTTTCCATGTAAGCCTACGATCAAGGTGTATACAAAGGTATTTCACATGTGAATGTTGAGGAACAACTTGACTGTTGAGTCTAATGGGAACAAAAATTATCTTTTCGTAGGGTAAATATTATCTGTACGCACTTCTGTTTGTTTACTTTTATTCTTTATAAGATTAACCATAGCTCAAGCTGTGATGTATGTTTCTGAAGATATCATGAGGGTTTTCGTGCATACTAAGGCAGGCTGTATCGTTGGCAAATGTAGAAGTGTGGATATTACTGCTCATAAGCATATCACAAGTATATATCAAATACAAAACTGGCCGCAATATACTCCCTTGTGATACACCGAATGACATAGTTTCAGCCGTACTCATAAATTCTCCTTCCATATCAGTGCACTTCCAGGTAGTAATTTAACTTTCTAATAGATTCAGAAAATTTATTGGTAAATATGATTTCAATTTTAAAATAAGGCCTTCATGCCACACGTTGTCAAATGCGTGAGAAACTTCAATAAACAGAGCAAAACAATACTTCTTTTCTCCTTTGCCCGGCTTTGGAATCTTTTTGACCTTAGCAAGCTTTCAGTGGTGTGGATAATACTCTAGTCGAAATATGACATTAAAAATAAATAGAAGGATTCCAATTACAATACGAGACAAACTCATGAGCATCTTGTTACTAATTCCATCAATACCTGGAGCTTTTTTTGGGTTGAGTTCAGCAATTAGTTTCTGTATGTCACGCATCTTAAACTTTAAAGGTCGAGAGGGTAGAGCAACTACACTCGGTAAATCAACAGCACCATAACATGTATTTGGGGTAAATACGGATTTTAAATGGTTTGCAACAAGTTATCTTTTTCAGTATCACTCCTTACCCAACCTCCGGTAGAAGTGCGCAAGGGTGGTTTAAACTCAACGGGTGTTTTAATCCTTTTCGCTGCGCGAAACAAAGAGTAATTAGATGCTGGTGTGACATCGAGATTTTTCAGAAAGCTTTTAAGAGATGCAATTTTTTCATATGAAAGCAGCTCTTGGAGTCGTTTAGTGCACTCTTTAAATCTAATTTTTTTTGGGGTGATCTTTGCTGTTTTTGTCATTCCCTTAAAACTTTTCTTTTTTAACACACGAGACGTTCAATATCCATAGAATATATTCTATTAAACACAGTCTGCGGATAGGAGGTAGTGGCATGCTCAACAGCATGCTTAATATTTTCCTTAAGATTGGCACTGAGATATTTTTTGAATCCCAGCTAATTAACACGATTGATCATCTTCGCATATGGGTGAGGTAAAACACTTCTTAGTGGGTTACAGATTGTAACCATAGTAGGAGAGTGACACCTAGCTCTATCGCTAGGTGTAATAAGGCGCGAACCCCAGAACGTATATTTTGCATTGAAGTATTTAGCTGCTACAAAACAAGGTCTAAGCAATTTGTAGAAATCCTCGTATGGATCCTCAGTGATTCAGAATCTGGGAGGGGTTAAATTGATGATATAACGAAATTTTTACAATAATTTTCGACACAAATATTAGTGCTTGTGTCTTGACTTAATTATAATTGCTGATCCACCGCATGCTCTCCCTCTTGGGTCCTTTGTATCATATAGAGTGTAACCATTTATTCTAATAAGATTCTTGAGGTCAAATGAGTCTTAGAGACCAACATTATATCAATATTTTTTTCCATGAGGAAGTGCTCAAGTTCGTTTTTATGTTGGCGAATGCCATTTGCGTTCCAAAAACAGATTTTTAACGTGTTCATGGTATGTTAGCTAATGCTTGAAGCAGTGTATTCTGCATTCGCAGCATTTCTCGCATCATGCTAGTCATATTTTTTGTAAAGTTGTTAATAGTCAGCACCAGATTCTCAACAGTCGCTTCAGGGCAACTAAAGTTAAAACTTGGGTTTGCATTCGTTAACTTAATTGGCGGGGAAACATTTTCTGTGGGGAAACATATCTGAACGATATGCGTGAAGTAACTGGTTGGCTCATTTGAGCAAAGGTGGCGGAGTACGCGTTTACTGGTTGAGCTGGAGCTAATTTAGATTTTTGACACATAGACTGCTTAACGAAAGAATATATAAGGCATTTTCTATAGTTAACTGTGTTATTACCTCCACAATTACAAAATTTTTTTTCTGCTTGATCTTTTGGCTTAGTGCAGCTAGCATTACCATGCAAATCACCGCAGATAACACAAATTATAGGCAAATTGCAGCAAGTTTTTGTATGGCCATATTCTTGGCAATTGTGGCACTGTACGGGACCTGAATGCTTATGTGGCTCTTCAACTGTGATTTTTCGGTGTAACAGAAACTTTACGCTTTAAATTGGATGGGATTCCTTTATTTTCAATTGTATGTCATTCGGCTCCAGTTCGTTCCGAAATAGGGGTTGGGGGACCTTTTCTCTGTTAATTATATTAGTAACATTTTTAACTTTAAATCCTTGGTCGGTAAGTGGACATTTTACTTCTTGGGGTCAACATATGAATCTATGCCATTTAATACTATCTGTAGGGCTTTAGCACACTTAAGTTGGTATGTGTAAAAATTTGTTTTATTTTTTTCAAATTCACTAACAATTTTTCGGAAACATTTTTCATCATGTTTTTGGATTTTAGTTTCATCAATATTACCTCGTTTAATTAAAATAATCTGAAAAGTATTTTCCCCAATGGTCGACAGTAGTTTTTTTAGAAGCGCGTTGGCATTTTTTTTTTCAGATGGGTAGGTGCTGGCATAAACGACTTTTGGGATAATGCAGCGGGCTTGTCGTTATTGTCTTGCAATAATGAAAAACGATTTTGACGATTGGTAAATGATGCGCTGTTATCTTTGGAGCAGATGAAATTTTAGGGGAATTCGGGCTTCGCCCATGCTTTACCACCTTTATATATGTGTCCATTCCGATTTGCACCTTTGGTTTTGAGGTACTGTTATCTGTAGTGATAACTTGTTCCAGTTAAGGGATGAACACGAGCCCAAAACGAATGATGTCACTGGCTTAATTGACGAAATACTAGGTAACTGTTAACGAACCACTAGTTGGCATTGTACAAAGCAAAGTTTATCTTTGTCGAAAAAGTGGCTTTGCCGTTAGAGAAAGTCTATCATCGGATTTTTTTATTTTTATTGTTTTCATTAAGAGCTTCAAAACTCACACTAAGTCTAGCATTAGATTTCTTATTTTTATTGTTATCAACTTTTAAATTTGAATTTCTTATTATTGTTTTACCTACCACCGCACAGAGGATTTTATTGACCAATAATCTTTTTTTAGTTTATATTGCTTGTGTAAAGTTATTGAGCGGTCCTAGATCAATGAAACTAGGCAGAAATATGTCTTATAGTTATATGTGACAGTGCATTATTTTCACTATTTTTTTTATTTTTATTTTTTGATGTGGACAACATCTGAGTATCGAATGAGACGGATCCCATGCTCTCCTGAACAAAACAGGTTTTTACCCTTAGGTCCCTTTCTATTTTGCGCGTCACATATGCTGTTAAACTTTGAAAATAAGAAAAATTGGACAGATGTCCAACTGCTTTACGTGAGTACCTGCCATTAAGGCCTAATCTCACGTGTGCCAAAGCACTGGGTGTGGGTTAGACGCCAGACCAACGCCCCCATGCACCCGTTTAGAATGAACTTATGGCCCACTCCATAAGGCACATAGGTTGCAATCTTTGAATATAATTATCCCTGTTCTATATTCAAGTACCTTGCTGAGGTACTTTGAGCTATCTAAACTCTGCTGCTATGTCCGTGCCCATAGCAGCTCTGTTGAATGGCAGCACCTAGAATAGTGTCTGGCTGACCGCGTCAGACCAACCACTAGCATTGATTTCACACTGGGAAGCCAAGACTATTCTCCTAGCGATTTTGGTATCAACCACAACCACCACGATAATTCTCTTGCTTCTATGCTATGGTGTTGTATACATGGTGTTGTATGGTGTTGTATTCCCCAACCATTGCCGGCACAGCTAACCACTCATCCATAATGAAAGCATGCCTGTGTCGCCAAATAACCAGTGCCTACTCCACACATAACAAAATCATCCCTTTAACCCCGTGGGGTAGGACGAACTCGGCATTTTAGCAAAGGAAACTGACGACCGCTACATGTACTCAAAACTTCAGAGCAGCGAGGACCACTTACGCGAGAAGAATGCAAGCTCGCCGCCAAGATCCTGTGCCTACTACAATCGATCATGCTTGATAAACGCCCCTTGAACCCAGGAGGTAGGACGCACAACTATTTTAGCACAGAATCTTGACAACCGCAATGCATTTATCTCCAAGCAGCCCAGCTGTCGGCCAACCGGCACCCGTAGTACCAGAAGTAGCCTCTGGTTAGACCTCGAAGTTCTACCACAAGGGCTTCACCTCTATCGTCTTTTGAACTCAGGGGCAGTTCTAGGTGACGCTGCACCTAACTGACAACAACGGTCGTACAATATTTGTTTTCCTTTTATAAATATGTGCACATCCTTTGCTCTGTTTGTGTTCAGAGATCGGGTAGTAACACATAAGTTTTACGGGTAATGAGCCAAAGGTCCGTCAGTGGAAAAAGCTACATTACCCTAGCTGGGGCCCCGGGATTTCCACACCCGTAGTCTATAAATAGACTCCCCTGGGGTTAGAAAAATTGGACAAAGGGGAAACAATTTCCCTCAGAGGAACTAATCCTACCTCTGAAAAATTTAATTTTTTTCGTAACTTTTGCCATAATTTTGCTTAGCAAACGCTATTTTCAACGTCGGCGAAAGTTCAAAACACTAAAATTGGCCACAAGAGACCATAAAATGACAAAAACATTATTTTCAAAAACAATGTAAATATTAAAAAAATACCTTAATATCATAAAAATTCAACTTTTGAGCTTTTACTGGTAGGAGGAAGTATCCGTTCCCTTGTAGCAAAACATTTTATGACTGACGAAAAAGTGTCTTACTCATATTTAGCTGCGCAAGATAAAATTTAAGAAAATCACAAAAAAAAATGGCTCAAACTTGCGCACACGTTTTTTCCTGGGTCTAAAATTAGAGATTTTAAATTTTATTGTAGTAGAAAACATAATTCTAAATGTAGCTACCTTTACTTTTAAAACCTTCTTCTTTTTATTGTTTGCAAAAAAAGTTTATATTTTTTTTAAACGAATTGTTTCAACATTAATATTCAAAATAATTTTTTGTTTTACTGCCTCTTCCACTATTTCGAAAGAAGGTCTTCATACGCAATCTAAGCGAAAGAAAACTGATTTCCATTTCTTTATCTTACTTCTGTACGAACATTGACTCGAAAGACAAGTCGAAAGAAAACGTAAGTGAATTTTAATTATTATTCGAACTCCATTTGTTTCTATATTTGTGATTTGAACGGGCTAAAGTTCAAATCGCTTTTTAAGCCAAATTACATGTGATAATTATTAATGAACAAATAACACCATAGTCTGTTGTAAATATTCTGACTAACAACACATAGTTGAACGGAACAGCCAGCCGTTTTCGAAGGCCACTAAACCTTCATCATCAGCGTTCTTTTGTGTTTGGTCCACTGTGTGTGGTGTCAGTTGATGTAAATTTCTGCTTTATATACTTAGCATTTTATTGCAAATGGAATATGTGAATTGTTTTGATTCATCGTATTTCAATTTGCTGAAGGCTTTTTTGTATTGTAAGCTCAATTTTACCATCACTATATTTACAACAGTCTTACCATTGTCGTTTTTGTTCTTTTTACTAATTATACACATGTTACTTAATTTGCTTATTTTTTGTTCTACTTAAGACAAACTTTTTTGGTTTGTTACTATTAAGTATATTTTTATTTAATTTTTGCCACAGGCCCATGGCTATTAATTTTTAGTTATTTTAATTATTATTCGAACTCCATTTGTTTCTATATTTGTGATTTGAACGGGCTAAAGTTCGTATCGCTTTTTAAGCCAAAGTACATGTGATAATTATTAATGTCTTAAGTAGAACAAAAAATAAGCAAATTAAGTAACATGTGTATAATTAGTAAAAAGAACAAAACGACAATGGTAAGACTGTTGTAAATATAGTGATGGTAAAATTGAGCTTACAATACAAAAAAGCTTTCAGCAAATTGAAATACGATTAATCAAAACAATTCACATATTCCATTTGCAATAAAATGCTAAGTATATAAAGCAGAAATCTACATCAACTGACACCACACACAGTGGACCAAACACAAAAGAACGCTGATGATGAAGGTTTAGTGGCCTTCGAAAACGGCTGGCTGTTCCGTTCAACTATGTGTTGTTTGTCAGAATATTTACAACAGACTATGGTGTTATTTGTTCATTAATAATTATCACATGTAATTTGGCTTAAAAAGCGATACGAACTTTAGCCCGTTCAAATCACAAATATGGAAAACGTAAGTGTTTTCATACAGATTTTCATACCACTAATTCGAATGAGTCGTTAACAAAGCGAACACAATGTCAAAATCAATCACTTGCTATTTTGTTTTCGTGTAATAAAATTTATACGCAAAGATTTCAATAAAGTTTGTAAAATTATTATTTTATCACATTATTATTCTTATACCCTTTACCAAAAAATGGTAAAAGGGTATATATAGGTTTGTCATTCCGTTTGTAATTTCCAGAGTATTAATAAGCGAGCCATAAGGTATATATATTCTGGATCCTTATGCATAGGGAAGACGGATAAGCGATGTCCGTCTGTCCGTGTATCCGTCTGTCTGTACGTGAAATCGGTTTTCCGAAGCACCCAGAAAAGCTAGAGACTTCGTTCTTGGACTGGTGGGTCAGAAATGGTCGAAATAAGATTGGTATTCAAAATCAGCAAAATCGAGCAGACGGTTTCAGAGCTGGGAGACTTAAACTTCATTTTGCAAAAACAAAATAACTACCGAAAACTAGTTTTTAATAATTTTTTATTAAATAAACTTATTTTATACTTCAGTATGAATAAAATTGGTATTTCTAACTAAAAAAAAAAATTAAAAAAATTAAAAAAATTAAAAAGACGTTTCCAGGGTTGCAAAACCTTAACTGTTTTTGTTATGCAAAAGTAACTTACTAAAACAAATTTTTCCTTTTTTTCTATAAACTAAACATATGTAATGTTCTTAAGAGAAGGAAGTTGCTGTAAGAAATCAGAAAAACAAAAAGGATGATTCCAGGATTGGAAAATCTACGATTTTTGTGATATATACAATTAACTACCGTAAACTAATTATTTATTTATTTTTTTTAAATAAACTTATTTTATACTTCACCACGAATAAAATTGGTATTTCAAATAAAAAAAAAATTAAAAAATTTAAAAAGACGTTTCCAGGGTTGGAAAACTTTAACTGTTTTTCTTATACAAAAGTAACTTACTAAAACAAATTTTTCCTTTTCTTTATAAATAAAACATATCTTATATTCTTAAAAGAAACAGATTGGTATAAGAAATCAGAAAAATCAAAAATTATGATTCCAGGGTTGGGAAACTGAAACTTTTTGGGATACAAAAAATTAACTACCGAAAATTAATTTTCATTTTTTTTATTAAATGAACTTATTTTATACTTTAGTACGAATAAAATTGGTATTTCAAATTAAAAATTAACCTTCAAAAAATTAAAAAGACGTTTCCAGGGTAGGAAAACTTTAACTTTTTTTATACAAAAGAAACTTACTAAAGCAAATTTTTCTTTTTCTCTATGAATTAAAGATATCTTATATTCTTAAAAGAAAAAGGTTGGTGTAAGAAATCAGAAAAATTAAAAAGGATCATTCCAGGGTTGGGAAACTTACTCTTTTTGTGATATAAAAAATTAACTACCGAAAACTAATTTTATTTTTTTTAAATAAATAAAATTATTTTATACTTCAGTACGAATAAAATTAGTATTTCAATTTAAAAAAGTTTAAAACACGTTTCCAGGGTTGGAAAACCTTACCTTTTTTATAGAAAAGTTACTTACTAAAGCAAATTTTCCCTTTTTCTCTATAAATTAGAGATATCTTATATTGTTAAAAGGAAGAGATTTGTATAAGAAACCTGAAAAATCAAGAGGTTTGATTTCAGGGTTGGATAACCCACACTTTTTGTGATAAAAAAAATTTGCTACCGAAAACTAATTTTTATTTTTTTTATAAAATAAACTTATTTTGTACTTCAGTACGAATAAATTTCGTATTTCAAAATTAAAAAAATTAAAAAAATTAAAACGACGTTTCCAGGGTTGGAAAACCTTATTTTTTATACAAAAGTAACTTACTAAAACAAATTTTTTCTTTTTTACTATAAATTAAACATATCTTATATTCTTAAAAAAGATGGTGTAAGAAATAAAAAAATAAAATAAAAAAGGAGGATTCCAGGGTTGGGAAACTTACACTCTTTGTGATATAAAAAATTAACTACCGAAAACTAATTTTTATCTATTTTTATTGAATAAACTTATTTTATGCTTGATAACGAATAAAATTGGTATTTCAAATAAAAAAAACTATTAAAAAAATTAAAAAGACGATTCCAGGGTTGGAAAACTTTAACTTTTTTTTACAAGAGCAGGTTACTAAAACAAATTTTTCCTTTTTTTTATAAATTAAACATTTCTTAAATTCTTAAAAGAAAGAGATTGGTGTAAGAAATCAGAAAATCAAAAAGGATGAGTTCACGGTTGGGACACTTACACTTTTTTGATATACAGGGTGGGCCAAAAGAAACCAAGGGGTGTAAAAGTTTAATAACTTTTTTGTTTATTAACTTTTTTTTATTTTTTCTTTCAGATTATATAATATACAAAATGAAAATTTTTTTACACTAAGTATAAAAAATGATATCTCTTAAATGACCACCGTTTTCAGCTTCGCACTGATAGGCTCTTTTTAGAGCATTTTCCATAACATCTTTCAAAACTTGTGGCTGTAGCGTTCGAATTTCTGCAACAATGTTTGCCTTGAGTTCAAGGATTGTCTCTGGCTTGTTCACATACACTCGCTCCTTCAAAAAACCCCAAAGAAAATAGTCGGGTGCTGTCAAATCTGGCGATCGCGCTGGCCAAATAATTTCCGAATTTCGAGAAATTATTCGCTCTCCAAAAATTTGACTTAAAAGTGCCATTGTGTCTCGGGCAGTATGGGCAGTGGCTCCGTCCTGCTGATACCACATACCAGGTCTGTTTTCAAGAGCAGGACGTAAAAAATTTTCTATCATAAACCGATACCGCTCTCCATTTACGGTTCCAGCACTTCCATCTTCATTCTCGAAGAAGTAGGGCCCAATGACATTTTCAGATGTGATCCCACACCATACTGTACACCTGATGGGGTGCAATTGGCGTTGATGAATGGCTCTTGGATTTTGAAAACCCTAGAACCAACAGTTCTGCTTATTAACAAAGCCATTCAAATGAAAATGAGCTTCATCACTCATAATCAAATTTTCAATAAAGTTGATTTCATTTCTGGCCAACTCTTGAAATTTAACTGCAAAATTTAGACGTTGCCGATGATCTGCGGGTTTTAGTTCTTGGACCAATTGCATCTTATATGGGTATAACTGTAAATCTTTTTTTAAAATGCGCCGTAGTGACGTACGAGACATTTCTAGCTGAGCAGAACGCCTTCTGCCAGATGTTTCTGGTGCTTCGTTAACACTTTGCTGTACTCGTTCAATATTTTCCGCAGTGCGACTTAAACGTGGTCTACCGGTTCGAGGCAAATCTCTTACGCTGCCATGTTGGTGATGACGATTAACTAAGCAACGAATCATCGCTTCAGAGGGCGAAATTCTGACGTTAAAATGTCGACGATATGCTCTTTGCGTTAAAATAATTGATCTCTGGTTTAAATAATAAAATTCTATTGTTCTGATTCTCTGTTCAGTTGTGAACCTCTCCATTATAAATTCTCCAAGTGTTGTCTATATAATCTGAAAGAAAAAATAAAAAAAATTAATAAACAAAAAAGTTATTAAACTTTTACACCCCTTGGTTTCTTTTGGCCCACCCTGTATAAAAGTAACTAAGTCTAATTAATTTTTATCTTTTGCTTTATAAATTATATATATTTTACGTTTTGGAAAGAAAAGTTTGGTATAGAAAATTATAAAAATAAAACCCACAACTCCAGAGCTGGAAACTATAATTTTTTTTCTGAACATTAAAGTAACTAAATAAAACATTTTTTTGAATTTCCTTTTTTTCACCTAAAACACGTTCTATATTTTTTTAAGAACTACTAGATTGGTATAAAAAATCAGAAAAATCTATAAATATGATTCTAGGGTTTGAAAATTATTATTTTTTTCTTTGTACATAAAAGTAACTATGAGCTTATGTATGTATCTCTATACTACATAAACGCACTTTGGTAAAGGGCACAGGCGAATATAGCACTCTTACTTGTTTTTATTAACATTTCTTCAATTTATTTTTTATATGTGGAGAAAAGTCATAAAATGTTCATCAAAATATTTTTGAACATTTTTGTTTTGATTATTGTTGTATGTTAATTATAAAAAGTACTCGCACATTTTAAACAACACGAATGTAGTTTTAAAGCAAAACAGTAATAACATGCTGTTAATGTGTGACTATTTTGTTGAATTCATTTTCATTGTTCGATATGGTTGTATTTATTTTCTTGTAAATGTTAGTAAGTTTAAAAAAATCACTAGAAATACTTGAAATATACAAATTGGCACTACTTTAATTTAAAAACACGTAAAACAAAAAAATGACATACATAATCACAAGCGAAAGAAAGATGACGACATAGTGGAATGAAAATGCATTAGAATTCGAGCGACTTGGTTTCTTTCGCAGAGTTTTTCTTTCGATATAGTGGAAGTGGCAGTTAATAGTAAAAATAGCTTTTAATAAAATCTTCCAGAGAAAATAAATCAGCGTAGTACCTTTATTCGTTTAGCCACAAAAACTATCATATAAACATGTTGAAACCAAAATACATACATTAAAAACTCATGTAATTTTCTTCACTTTCCTGACTTTAACAGTATTTTAGAGCTACAAATCACCACCTTAAGTCTTCAAAATTTACATTATAATGTAAAATTTTGTCGTTTATCGAGATGGCCACCTTTTTGGTTCAAATACTTCTCTCTGCTGTTTTTTGCTTAAATGAGGTTACACAATATTTCAAGATTTCATGCTTTTCTGATTCATATTCATATAAAATATTATGCGACGAAAACTAGTTGTTTATGTGAAAATATCAACTTTAACCCACATTTGCTGTAGCCACAAAAAATTAAAATTTGTTTTATATTCACTTATGTTTATGTTTTTAATTACATTGCAAACATAATTTTTAGCTCACATTCTTAAGTAAAACATGGTGAAAAAATATTGGTATAGAAGTCGACTTCGTTTCTAACAGGACAGTCGCGCCAAAAATATGGCTTGGAGCGCAAGAAATGGGCTACTTTATAACTGCCCAAAAGTAATGGAAACTCCTCCCCGGTCACGAGAATTGAGTCTTTTAGAGCATATGGGAGTAGGCTTAAAAAATGGCGACTACGCGACGGGCACTGAAGGAAGTCGTAACAGAAGAATGGTATAAAATTGATCCCAAATTTTAAAAAAAATTGCTTGGAAGTATAGCACGGACTCTTCAAGTTGTAAGGCTTGGGTCACATGATTGGCACAATGTACCAATTTTTGTCTGCTCACTGAAATAAATTCATAAGTAACTAGGTAAATTTGCCTTATTTCTCAAATAATTGAAACATAATTACATAATTGCACCACACTGCATTGTTAATAAAGCCATATAGACTTATTCAAGAATTTATTAAGTAATAATGTCATTTTGGCTAATTACTTATGACTTTATTGAAGTGATCCAGGCTTAATATCAAGCGATGGGAAGGTCAAACAACACTAAATATAAATATGAAAATTGTAGTGTCCCACTTTGAGTGTGAGCTTCCCTTTAAGCAGTTGAATTATCAAATGCCAAGTTTTATATTCTTTTATTGAATTGGTTGATTTTTTTAAATATTACTTTATATTCCTTTAATAAAAAAAATATACCAGGGCGGATCAATAAGTTCGTGACTTTTCGAACTACCCTCGAACTTCGCACCTGTTAATAGACTACTGTCTATTTTTAAGAGCTGTTCAAAACATACAACTTCGTGTATTTTTCTAAAAATGGAAAAAAGTAAATTTCGAGTGCTTATCAATCAAATCAAGGAAAAGCTCGATTTCAATGGTAAGAAAGTGGTTTACTGACTTTCGTTGTGGTCGCACAAGTACAAATGACGCTGAACGTTCTGGACGGCCAAATGAGTTCAGTACACCCGAAAATGTCGAAAAAATCCTTGATATGGTGTTGTCCGATCGAAGAGTGAAAGTGCATGAGATTCTTGATGCCATAGGCATTTCATATGGCAGTGTGGTTTCGATTTTAAATTATCAGCTGGGTTTAAGAAAGTTGTCTGCAGGATGGGTGCCACGTTTGCTCTCAATTGACCATAAACGTAAATGTGTGACAACTTCAAAGGGTTATTTGGATGTGTTTCACCGCAATTCGAATGTGGATGAAACATGGATCCATTACTATACTCCGGAGACCAAGGAGCAGTCTAAGCAATGGGTTTCTCCGGGAAAACCTGCTGCGAAGAAGGCCAAAGTGAGTTTGTTGGCCAATGTTTTTTACGTCGTGGCCTAATTTTTATGACGTATAATATTCAGCTAAGTACAATTCAGCTCAAACCTTTGTTAGACATCGGGATTTTAAAAATATCGATTATTTAAGGCTAGAAGAAGTATTTTTCAGTATTGATTGGAGTGTGTGTTATAGTTTAATTTTTGTTAATGATCAGCTTACTTTTCTGCAATACACCCTACACAATTTTTACAATGTCAGTCGTTAAACAGCTCTGGGTTGAAAAACAGCTCTCGCGTCATCGTAATCATATCTTAAGTGCGGTCAGACTTGTGCATATTGTATGGAATTCGAGAGTTTTTCTTCTCGCTCGCACTGGTTGACTGATCTGCCAAGGATAACCGTATAATTCTGCGGTTCTTTTGTGAAATTTCTTTAACAACCACGTTGCTACTTCCTATGTGAAGGCATAGGTCGAGTACAGTCAGTCACAATTTTTTTTTAAATAGTGTTAATAAAAGCTTAGGTATATAGTCCAGTTACTTCGCCCATATTTGTGCAACCATATTCTGTAAATTTTCTTTGTAGAATATGCATAAATAAATAAATTTTTACAATGTGGTGGTTCCCGTAAGAACAAAAATTATTAATAGACATAGCAAGCCCTGGTTCACTCATGACATAAAAGAAGCGATTAACTGTAGAGATTTTCTATATTCTCGATAAAAACGTTTCAAAACGATAGAATTGCATGAAGAATATCGCGTATCACGCAACATAATGAACAATTTAATTAAAAAAAGCTAAGTCTGACTATTATGCATCAAAGTTTTCTGCTGCTATAGACATGAAAAAAACTTTTTTTTTTTTTTTTTTAAATATTTATTTATTGTATCTTCATATATGAACTAACAATAAGTATTCAAATCTTAAATCTATAAAAAAATTATTAGGCCCGACCAGTGTCGGACATAAACTTAGTGGTAGTTATAAATAATACATTAGTAGTGATAATCAAAAAAAAAAAGGGGGGGAAAGTATTTTGAAGTAGTCCCATCTGGAGTGTTAGGTATAAGAGCTCGTGTGTCCCTCTTTTTTAAGCGGACGTGTCCAGTAAAGTTCAAAATATTACGAGCAAGCGGATTAGGATGTGATTCGAGTTTTGTTAAATATTTGCCTGCATATTTTGCAATTTCTTCAGTCACTAGTGGCATATTTAAATCACGATGTATAATAGAATTTTGGATGTACCATGGAGCCGATGTTATTAACCGTAAAATTTTGTTTTGCCTTCGTTGGATTCTCTGGACATTGGAAGCTGAAGCAGTGCCCCATAACTGAATTTCGTAGCGCCATATTGGCTTCAAAAGCGACTTGTATAATAAAAGTTTGCAGTCTAGGCTGAGTGTTGAGTTTCTGCCAATCAACCAATATATTTGAGTTAACTTAAGTTTCATCAGAGTTAACTTAGAGCCAATATGATGTTTCCATGTAAGTCTTCCATCAAGGTGTATACCAAGGCATTTCACTTGGGAATGTTGAGGAATATTTTGATTGTTGATTCGAATGGGGGAGCAAGTATCTCTTCTTAGGGTGAACGTTATATGGACACACTTTTGTTCATTGACTTAAATTCTCCATAAGTTCAAGCATATTTCCAGCTGAGTGATATGTTCCTGGAGATATCAGGCATATCACAAGTATATATTAAATACAAGACAGGACCCAGAATACTACCCTGGGGCACACCAGAAGATATAGTTTCGGGCACACTCGTGAACTCTCCTTCCACAACAGTGAACTTCCTATCAATAATATAACTTTCCAAAAGCTTTTCAATGTTTATTGGCAGATATGTCTTCAATTTTAAAACTAGGCCTTCGTGCCACAATTTATCAAACGCCTGAGAAACATCAATAACGAGAGCAGAACAATACTTATTTTCTTCAAATGTTCTTCTTACAACTTGGACCAGTATATGCGTTTGTTCAATCGTGCTGTGCTGACTTCTAAAGCTAAATTGATGGTCCGGGATGCACCCATTATCAGCTAAAATTTTGGACAATTTAGTCATGAGCAGCTTTTCGAAAAGCTTTGAGATTGTAGATAGTAATCTTATAGGCCTATATGACTCAGTCTTGGTAAGATTTTTGCCCGCCTTTGGAATCATTTTGATCTTGGCCAGTTTCCAGTTATGTGGAAAATACTGCATTCTTAAAATAGCATTAAAAGTAAATAGCAGGATTCTTATTGCAATATGAGGCAAGTTCATGAGCATTTTGTTACTAATGCCATCAATACCTGGAGCTTTCTTCGGGTTGAGTTCAGCAATTACTTTTTGTACTTCACGCATCTTAAACCTTAAGGGACGAGGGGGTAGAGAAACTACACACGGTAAATCAGCAGCACCCGTACATGAATTGGGAGTGAATACAGATTTTAAATGCTCAGAAAATAATTTACCTTTTTCACTATCACTTCTTGCCCAGCCTCCGGTCGCAGTACGCAATGGTGATTTAAGATCAACGGGTCGTTTAAGATTTCTAGTAGCGCGCCATAAAGAGTAATTAGATGCGGACGTCACATCAAGACCTTCTAAATACTTTTCCAGTAGTGCAGTTTTTTCCGACGATAGCAGCTCTTTGAGTCGTTTAGTACATTCTTTAAGTCTGATTTTATTTAGGGGTGATCTGTGTTGTTGCCATTTTCTTCTAGCTCTCCTTTTTTCACATACAAGACGTTCAATTTCCGTAGAATAAATTCTGTTAAAGCCGGTCTGCGGATAGGAGGTAGTGGCGTGTTCAGCAGCCTGTTTAATATTTTCGTTAAGATTGGCAATGTTAAATTCAATATCATCGCATGATCTAAGCTGAATGTTTTCTACGCAGTGACTACTAAGATATTTTTTTAATGCCAGCCAGTTGATTCCATTAATCATCTTCACATATGAATTAGTTAAATCACTCCTTAGTGGGTTGAAAATTGTAACTATTGTTGGAGAGTGATCGGAGGACAGGTCTATAGAGGCCTCTACATGAATTAAGTCCCAATGAATATTTTTTGTGACGGCAAAATCTATAACATCTGGAATTTTTCTTACGTCAGTAGGCCAGTAGTAGGCTCCCCACTCTAAATATCATCTAAGCCCATTTTTGAAATTGTTTTGAACAAGGCTCGACCTCTAGGTGTAACAAGACGCGATCCCCAGTACGTATCTTTTGCATTGCAGTCACCAGCTGCCACGAAACAAGATCCAAGCGATTTGTAGAACTTCTCATACGATCTTCGGTAACTGAAAATCTGGGAGGTGAGTAAATTGATGATATCACGAAATTCGCACAAAAATTTTCTACGAAAATAGTCGTTGCTTGCAAATATTCTTCACTAACGTTGTCAAGGACATAGTGCTTGAGTCTTGACTTAATCAGAATTGCTGATCCACCACATGCTCTCTCTCTCGGGTCCTTTGTATCATATAAAGTGTAACCATTTATTTTAAATAAGCTTCTTGAGGTCAAATGAGTCTCAGAAACCAACATTATATCAATATTTTTTTCCATGAGGAAGTGCTCAAGTTCATTTTTATGTTGGCGAATGCCGTTTGCGTTTCAGAAACATATTTTTAACGTGTTCATGGTTTATTAACTAATGCATGAAGCAGTGTATTCTGCATTCGCAGCATTTCTTGCATCATACTTGTCATATTTATAGTAAAGTTGTTTATAGTTAGCACCAGATTCTCAATAGTAGCTTCAAGGCGACTAAAGTTAAGGCTTGAGTTTGAATTCGTTGAATTATTTGGCGGTGGAACATTTTGCGTGGGAATTGAACTAGTCTTAGCAGCATCAGCATACGATACACGTGAAGTAACTGGTTGGCTGTTTTGAGCAAAAGTGTCGGAGTTCGCGTTTACTTGTTGAGCTGGAGTTAACTTGGGTTTTTGACCCATAGCCTGTTTAACGAAAGAATATGCAGGGCACCCTCTATAGTTAGCTGTGTGATTACCTCCACAATTACTACATTTTTTTCTGCTTGATCTTTTGGCTTAGTGCAGCTAGCAGTACCGTGCAATTCACCGCAGATAACACACACTGTAGGTAACTTGCAGTAAGTTTTCGTATGGCCATATTCTTGGCAATTATGGCACTCTACGGGACCTGAGCGCTTACGTGGCGCTTCAACTGTGATTTTTCGATGTAAGAGATACTTTACGTTATAAACTGGATGGGTTTCATTTTTTTTCAATTGTATGTCATTCGGCTCCAGTTCGACCCGAAATAGGGGTTGGGGGACCTTTTCTCTATTAAATATGTTGGTAACATTGTTTACCTTGAATCCTTGGTCGACAAGTGCACATTTTACTTCTTTGGGTTCAACATATGAATCTATGCCATGATCCGAGAAATTGTAGTTGGCAAACGTTGTAGTTAAAAGTCATGTGCTGTTGATGCCAACATTATAAATAACCAATTTTTAAATACTTCAAATGTTTAACTGAATTCTCATTATTATAATTTCTCTCATGATATTATAAGCAACAATTTCAGTTTTGTAAACGTAAGCCAGCCTGATGTCTTAGTCAGCCTGCTGTCAGTAAAATTCAATGCAAATAGTGTGGTGGGTTAGATCAAAGGTTTTTAGAAATACTTATTACAAAACTTCTTCCCTTTATAACATTTGCTTTTAACAAAATCTTTACTACCAACTGCTATCCCAAAATTTTAAAACTTGCTAAGATATAAATCTTACCATTCCTATCTAAAGCCTTTTAAAAGGTTAATTCATATCCAACTTACACAGTTTCTTGAAGCAAATAATATGCTCACTCACCGGCAATCTGGGTTTCGTTAAAATCATAGTTGTATAACTGCCCTCGTAGATGTTGCTGAAGATATAAGACAACAGGTAGACTGCGGTAACGTTAAATTTTTAGTTCTCTTGGATCATTCTAGAGCGTTTGATACTGTTGACCATAACATGTTGTATATTAAATTTATACATATACTAGAGGCCCGCTCCGGCTTCGCAAGGGCATAAAATATATAGCCTATGTCATTCACTGAAAAAATGATTAAAATCGATCCAGTAGTTTTGATCTACTCATTACTGCCCATGGCCCGTACCCCCAGGGGAGTCTATTTATAGACTACGTGTGTGGCAATCCCGGGGCCCCAGCTAGGGTAATGTAGCTTTTTCCACTGACGGACCTTTGGCTCATTACCCGTAAAACTTATGTGTTACTACCCGATCTCTGAACACAAACAGAGCAAAAGATGTGCACATATTTATAAAAGGAAAACAAATATTGTACGCCCGTTGTTGTCAGTTAGGTGCAGCGTCACCTAGAACTGCCCCTGAGTTCAAAAGACGACAGAGGTGAAGCCCTTGTGGTGGAACTTCGAGGTCTAAACAGAGGATACTTCTGGTGCCACGGGTGCCGGTTGCCCGACAGCTGGGCTGCTTGGAGATAAATGAATTGCGGTTGTCAAGATTCTGTGCTAAACTTGTTGTGCGTCCTACCTCCTGGGTTCAAGGAGCGTTTATCAAGCATGTTCAATTGTAGTAGGCACAGGATCTTGGCGGCGAGCTTGCGTCCTTCTCGCATAAGTGGTCCTCGCTGAAGTTTTGAGTGCATGTAGCGATCGTCAGTTTCCTTTGCTAAAATGCCGAGTTTGTCCACGGGGTTTACCCCACGGGGTTAAAGGGATGATTTTGGTATGTGTGGAGTAGGCACTGGTTATTTGGCGACACAGGCATGGGTTCATTTTGGATGAGTGGTTAGCTGTGCCGGCAATGGTTGAGGAACTTTCTTGTATATACAACACCATAGCGTGGAAGCCGGAGAATTATCGTGGTGGCTGTGGTTGCTACCAAAATTCCTCGGAGAATAGTCTTGGCTTCCCAGTGTGAAATCAATGCTAGTGGTTGGTCTGACGCGGTCAGCCAGACACTATTCTGTTGCCATTCAACAGAGCTGCTATGGGCACGGACATAGCAGCAGAGTTTAGATAGCTCAAAGTACCTCAGCAAGGTACTTGAATATAGAACATGGATAACTATATTCAAAGATTGCAACCTATGTGCTTTATGGAGTGGGCCATAGGATCATTCTAAAAGGGTGCATGGGGGCGTTGGTCTGGCGTATAACCCACACCCAATGCTTTGGCACACGTGAGATTAGGCCTTAATTGCAGGTACTCACATGGAGCAATTGGACATCTGCCCGTGGCCCGCACGCGTTAAATTTAGAGTAAAACAATTCTTCTTTCCCTAAACCATGAAGATTTCCTGCTATCTTTGGAATATCTAAATTCATACCCTATATTTTCACTTATTTACTTTTTAAATTTACTGCCAGCAAACCCTTTTACGCAATGAAGTTAAAACCGTTTTTATTTATATAAATCGGTTTATATATGACGTAGTACTTTTTTTGGGGGGCAGCAAAGTCCCCCACCGATTAAAAAACATTACGGAACTAAACTGCAGGCAAACCCTTTTAAACAAAAAATCAATTTTGAAAATCGGTTAATAAATGACGGAGTTATGATGAATAAGGGGAGCAAGTTTCCCCATCCGATTTTCGTAAAAACTTATGGGTTCTAACTTAAGGCAAAACCTTTTCAGACGAAAAAAGAATTTTGAAAATCAGTTCATAAATGACCGAGTTATGCCAGAGGGGAAGAAATTTCCTCTTCCGATTTTCGAAAAAACAAATTTCGTTTCAACTTTAAGCAAAATTCTTTCAAACCAAAAAAGAATTTTCAAAATCGGTTAACAAATAGCAGAGTTATGCAACAGGGGAGCAAATTTCTCTTTCTGATTTTCGAAAAACAACTATGGGACCTAACTGCGGGCAAACTCTTTCAAACAAAAAAAGAATTTCAAAAATCGGTTTAAGAATGACTGAGTTATGCGTGTACAAATATAAAAAAAGAAAGAAAAAAATACACACGAATTGATAACCTCCTTCTTTTTTGAAGTCGGTTAAAAATGTTATTGTGGGATATCCATAAGAGATAGACATATACCATAGCGGAGTTTTCTGTAGACCTTTTCAATATGTACAACACTTAGTACATTATTTTGATAAATCTAGTAGGGTTCAGCCTGCGTTTGCAATGTAAGCGGAAAAAATGTAATTATTTACTACATCACATTAGAAACCTCAAAAATAACAGTATTTCTTCACTACATAATGGATGTTATTATACAGATAAACCTTCTTCTTCAATCATTCTATCCATTAAAAAACCGCATCAAAATCCGTTGCGTAGTTTTAAAGATTTAAGTATACATAGGGATATAGGGACAGAGAAAGCAACTTTGTTTTATACTATGTAGTGATGATACATATGTTTGGATTCGCATCAACTACCAAAGATCTCACATATTCATATCTAGTTGATCGATGTCAATATGTTGAAACACCTACATCATTATCAAGCCCTTTGCCGTTAAGTCGGGGTGTTCCACAAGGCTCGATCTTAGGCCCGCTACTTTTTTCGATATACGTGAATGATCTTCAAGGCAATCTCAGGCACTGTAAGCTTAGATTGTGTGCAAATGATGTTCAGCCTTACATTAGCTGTAGCAACACTGTGCTTGATGAATGGGTAAGGACTTTAAACCAGGAGCTTGATAGTGCTTATGAGTGGGCCACCGCTAATGGGTTGGTAATTAACCCTACCAAGTCCAAGTGCTTGATTATTAAAAAGAGGCTATTAAAACTTGATTGCAATTATATTATAACTTTAAATAACCAGTTTGCAGATATTGTAAACTCAGTAAAAAATCTTGGTATGTACTTTAACCACGTTAACTTTGCATGTGGTTGAACGTTCTCCATGTAAAGAAATCTCTGGTAAACGCAATATTCTACTCCAATTAAAATTAGAATGCTTCTTGCCAAATCATATTTAATACCGATCTTATTATATGGCTGTGAACTATTTGCCAGCTGCGATAGTGAAAGCAAAAGAAAACTTGAAGTATGCACATACATATTTCTCCCTATGTAATATTCCTTACGGCGTTAGTCTTTATGATTATCTAAGAGTGTGTATTTTAATGTTTATGAACAAAATTATATATACATACACATCAGCCCACATCTTCATGAAAAACAATTTTATCATTTGGCCATCGCACACTGATTTCTAAATAACATTTCTTTATTCACGCTATCAGTCCCTGAAATGCAATCTTCTATAGGTAACAAGCCATTAATAATGCACGTCAATTTGCGATAAATATTTTTTTCTCATTTTTCAATTTGAATATATAGACATTTTTAACAACGTATGTATGTTTTTAACTTTCAAGTTGAATATTTTATAGTTTTATTGTTTTATAAAATTTTGTTAACTTTAGTTATATATATTGGTTCCTTTGGCTTCTTTAAGGAGCATGGGGCCTCAATTTTTATTTGAGGTTTCGTTAATCTTTGCTTAATTTAAGATGAGTAGCTGATTGGGCTTCTGCATCCTATATTGGATCTGGGGCTGTTGGGCTAGTTTTAACGTTAAACCAATAAACAGCTGATTTTGCATTCACACTGCAAGTTTGATAAATTCATATTTTCACTCACAGACGGTCTAGCAAATTTGTTCAAAATAAAGTAAATTTCCAGTAGAAATGCGAGTATATCGAGAGCCTATATTCAAAATATATGAAATCAAATTTGGTAAAAATTAGTTTTCCATTGCAAACAGCTCCCCTACCTACGAGTAATATTTTAATCTGTAATATAAATTGCTAATCAAAAAAAAAAATTTTTCTTTGATTTTATATTAATTTCTTTATTCTACTATCTCAGAGTATAATATTTTTGGTAAAACTAAACTCCAACTCCCATGTAAATTTCCAAAATTTAAAAAAATAAGTAATTTATTATAAATCTGACTTATATCTCATTGCATTTGGTATGCTGAACACAAATCAGTTAAGGAATTTAATATCCTATGGATAGTTTTGAGATATGGTAACATATTAGTACATAAGGATTCCCATATAAAAAATTGGTAATATATGTATAACTTTTATACTTTTAATCGAATAGAAACATTATGTATGGACCGATTATAGCCCATGATATAAGGTTTCAAGATTGAAAATTTGGAGTGAGCCTGTTACAAATAGGGATTGAGTTAGAGAGTACCAAAGCTGATCACCTCGAGACGGAAGGCTTTCAGTCAGGCTTAAGTTATTCTTTTTATGGTATCTTAAGTTTTTTCTTGTAGGTTTTCAATTATAATATCGAATAGAAACATTATGTATGGACCGATTATAGCTCATGATATAAAGTTTCGAAATTGAAAATATGGAGTGAGCCTGTTACAAATGGAGATTGAGTTAGAGAGTGCCAAAGCTGATCACCTCGAGATGGAAGGCTTTCAGTCAGGCTTAAGTTATTTTTTTATGGTATTTTAAGTTTTTTCTTGTAGCTTTTTAATTATTATATCTAGCTTTTAGTAAAACATCTCAAAAAATCATACTTTTGTTTTCCGACAAAATATGCTAACACTAAAAAAATATTTGCTTTTTGATCGACTAAAATTTGATATCTCAAAAAAATATGCAAACCAGTGCAAAATACAATTTTTTTTGCAAACTTTTAAATTTAAAAGCATATTTAAACCATCTTTTTTCGCTCCACTGAAAAGTCAGCTTTTTGAATTGGCGTATATTGAATGTAGGCTATCGATATGTTGCTGTATTTTTTCTGCTTTTTATAACAGTTATTTGACAAGCTGTACAAAAACTATTTTGGTGTGTCTGAAAAATGCGGTCTAAAATGAAAATTTGTATATCATGAAATCCACAGAAAGGTCTAAGGAGGGCTAAAAATTAAAATTAAAAAATGTGTTATTATCATTGAACTGAATTTTTTTCGTTTCCAATAAAAGATACAAATAAAGATAAAAAAATTTGTTGTTCATTGCTATGTCCATTTTTTGTTGAATACTTAAGGTTTCCAAAGTGTATCTTTTGTTATATTTCCTCTCTTTGTGCAGTATTTTCACATTTTCCAGATCAGCTGTGTGAGAGTAATAGTAGTAGGGAACTGCCAATTCGGGGACAATTAAAATTGTTAAATTGTTGCTGAAATTGTTAAATTTGGGTAATTAAAATTTGAAAATTTTAAAATTCTTGAAATTTGATACCTACGAGGGTGGTTCAATAAGTCCTTTAAATATTTTTCGAGGGTGGTTCAATAAGTCACTCTTATTTTTGTAACATAAGAAGTTTTTGTTTACATTAAATGTATGTCTGTCTGTCTGTCTGTCTGTCTGTCTGTCTGCCTGTCTGGCCGTGGAAATTTGTGTGTGGAATATTGTGTGTGCATGTATTAAGGCGGTTCATAGTTTGGCGGTTTTTATGTGTGTATATGATGACGGGGAAAATCATGAAAATGGTTTTTCCTAATGCTGACGAAAAATCATCTAATGATTTTTCCTAATGCCGAAGGCAAAACATGATAATTTTTCCTAATGCCTATGGCAATGTATGATAATTTTTCCTAATGCCTACGGAAAACATGATTATTCTTTTTTTCAAATGCCGACGGCAAAACATGATTATTATTATTTTTTCCTAATGCCGAAGGCAAAACATGATAATTTTTCCTAATGCCGAAGGCAAGACATGATAATTATTTTTTTCAAATGCCGACGGCAAAACCTGATTATTATTTTTTTCCCAATGCCGACGGCAAAACATGAAAGTTATTTTTTCTAATGTTAATGTAGATGTTGCTAGTCTGTGGAAATTTAAGGCTGACCGTGATTTGAGTGGGTGGCGTTGTTGCTGTAATATGTATCCATGGGGATTTGTGGATGTGTCTGTCTGTCTGTGAGAATTTAGTTGAAGCTTCGTTTGGAAGGGGGGGGCGGGGTGTAGTAGAGCTAGATCGATTGCGTGTATATATATATATATGTGTGTGTGTGTGTATGTGTGTGTGTGTGTACGTTTGTAGGAATTTCTATAGGAGCTTAAGGCTGATTGCGATTTATGAGGGGCGAGGTGTACTAGTAATATGTAACCGAGGGAGTCTGTCTGTTTGTATTTCTGTAGGAGCTTAAGGCTGACCATGATTTGGGTGGGCATGGTTGTTGACGTAATATGTAGCCATGGAGATTTGTGGGTGTGTCTGTCTGTAGGAGTTTAAGGCTGATCGTGATTTGAGGTGGGTGAGGATGTTATTAAGGTAAATTGGTTATGTGTATGTATGTATGTATGGCCAGGGGAATTTGTGTATGCATATCTGGGGGAGAATTTAAGGCTAGTCGTGATTTGTGAAAGGTGGGGTGTTGTTGAAATTTTCTTGGATATTTCTTATATGATTTCTGCTATGTGTGTGTATTTGCGCAGGTATTTATATGTAGGTGGAAATAAATTGTTTTCAGTATCGACATTTGGTACTATAAAATAATATCATATGTCTGGACTTCCCTAATCCTAGTATGCTTTTATACTTACGATTGCTTTATATTTTCTCATGCTTAAATTTGTCTCGCGTTGAAGTCGGTCTGTGTGAAATTTGTTTATATTACAGATTTTGTTTATTTAACTACATTCGTCTTCTTTGACTGAAAGAGTTATCTACACACAGAGAAAAACCAACTTGAAATCAGTAAGAACCATGCTGAATTAATAAGAACCATTAACAAAGGTTTAGTCATATTGAAATTTCTTATTTCAATATGGACAAAATATTAATTTACAGTATTCATTTATTAAACTCATTAGTTTGTAGATATCTCAATAGACATTTTCTATTATACTAAAAATTATTGAACTAATGTGACGAATTCTTATTTTTAAGCTGCAGATTTTCCCTGAGTGTATGGATTGTTTATATTTGCATTGTGCTTTAACTAAACGACGCTTCATATATTTTCATGATGTATATCTTATAAATACTTAAGCATTGATAAGAAATTTGATATGTATACATACATTCTACATTTATTTTGGAAAGCTTGCTTTGCTTTTTAAAAATGTATAAACATTTTTAAATGAAACTGATCCGGCACTCCAGCTTAGGTACTGATAGTTTTTTTTTGTTGTTAGTTAACTTACTTATTTTTTATTGATAAACATTGGAAATCAAAAGGGAGTTTTATATTGTAATTATTGTTTTCATAATTGTTGAAAACAATCGTTTTTTTGCGATGAAATCATTTGAATTATTTTTGAAACTTTACGCGTTTATAAAAGTTATGTTATTTTCTATATTTCTTAATTTATAAGACTTTTAGACTTTGTCCTTTAGTGGTTATATATTCTATTATGTGATCATGAATACGAATGCAGTAAGCTGATGTATTTGCTTACTGCTTCAAATTAAAATTTTATTCAATTGAATAAAAGAGATTTTTTCTTAAACTCTGATGCAGTTAGAAGCGCTGGAGATTCTTTCATATAACAGCTTTTTAGGAATTTTTGATACATAGTATAATATAGAATTGGATAACATTTATTTTTAATTTTTATGTTAAGAAGTACTGATATGAGACTGAATTTAAATGTACTTTTAAATTAGTTAAATCATAATGAACAAACATATTTTCTTATTTAATAGCGATCAACAGAAAACGAACTCGTTTTCATATAATTTAGGTATACCCTATCGACGGCTCTTCTAGGATACAAGACGACTTTGTATGACGAAATTTCTGTTGCTTTATACTGATGATATGTTTACATTAATAAGGTACATATACATATGTTTATTTTATGAAGGGTGAGCACCTACGGCTTTTATTTAATGTTCTATATGATTTTTTTTTTTTCATTTTATTAAAGTTCAGCGTATTGTATATATATTTCTGAAATGTTTAAGTGTGTTTTGTGTACCCATCGGGCAGAGTGTACGTATTAGTTGGCCAGTCAGTCTCTATTTTTATTTATTTTTTTTTTCTTCTAATGTGCCACTCCTTTTTTCAGATTTTACTACTTGGAATAGAGAATTTATGTCTAATTTTTTGCTGGGTATATACATTAGGCATGTAGAAATTAGTTTAGATACAAAGAAATGCATGTTTAATAAACAACTATTGTATCAAATCGATCTCAAATAACTCAGTTACCTCTACCAGCAATTCACCGTTGGTGTTTTCATAAAGTGTTAGAAACAATGAAATATCTATGCTTTGAGAGAATTTTTCCCCTCAAGTATTTCTACATGAGGTTTGAGGGGTCAATCACTGTCGCATTCATATGTAATGATTATTCACTTAAAAAACGTCATCATCACCATCAATCATCTCCGTATACAATACATTCCTGAGTTGGGTTGATCCAGATACAATTGCTGTCTCATCACCTTCTAACAGCTTTATATATTTTGCTAGTATGCATGCCTTAGCATGCTTCTATCGATAGTGACGTAAGAGTCCGAGATGTAGAGTGTTACAATTAAAAATCTTTACTATTAGAATTTACCAGTTCGCTCTTTTGAATTTTTACAAAGTAGATACATATGTATGTATTTCATTGACCACAAAATCATAAAATTTCTTTGCTTACAAAATTGTATGACGTGAGGATTTTTTTTGTTTTTGAAATTATACATGCTTCGGCATGCTTTCATTTTTTTTCCTATAAATTTATTCAATACTCATACAGATACAGATATAAAGTAAGATCTGTTTACTGTACATTTTAAAATTTATGCATGCTTCAGCAAGATTCTAGTTGAAGCGTATATTCATTCACTAAGTTTGTTTGATACATATTCACACACATGTACATTCTTAAAGATTGGATATCAAAGTCCAATTTCCGTAGTTTATCTATATTTTCTAAAGATCTGATAGCTAAAGAAATAAATAGAGTAAAGATCTTCTATAATAATCCCATTTTCATATTGTAAAATTTTGCGTGCTAGCGCTTTCGATGGGAAAATGTACATACAACTTTATAAAAAGTGATAATATGATGTGCTGCTGAATATTACACTATGTTATAATTCATTTTAAACACTGAAGTTTTACCAATGTTTCATTCAGACCATCAAGTTTAGAGAATTCCACTACATTTAGTTAATTACCTTTCTTAAGACCCATCATTCCTAATCAATCCTGCAAAAAACAAGACAAACTAGATTTTTCGTTTTAATTTTATTTTTATTTTTATTAAATTCAACATTCATTCTTCAAATTACTTTATACTGTATTAAGCAGCTTTTTCTCATTTGTTGAGTTAACTTTAATCGTAAACATTTTAATGGTGAGATAAATTTTTCTATTTTATGCACTAAGTAAATCTTTATATATATGCTAATCCACTTATATGAACCATTAAAGCTAATTCTTTTCACATCATTCCTTTTAATACTCAAATAAATCATTCTACTATTAATGCTTTCATATTAAGTGATGTTTAATCTTCTATTTATGTATGAGTTTTCCAAAGTATTTATTAAAAAATTCTTTAGAATCATCTGTTTGTAAGTTTTTTTTTTGGTACTCGTACCACTTCAAAAATATTTTCTATTCCTTGGTTTTTGGAGTGCAGCTTTTATTTTCAGCTGTACTAAACTATGAGAATGTGTCAATTACAGTCTTCAAAAATCAACAATTTCTTTTTTATGTAGAAGAGTTCTCCATTTCACCTAACTTAGCTCCATAAAACTTCATATATTCCTTTCATTGCATCTCTACAAGCACAAACAATTGTTGAGATTTAATATGGAGTTCGTTTACTAAATTTCTTTTTAAAGACATTGAGTTGCTTCACAGATTTTTTCAAAAATATTGTGATCTACATGTTGCACTTTCAGCTATTTATACTAATATACTAACATGTAGTTAATTTTCTAATCTGTATATTTAATCGTAAACTCGTCAATTTGTTTATAATTATTTAATTTTTAGAATTGCTTTTGCAATTTTATAACTGACTTCTTTCTCTAAATTTATTTCACGTTGTAGTTCCTCAATTGGCATTTAAATATATTCTTAAATATTAATGCTTTAAGCTATATTATTAATTTGTCTTGTATTTTATCTTAATTCAGTTTGAGGTAACTATCAACAATAGTTTGTATCTAATTCATTTCTGCCTTCCAATACTGATAAGTCAGTATAAATGTCTTCAGAATTGGAAGTCTATGAGTAAAAATCATCGTCATCATCATTTTCAGTATTAGCATCATTAAATAAGATGGTATTATCAAATATTGTTTCTTCTGCTAGTTTCTTTGGGGTACTTGTCTATATCTTGAGTGAAGGTTTCTCAGGCTTTAAACTTGTATATTTTCAACTTCGGCCTTGATTTTACTTTCCTCTTTCATAAGAATTCTTTTAATATTTTTAGAACTATTTTTAAATTCTTCTGTTATAGGTTTAAATATATCTTTTAGTTTTTCACTTGTATCTATTTCACCAGTTTTTATACTACGAAGCTTTTTCTTCATCACATTTCTAATCAACACCAAATGCTTTAAATCTTTCTCATCCATGTTCGCTAACAGCCAATAACAGGTATCAGCTACTAGATCAAGTTATCAGGAGGTGGTCTGGTTTTCAGATCAGCTTATCAGGAGCTGGTCTGGTTATCAGACCAGCTTATCAGGACCTGATCTGGTTTTCAGATCAGCTTATCAGGAGCTGGTCTGGTTTTCAGATCAGCTTATCAGGAGCTGGTCTGGTTTTCAGATCAGCTTATCAGGAGCTGGTCTGATTTGCAGATCAGCTTATCAGGAGCTGGTCTGGTTATCAGACCAGCTTATCAGGACCTGATCTGGTTTTCAGATCAGCTTATCAGGAGCTGGTCTGGTTTTCAGATCAGCTTATCAGGAGCTGGTCTGATTTTCAGATCAGCTTATCAGGAGCTGGTCTGGTTATCAGACCAGCTTATCAGGACCTGATCTGGTTTTCAGATCAGCTTATCAGGAGCTGGTCTGGTTTTCAGATCAGCTTATCAGGAGCTGGTCTGGTTTTCAGATCAGCTTATCAGGAGCTGGTCTGGTTATCAGATCAGCTTATCAGGAGCTGGTCTGGTTTTCAGATCAGCTTATCAGGAGCTGGTCTGGTTATCAGATCAGCTTATCAGGAGCTGGTCTGGTTATCAGATCAGCTTATCAGGACCTGATCTGATTTTCAGATCAGCTTATCAGGAGCTGGTCTGGTTTTCAGATCAGCTTATCAGAAGCTGATCTGATTTTCAGATCAGCTTATCAGGTAACAGATCAGGCTATCAGGAGCTGTTCATATTTTCATTTCAAGACATCTGATTAAGATTTAGTTATCAGTGTACAAGTAGCTAGCCATTTATAACATTTATATACATGAAGTTTAAAGTCAAATGAAATACGAAAAAGTAAAGTTTTATGTAGTAAAATTATTTTCTATAACGATCATCGTTTAATTCACTATCTTTGCTTATAATCAAAAATCCACATTTATCCTTTCAACATGCTTTTTATTTTTCTCACCTTACTTAAACATTAAATGTACATTATCATGATCTCGTATTAAATGTTTGGTGATTCTGGTGGAAGTTTTACAGAAGTAGAATTAATCAACATTCTTATCTCTCCCCATACAAAAATGTGCTTCCCATACGCATCATCGTTAAATATCATATTGGAATTACTTTGGACTGAAATAACAGATTCACTATCTGTAAATTTTGTAATATCTTATTGTTTTAATTGATGAAATTAATTTATTCAGGTATTCAAATTTGGATGGATAAAAAGATTTTGAGTATAAATAAATGTTCTCAAATTTAAGTCCATTAGGACTTTCTAGCAAGCCAATCATAGCTTTTTTTTCGCAATTTGACAGGTCAGCTATTGTTGCACGAATAGAATTTCGTATAAGGGAACTATGATTTATTTTTGAACTATCGTTCGATGAATCATCAAAATTTCGTACCAAGGTATTTTAGGTTGTTTTACTAACCGCATTTATGTAGCTAAATACATTTAATAAATTTTATCTCTTATTATAAAAAAATAAACTAATGCAACTATACCATATCAGAAAATATTTTCTGAAATCGTATAGCTGCATTAGTTTATTTTTTCTATAATAAGAGGTAATGATCCACACTCATAATCAAAACAGCATAAAAATATCCTTTGTTTTGACTATGAGTATGCATCAATATTTATGAAATGCGTTTAGTTACAAAAAATGTGGTTAGTAAAACAAAGTATATTTTAACAGCCTTATTTATAACACTTATTAGGGCTTTATAAAGACTTTCTAAGAAAAATTTTGTATCAAAATTTGATTTAAAAAGCCTTTACAAAGACTTAATATGTTTTATAAATAAGGCTGTAAGAGTTTAAAGTCAGTATTTTGTATGATAATACTGATTTGAAACTCTTAAAATATTCTTTGTTTTGACTATGAGTAGGGGCCATTATATCTTATTATAGGACAAATAAAATAATATAGCTATACGATTTCAGAAAATATTTTCTGATATCGTATAGCTACATTATTTGATTTTTCTATAATAAGAGATAATATTTATGAAATACATTTCATAAATATTGGCGCATACTCATAGTAAAAACAACCTAAAAATACCTTGGTACGAAATATTGCTGAATCATCAAAATTTCATACCATCCTATATTTATGTTGTTTTACTAATCGCATTTTATAACTAAATACATTTCATAAATATTGACGCATACTCATAATCAAAACAGCATAAAAATATCCTTTGTTTTGACTATGAGTATGAGTCATTATCTCTTATTATAGAAAAATAAAATAGTATGATTATATGATATCAGAAATCATGTTTTCTAATATCATATAACCATACTATTTTATTCTTTCTATAATAATAGATAATATTTATGAAATGCACTTAGTTATAAAATGCGATTAGTAAAACAACATAAATATAGGATGGTATGAAATTTTGATGATTCATCAATATTTCGTACCAAGGTATTTTTAGGTTGTTTTTACTATGAGTATGCGCCAATATTTATGAAATGTATTTCATAAATATTATCTCTTATTATAGAAAAATCAAATAATGTAGCTATACGATATCAGAAAATATTTTTTGAAATCGTATAGCTATATTATTTTATTTGTCCTATAATAAGATATAATAGCCCCTACTCATAGTCAAAACAAAAGAATATTTTAAGAGTTTCAAATCAGTATTATCATACAAAATACTGATTTTAAACTCTTACAGCCTTATTTATAAAACATATTAAGTCTTTGTAAAGGCTTTTTAAATCAAATTTTGATACAAAATTTTTCTTAAAAAGTCTTTATAAAGCCCTTATAAGTGTTATAAATAAGGCTGTTAAAATATACTTTGTTTTACTAACCACATTTTTGTAACTAAACGCATTTCATAAATATTGATGCATACTCATAGTCAAAACAAAGTATATTTTTATGCTGTTTTGATTATGAGTGTGGATCATTACCTCTTATTATAGAAAAAATAAACTAATGCAGCTATACGATTTCAGAAAATATTTTCTGATATGGTATAGTTGCATTAGTTTATTTTTTTATAATAAGAGATAAAATTTATTAAATGTATTTAGCTATATAAATGCGGTTAGTAAAACAACCTAAAATACCTCGGTACGAAATTTTGATGATTCATCGAACGATAGTTCAAAAATAAATCATAGTTCCCTTATACGAAATTCTATTCGTGCAACAATAGCTGACCTGTCAAATTGCGAAAAAAAAGCTATGATTGGCTTGCTAGAAAGTCCTAATGGACTTTAATTTGAGAACATTTATTTATACTCAAAATCTTTTTATCCATCCAAATTTGAATACCTGAATAAATTAATTTCATCAATTAAAACAATAAGATATTACAAAATTTATAGATAGTGAATCTGTTATTTCAGTCCAAAGTAATTCCAATATGATATTTAACGATGATGCGTATGGGAAGCATATTTTTGTATGGGGAGAGATAAGAATGTTAATTAATTCTACTTCTGTAAAACTTCCACCAGAATCACCAAACATTTAATACGAGATCATGATAATGTATATTTAATGTTTAAGTAAGGTGAGAAAAATAAAAAGGATAAATGTGGATTTTTGATTATAAGCAAAGATAGTGAATTAAACGATGATCGTTATAGAAAATAATTTTACTACATAAAACTTTACTTTTTCGTATTTCATTTGACTTTAAACTTCATGTATATAAATGTTATAAATGGCTAGCTATTTGTACACTGATAACTAAATCTTAATCAGATATCATGAAATGAAAATATGAACACCTCCTGATAGCCTGATCTGTTACCTGATAAGCTGATCTGAAAATCAGATCAGCTCCTGATAAGCTGATCTGAAAACCAGACCAGCTCCTGATAAGCTGATCTGAAAATCAGACCAGCTCCTGATAAGCTGATCTGAAAACCAGACCAGCTCCTGATAAGCTGATCTGAAAACCAGATCAGATCCTGATAACCTGGTCTGATAACCAGACCAGCTCCTGATAAGCTGATCTGAAAACCAGACCAGCTCCTGATAAGCTGATCTGAAAACCAGATCAGATCCTGATAACCTGGTCTGATAACCAGACCAGCTCGTGATAAGCTGATCTGAAAACCAGATCAGGTCCTGATAAGCTGGTCTGATAACCAGACCAGCTCCTGATAAGCTGATCTGAAAATCAGACCAGCTCCTGATAAGCTGATCTGAAAACCAGACCAGCTCCTGATAACTTGATCTAGTAGCTGATACCTGTTATTGGCTGTTAGCGAACATGGATGAGAAAGATTTAAAGCATTTGGTGGTGACAAGAAATGTGATGAAGAAAAAGCTTCGTAGTATAAAAACTGGTGAAATAGATACAAGTGAACAACTAAAAGATATATTTAAACCTATAACAGAAGATTTCAAAAATAGTTCTAAAAATATTAAAAGAATTCTTATGAAAGAGGAAAGTAAAATCAAGACAGAAGTTGAAAATATACAAGTTTAAAGCCTGAGAAACCTTCACTCAAGATATAGACAAGTACCCCAAAGAAACTAGCAGAAGAAACAATATTTGATAATACCATCTTATTTAATGATGCTAATACTGAAAATGGTGATGACGATGATTTTTACTCATAGACTTCCAATTCTGAAGACATTTATACTGACTTATCAGTATTGGAAGGCAGAAATGAATTAGATACAAACTATTGTTGATAGTTACCTCAAACTGAATTAAGATAAAATACAAGACAAATTAATAATATAGCTTAAAGCATTAATATTTAAGAATATATTTAAATGCCAATTGAGGAACTACAACGTGAAATAAATTTAGAGAAAGAAGTCAGTTATAAAATTGCAAAAGCAATTCTAAAAAGTAAATAATTAAAAACAAATTGACGAGTTTACGATTAAATATACAGATTAGAAAATTAAATACAGGTTAGTATATTAGTATAAATAGCTGAAAGTGCAACATGTAGGTCACAACATTTTCGAAAAAATCTGTGAAACAACTCAATGTTTTTAAAAAGAAATTTAGTAAACGAACTCCATATTAAATCTCAACAATTTTTTATGCTTGTAGAGATGCAATGAAAGGAATATATGAAGTTTTATGGAGCTAAGTTAGGTGAAATGGAGAACTATTCTACAGAAAATAAAAATTGTTGATTTTTGAAGACTGTAATTGACACATTCTCAAAGTTTAGTACAGCTGAAAATAAAAGCTGCACTCCAAAAACCAAGGAATAGAAAATATTTTTGAAGTGGTACGAGTACCAAAAAAAAACTTACAAACAGATGATTCTAAAGAATTTTTTAATAAATACTTTGGAAAACTCATACATAAATAGAAGATTAAGCATCACTTAATATGAAAGCATCAATAGTAGAATGATTTAATTGAGTATTAAAAGGAATGATGTGAAAAGAATTAGCTTTAATGGTTCATATAAGTGGATTAGTATATATAAAGATTTACTTAGTGCATAAAATAGAAAAATTTATCTCACCATTAAAATGTTTACGATTAAAGTTAACTCAACAAATGAGAAAAAGCTGCTTAATACAGTATAAAGTAATTTGAAGTATGAATGTTGAATTTAATAAAAAATAAAAATAGAATTAAAACGAAAAATCTAGTTTGTCTTGTTTTTTGCAGGATTGATTAGGAATGATGGGTCTTAAGAAAGGTAATTAACTAAATGTAGTGGAATTCTCTAAACTTGATGGTCTGAATGAAGTATTGGTAAAACTTCAGTGTTTAAAATGAATTATAACATAGTGTAATATTCAGTTTCTTTGTATCTAATCTAATTTCTACATGCCTAATGTATATACCCAGCAAAAAATTAGACATAAATTCTCTATTCCAAGTAGTAAAATCTGAAAAAAGGAGTGGCACATTAGAAGAAAAAATAAAATAAAAATAGAGACTGACTGGCCAACTAATACGTACACTCTGCCCGATGGGCACACCAAACACACTTAAACATTTCAGAAATATATATACAATACGCTGAACTTTAATAAAATGAAAAAAAAAATCATATAGAACATTAAATAAAAGCCATAGGTGCTCACCCTTCATAAAATAAACATATGTATATGTACCTTATTAATGTAAACATATTATCAGTATAAAGCAACAGAAATTTCGTCATACAAAGTCATCTTGTATCCTAGAAGAGCCGTCGATAGGGTATACCTAAATTATATGAAAACGAGATCGTTTTCTGTTGATCGCTATTAAAGAAGAAAATATGTTTGTTCATTATGATTTAACTAATTTAAAAGTACATTTAAATTCAGTCTCATATCAGTACTTCTTAACATAAAAATTAAAAATAAATGTTATCCAATTCTATATTATACTATGTATCAAAAATTCCTAAAAAGCTGTTATATGAAAGAATCTCCAGCGCTTCTAACTGCATCAGAGTTTAAGAAAAAATCTCTTTTATTCAATTGAATAAAATTTTAATTTGAAGCAGTGAGCAAATACATCAGCTTACTGCATTCGTATTCATGATCACATAATAGAATATATAACCACTAAAGGACAAAGTCTAAAAGTCTTATAAATTAAGAAATATAGAAAATAACATAATTTTTATAAACGCGTAAAGTTTCAAAAGTAATTCAAATGATTTCATCGCAAAAAAACTATTGTTTTCAACAATTATGAAAACAATAATTACAATATAAAACTCCCTTTTGATTTCCAATGTTTATCAATAAAAAATAAGTAAGTTAACTAACAACAAAAAAAAACTATCAGTACCTAAGCTGGAGTGCCGGATCAGTTTCATTTAAAAATGTTTATACATTTTTAAAAAGCAAAGCAAGCTTTCCAAAATAAATGTAGAATGTATGTATACATATCAAATTTCTTATCAATGCTTAAGTATTTATAAGATATACATCATGAAAATATATGAAGCGTCGTTTAGTTAAAGCACAATGCAAATATAAACAATCCATACACTCAGGGAAAATCTGCAGCTTAAAAATAAGAATTCGTCACATTAGTTCAATAATTTTTAGTATAATAGAAAATGTCTATTGAGATATCTACAAACTAATGAGTTTAATAAATGAATACTGTAAATTAATATTTTGTCCATATTGAAATAAGAAATTTCAACATGACTAAACCTTTGTTAATGGTTCTTATTAATTCAGCATGGTTTTTATTGATTTCAAGTTGGTTTTTCTCTGTGTGTAGAAAACTCTTTCAGTCAAAGAAGACGAATGTAGTTAAATAAACAAAATCTGTAATATAAACAAATTTCACACAGACCGACTTCAACGCGAGACAAATTTAAGCATGAGAAAATATAAAGCAATCGTAAGTATAAAAGCATACTAGGATTAGGGAAGTCCAGACATATGATATTATTTTATAGTACCAAATGTCGATACTGAAAACAATTTATTTCCACCTACATATAAATACCAGCGCAAATACACACACATAGCAGAATTCATATAAGAAATATCCAAGAAAATTTCAACAACACCCCACCTTTCACAAATCACGACTAGCCTTAAATTCTCCCCCAGATATGCATACACAAATTCCCCTGGCCATACATACATACATACACATAACCAATTTACCTCAATAACATCCTCACCCACCTCAAATCACGATCAGCCTTAAACTCCTACAGACAGACACACCCACAAATCTCCATGGCTACATATTACGTAAACAACCATGCCCACCCAAATCATGGTCAGCCTTAAGCTACTACAGAAATACAAACAGACAGACTCCCTCGGTTACATATTACTAGTACACCTCGCCCCTCATAAATCGCAATCAGCCTTAAGCTCCTATAGAAATTCCTACAAACGTACACACACACACACACACACATACACACACACACACACATATATATACACGCAATCGATCTAGCTCTACTACACCCCGCCCCCCCCTTCCAATCGAAGCTTCAACTAAATTCTCACAGACAGACAGACACATCCACAAATCCCCATGGATACATATTACGGCAACAACGCCACCCACTCAAATCACGGTCAGCCTTAAATTTCCACAGACTAGCAACATCTACATTAACATTAGAAAAAATAACTTTCATGTTTTGCCGTCGGCATTGGGAAAAAAATAATAATCAGGTTTTGCCGTCGGCATTTGAAAAAAATAATTATCATGTTTTGCCTTCGGCATTAGGAAAAATTATCATGTTTTGCCTTCGGCATTAGGAAAAATCATTAGATGATTTTCCGTCAGCATTAGGAAAAACCATTTTCATGATTTTTCCCGTCGTCATATACACACATAAAAACCGCCAAACTATGAACCGCCTTAATACATGCACACACAATATTCCACACACAAATTTCCACGGCCAGACAGGCAGACAGACAGACAAACCGACAGACAAACATACACTTAATGTAAACAAAAACTTCTTATGTTACAAAAATAAGAAGGACTTATTGAACCACCCTCGAAAAATATTTAAAGGACTTATTGAACCACCCTCGTAGGTATCAAATTTCAAGAATTTTAAAATTTTCAAATTTTAATTACCCAAATTTAACAATTTCAGCAACAATTTAACAATTTTAATTGTGCCCGAATTGGCAGTTCCCTACTACTAATAATCCAAACAATGTTGAGCTAGTGCAGTAGATTGTCGTCCTTTTTTAATATCAGTTTCATGTTCAATTTCATGTTGTCCCGATGTAAACTTGTCTACAGCTTTCATGTACGTTGCCATCACATTTGATTTCATATACTACATTGCTTTGATCTTTTTTATTTATTTTTGTTTTTAGATTTGTGAACAGTGTTTTTGTTGTTTTGTTTGGTTTGTGTGCAAATATAATTCCTTCTTCATTAATTATCTCTTTTATTTTATTATTCTCAGTGAGCTTTGGAATATACGATAAGCTTACATATTTAGTGTTGCCAGATGTTGTATTCGTGGTATTATTTTTTGTTTTATTATGTATTGATTTTTCTATAAGGCTATTGATCAAGTATGTCGGATAATTATTGTTTCTAAGTATTTCTATGATTATTTTAATATTTTCATATCGGACCCACTATGGATAACTGAACCAATCCATGACGTTGAACATATTACCTATAATTGTCACTATGTTTTACATAGACTTATGTATATATATCGTTCCCGACTAATATTTGATAAGATCTTCCGATAAAAGCCGCAACGAATCCACTTGTTTAAAAACCGTAACAATTTTAAAGTGCGACAAATGCCAGGTACCATAGCAAATGCTTTTTTGTTTAAACGATAATTCGTTTCAAATCTGCAAAGCAGCTTTTAACATACAATTCAAAAAATTAACTTACGCTGTCTCCAGCAGCTCAAGTGGATTGACACTTTTTCTAAACACTCTTCTTCTAATAACACAAATGCTACAACTGCTAATGTTACTTTAATTAATTTATGACCACTTATTCCTTATTTTTTATTGTGTAACAAAATATAGTCAATTTTATTGGTATTTTAATGAAAGTCATAATTTTTTTTTATATAGTCACATACATGTAATTGAATTCCCATAAATTTATAATTAAAATTCATAATTTAATTTCCGTTCCCACAAAATGCTAGAAGAAATGCAAAGAAGATATCATGTTACCGCATAATTGTTCTTTGTCACTCTTGCTTAAATTCTGTTTATCGTTCACCTGTTATTTGCTTGAAAATTAGTTTTAAGTTTAGTTTTGTAATAAACTCAAAATGAAATGATAAGCTGATCTGAAAACCAGACCAGCTCCTGATAAGCTGATCTGAAAATCAGACCAGCTCCTGATAAGCTGATCTGAAAACCAGACCAGCTCCTGATAAGCTGATCTGAAAACCAGATCAGATCCTGATAACCTGGTCTGATAACCAGACCAGCTCCTGATAAGCTGATCTGAAAACCAGACCAGCTCCTGATAAGCTGATCTGAAAACCAGATCAGATCCTGATAACCTGGTCTGATAACCAGACCAGCTCGTGATAAGCTGATCTGAAAACCAGATCAGGTCCTGATAAGCTGGTCTGATAACCAGACCAGCTCCTGATAAGCTGATCTGAAAATCAGACCAGCTCCTGATAAGCTGATCTGAAAACCAGACCAGCTCCTGATAACTTGATCTAGTAGCTGATACCTGTTATTGGCTGTTAGCGAACATGGATGAGAAAGATTTAAAGCATTTGGTGGTGACAAGAAATGTGATGAAGAAAAAGCTTCGTAGTATAAAAACTGGTGAAATAGATACAAGTGAACAACTAAAAGATATATTTAAACCTATAACAGAAGATTTCAAAAATAGTTCTAAAAATATTAAAAGAATTCTTATGAAAGAGGAAAGTAAAATCAAGACAGAAGTTGAAAATATACAAGTTTAAAGCCTGAGAAACCTTCACTCAAGATATAGACAAGTACCCCAAAGAAACTAGCAGAAGAAACAATATTTGATAATACCATCTTATTTAATGATGCTAATACTGAAAATGGTGATGACGATGATTTTTACTCATAGACTTCCAATTCTGAAGACATTTATACTGACTTATCAGTATTGGAAGGCAGAAATGAATTAGATACAAACTATTGTTGATAGTTACCTCAAACTGAATTAAGATAAAATACAAGACAAATTAATAATATACCTTAAAGCATTAATATTTAAGAATATATTTAAATGCCAATTGAGGAACTACAACGTGAAATAAATTTAGAGAAAGAAGTCAGTTATAAAATTGCAAAAGCAATTCTAAAAAGTAAATAATTAAAAACAAATTGACGAGTTTACGATTAAATATACAGATTAGAAAATTAAATACAGGTTAGTATATTAGTATAAATAGCTGAAAGTGCAACATGTAGGTCACAACATTTTCGAAAAAATCTGTGAAACAACTCAATGTTTTTAAAAAGAAATTTAGTAAACGAACTCCATATTAAATCTCAACAATTTTTTATGCTTGTAGAGATGCAATGAAAGGAATATATGAAGTTTTATGGAGCTAAGTTAGGTGAAATGGAGAACTATTCTACAGAAAATAAAAATTGTTGATTTTTGAAGACTGTAATTGACACATTCTCAAAGTTTAGTACAGCTGAAAATAAAAGCTGCACTCCAAAAACCAAGGAATAGAAAATATTTTTGAAGTGGTACGAGTACCAAAAAAAAACTTACAAACAGATGATTCTAAAGAATTTTTTAATAAATACTTTGGAAAACTCATACATAAATAGAAGATTAAGCATCACTTAATATGAAAGCATCAATAGTAGAATGATTTAATTGAGTATTAAAAGGAATGATGTGAAAAGAATTAGCTTTAATGGTTCATATAAGTGGATTAGTATATATAAAGATTTACTTAGTGCATAAAATAGAAAAATTTATCTCACCATTAAAATGTTTACGATTAAAGTTAACTCAACAAATGAGAAAAAGCTGCTTAATACAGTATAAAGTAATTTGAAGTATGAATGTTGAATTTAATAAAAAATAAAAATAGAATTAAAACGAAAAATCTAGTTTGTCTTGTTTTTTGCAGGATTGATTAGGAATGATGGGTCTTAAGAAAGGTAATTAACTAAATGTAGTGGAATTCTCTAAACTTGATGGTCTGAATGAAGTATTGGTAAAACTTCAGTGTTTAAAATGAATTATAACATAGTGTAATATTCAGTTTCTTTGTATCTAATCTAATTTCTACATGCCTAATGTATATACCCAGCAAAAAATTAGACATAAATTCTCTATTCCAAGTAGTAAAATCTGAAAAAAGGAGTGGCACATTAGAAGAAAAAATAAAATAAAAATAGAGACTGACTGGCCAACTAATACGTACACTCTGCCCGATGGGCACACCAAACACACTTAAACATTTCAGAAATATATATACAATACGCTGAACTTTAATAAAATGAAAAAAAAAATCATATAGAACATTAAATAAAAGCCATAGGTGCTCACCCTTCATAAAATAAACATATGTATATGTACCTTATTAATGTAAACATATTATCAGTATAAAGCAACAGAAATTTCGTCATACAAAGTCATCTTGTATCCTAGAAGAGCCGTCGATAGGGTATACCTAAATTATATGAAAACGAGATCGTTTTCTGTTGATCGCTATTAAAGAAGAAAATATGTTTGTTCATTATGATTTAACTAATTTAAAAGTACATTTAAATTCAGTCTCATATCAGTACTTCTTAACATAAAAATTAAAAATAAATGTTATCCAATTCTATATTATACTATGTATCAAAAATTCCTAAAAAGCTGTTATATGAAAGAATCTCCAGCGCTTCTAACTGCATCAGAGTTTAAGAAAAAATCTCTTTTATTCAATTGAATAAAATTTTAATTTGAAGCAGTGAGCAAATACATCAGCTTACTGCATTCGTATTCATGATCACATAATAGAATATATAACCACTAAAGGACAAAGTCTAAAAGTCTTATAAATTAAGAAATATAGAAAATAACATAATTTTTATAAACGCGTAAAGTTTCAAAAGTAATTCAAATGATTTCATCGCAAAAAAACTATTGTTTTCAACAATTATGAAAACAATAATTACAATATAAAACTCCCTTTTGATTTCCAATGTTTATCAATAAAAAATAAGTAAGTTAACTAACAACAAAAAAAAACTATCAGTACCTAAGCTGGAGTGCCGGATCAGTTTCATTTAAAAATGTTTATACATTTTTAAAAAGCAAAGCAAGCTTTCCAAAATAAATGTAGAATGTATGTATACATATCAAATTTCTTATCAATGCTTAAGTATTTATAAGATATACATCATGAAAATATATGAAGCGTCGTTTAGTTAAAGCACAATGCAAATATAAACAATCCATACACTCAGGGAAAATCTGCAGCTTAAAAATAAGAATTCGTCACATTAGTTCAATAATTTTTAGTATAATAGAAAATGTCTATTGAGATATCTACAAACTAATGAGTTTAATAAATGAATACTGTAAATTAATATTTTGTCCATATTGAAATAAGAAATTTCAACATGACTAAACCTTTGTTAATGGTTCTTATTAATTCAGCATGGTTTTTATTGATTTCAAGTTGGTTTTTCTCTGTGTGTAGAAAACTCTTTCAGTCAAAGAAGACGAATGTAGTTAAATAAACAAAATCTGTAATATAAACAAATTTCACACAGACCGACTTCAACGCGAGACAAATTTAAGCATGAGAAAATATAAAGCAATCGTAAGTATAAAAGCATACTAGGATTAGGGAAGTCCAGACATATGATATTATTTTATAGTACCAAATGTCGATACTGAAAACAATTTATTTCCACCTACATATAAATACCAGCGCAAATACACACACATAGCAGAATTCATATAAGAAATATCCAAGAAAATTTCAACAACACCCCACCTTTCACAAATCACGACTAGCCTTAAATTCTCCCCCAGATATGCATACACAAATTCCCCTGGCCATACATACATACATACACATAACCAATTTACCTCAATAACATCCTCACCCACCTCAAATCACGATCAGCCTTAAACTCCTACAGACAGACACACCCACAAATCTCCATGGCTACATATTACGTAAACAACCATGCCCACCCAAATCATGGTCAGCCTTAAGCTACTACAGAAATACAAACAGACAGACTCCCTCGGTTACATATTACTAGTACACCTCGCCCCTCATAAATCGCAATCAGCCTTAAGCTCCTATAGAAATTCCTACAAACGTACACACACACACACACACACATACACACACACACACACATATATATACACGCAATCGATCTAGCTCTACTACACCCCGCCCCCCCCTTCCAATCGAAGCTTCAACTAAATTCTCACAGACAGACAGACACATCCACAAATCCCCATGGATACATATTACGGCAACAACGCCACCCACTCAAATCACGGTCAGCCTTAAATTTCCACAGACTAGCAACATCTACATTAACATTAGAAAAAATAACTTTCATGTTTTGCCGTCGGCATTGGGAAAAAAATAATAATCAGGTTTTGCCGTCGGCATTTGAAAAAAATAATTATCATGTTTTGCCTTCGGCATTAGGAAAAATTATCATGTTTTGCCTTCGGCATTAGGAAAAATCATTAGATGATTTTCCGTCAGCATTAGGAAAAACCATTTTCATGATTTTTCCCGTCGTCATATACACACATAAAAACCGCCAAACTATGAACCGCCTTAATACATGCACACACAATATTCCACACACAAATTTCCACGGCCAGACAGGCAGACAGACAGACAAACCGACAGACAAACATACACTTAATGTAAACAAAAACTTCTTATGTTACAAAAATAAGAAGGACTTATTGAACCACCCTCGAAAAATATTTAAAGGACTTATTGAACCACCCTCGTAGGTATCAAATTTCAAGAATTTTAAAATTTTCAAATTTTAATTACCCAAATTTAACAATTTCAGCAACAATTTAACAATTTTAATTGTGCCCGAATTGGCAGTTCCCTACTACTAATAATCCAAACAATGTTGAGCTAGTGCAGTAGATTGTCGTCCTTTTTTAATATCAGTTTCATGTTCAATTTCATGTTGTCCCGATGTAAACTTGTCTACAGCTTTCATGTACGTTGCCATCACATTTGATTTCATATACTACATTGCTTTGATCTTTTTTATTTATTTTTGTTTTTAGATTTGTGAACAGTGTTTTTGTTGTTTTGTTTGGTTTGTGTGCAAATATAATTCCTTCTTCATTAATTATCTCTTTTATTTTATTATTCTCAGTGAGCTTTGGAATATACGATAAGCTTACATATTTAGTGTTGCCAGATGTTGTATTCGTGGTATTATTTTTTGTTTTATTATGTATTGATTTTTCTATAAGGCTATTGATCAAGTATGTCGGATAATTATTGTTTCTAAGTATTTCTATGATTATTTTAATATTTTCATATCGGACCCACTATGGATAACTGAACCAATCCATGACGTTGAACATATTACCTATAATTGTCACTATGTTTTACATAGACTTATGTATATATATCGTTCCCGACTAATATTTGATAAGATCTTCCGATAAAAGCCGCAACGAATCCACTTGTTTAAAAACCGTAACAATTTTAAAGTGCGACAAATGCCAGGTACCATAGCAAATGCTTTTTTGTTTAAACGATAATTCGTTTCAAATCTGCAAAGCAGCTTTTAACATACAATTCAAAAAATTAACTTACGCTGTCTCCAGCAGCTCAAGTGGATTGACACTTTTTCTAAACACTCTTCTTCTAATAACACAAATGCTACAACTGCTAATGTTACTTTAATTAATTTATGACCACTTATTCCTTATTTTTTATTGTGTAACAAAATATAGTCAATTTTATTGGTATTTTAATGAAAGTCATAATTTTTTTTTATATAGTCACATACATGTAATTGAATTCCCATAAATTTATAATTAAAATTCATAATTTAATTTCCGTTCCCACAAAATGCTAGAAGAAATGCAAAGAAGATATCATGTTACCGCATAATTGTTCTTTGTCACTCTTGCTTAAATTCTGTTTATCGTTCACCTGTTATTTGCTTGAAAATTAGTTTTAAGTTTAGTTTTGTAATAAACTCAGAAATGAAACAATCGTAGTTTTTATTATTGGCGCAGTCGGTGAAAAGAAAAATTTTTTTTTATAAGTAACAGTTATAAAAGAAATAAGAAATTAAGGAAAAAACAATTTTATAAGTAACAATTATAAAAGAAATAAGAAATTAAAAAAAACAGTTTTATGAGTAAGGGCCATTATTACAACCTAAAGATAGTTAAAAGTAGGATTTTATCGGACGTATAAAAAGCTTTCCATTATTGCAAATTGGATTTAAATTACCATGTAGGATAAACTTGCCTATAATTTATCGCTCACTTTAGGTTAAAGTAAAATTTTGCAAATGATAAAGTTTTTATACGTCCGATAAAACCCTACTTTTAGCTATCTTTAAGTTGTAATAATGGCCATAAAAGTTATAAACGAAAAAAAGAAAATAATAAAACAATTTTATAATTTTACAATTGACAATCGTAAAACAAATCCTAACAAAAACATAAATGTGAAAAAAGGCGAAGTTCCTATCAAAAATTTCGGCCATTAAAAGTAGTGAGATATAAATTTTGACCAAGTTCTTGTTTGGCACAATACCTAATACAGAAATGTGCTATGTGTTATATAAATTTGTAATCGTAAGGGTGTCATATAATTTCTAGATAGTCTGTTTACTTGGCAACATTTTTTCTAATAGAATTAAGGGCCTTAGATTTGCTTTTTTAACTCTAACATTTATGGGCGTAGCCCCGCCCTCCTGGCCAAAATTTCCGGTTTTTCAGATTTTTTTTATTTTAGTGCTCACCTAGACGTAGCTATGTATCAAATTTCAGTTCAAGAGGACAAATTTTAATTTTTATGGGCGTAGCCCCGCCCCCCCCCTGTTTGAAATTTCCGTGTTTTCAGATTTTTTCTGGTTCATTGCTCACCTAGATCTACTCGTATACCAAATTTTAGCTCTCTAGCAATAGCGGAAGTGCTTCATCAATTTAATGAGTGTGTCAGTGGTCAGTGGTCAGTGAGTATGTCTTAAAATATGCACTTTTTGCACCTCTATATCTCGGGAACCTTTCATTGTAAAACTTTCAAACTTCGCACGTGAGGTTATATGAATTATATATAATTATTAATTATATATATTTATTATATATTTATTTATTTATATATATTTATTCTAATTATGGTTTAAATTCTATAATTGTACGATTGCGGGGAACAAAGTTATGAGGGGGGTAAAAACAGCTCGAATGGCTTCGTGTAAATATACACACTGCGTGCATTGGCCAGAACTTGGCCTGGCGCACTGCCGTGCGCCTAGATACCTATATAAGAAAGTGGAAAAAGTATATTATGCAAAAAGATCCTGTGAAGTGAACAATCGTGTTACCAAAATATAACTGTTCTTCATTTTAATCATCAACAAGAGCAGTAGCAATACCAACTACAACATAGAGGTTCATTTTGTTCGTTCTACAACTAAGGAAATACCAACTAGCAAATAAAACCCTAACATATCTGTTGACCCCAATTAATCTTTATCAGCAAAATTTATGCAAAGGAGAAAATTAGTCATCAATTGTCCATACTGACAATAAAACAAACTTTTTAAGCCAACATACTTTTGAGAAAATCTACATCAACCAGCTGAATTTTAATACACAAGTTAAGTAATTAGTGTTAAGAATACTATAGGTGTACAAGTGTTTATTATGACTGTAATAAAAATAAATAAGTGAAAAGAAAAGGAAAACTTGTAGGTAATAATGGAAGGTTTTGAAGTAGCTAGAAAGTGCGTTTGCGCGGTGCAAAGGTTCAATGGAGATACCGCAGATCTCCCTGGTTTTATTAAAAGAATTGAATCACTATCGTCTATTATGGACCCACTGAGTTTAGAGCTAAAAAGAATTCTATTAGGGTACATAGAAGATCGACTAGTAGGAAAAGCCAGAGATTCGCTCACAAGAAATTGTCAAGTACGAACTTGGTTTGAATTAAAAACAATGCTTATAAGAGAGCATGGTGAACACACACCTAAAGATAGAATTCTTGATGAAATCGTATTATGTCGTTGTACCAATGGCATAGAAAACTTTTATAATACACTGAATCAGCTTTTGGTTAGACTTAATAATTCGTATTTGTTTCGAATAATTTTCAAAATTTCCAGCTAAGTAGCCTTCAAGATACATGCCCTATATAATTGTCGATAATCCAGTAAGAAACTTAGGTTCATAATTGATACAGGAGCAGAATTGAGTCTTATTAACCCTGGCGTATGTAATGAAAAATGGAAATCACCTGTAAATATAACATTAAAAGCATGCAATAATGATATTAGAATTAATAAAAAATGCACAATACCACTTTCTTTGAATTCTTTGAATATAAGTTCAGTGATAAATTTGATGGGATTATAGGAAATAACATTTTAGTCAATTTGGGTGTTAACATTTCTTATAAAGAACGCCTCATTTCAACAAATAATGGCGTAATTAAATTGTATTTAAACAAAGAAGAGGAAGAGTATTGCATTCATTCAGGAAATAAAGAAACTAATTTATATTCCAAGAAACAAATATTTTCCGTACTGATATACAATCGAGAGATATAATGAAATTCATACCCACAGATCATCTAAACGATGAAGAAATAAAAAAGTGGAAAGGCCTACTTTCGAAATATACCAATACATTTTATAAAAATAACGATGACTTGACCTTTACAAACGAGGTTAAACATAGAATCCAAACCACCAACGATATTCCCATTTACACAAAGTTGTACAGGTACCCGCAGGTACATAGGGAAGAAGTAGACAAGCAAATCGAAGAAATGTTGAGGCAGGGCATTATTAGATCCTCTCGTAGCCCATTTAACGCAAAAATTTGGGTAGTACCTAAAAAACGGGACAATACAAATACTCAAAAGTGGCACATAAATGTCGACTACAGAAAGCAAAACGCTATAACTGTAGATGACAAATTCCCCATGCCAAATATGGAAGACATATATGACAAATTGGGGAGGTGCAATTATTTCACCACTCTTGATCTGGCCAAAGGCTTTGATCAGTTGGAGGTTGATCCTAGGGACGTTCCCAAGACAGCATTCTCCACTTACACAGGGAATTACGAATTCTTAAGAATGCTTTTTGGCCTTAAAAACTCCCCCGCCACCTTCCAAAGGATGATGAATAACGTCCATGCAGATTACATAAATAAAATATGCGTCGTCTATCTCGACGATATTTTGGTATTCTCAACTTCTATAGAAGAGCATCTAAATTCTCTCGGGCTAATACTCCAATGTTTGAGTGAAGTAAACCTCAAGGTACAACTTGACAAATAGTCATTTTTGCAGAAACAAACCTTATTTCTAGGACATTTGGTTACGGAGAACGGTATCAAACCAAAACCTCAGAAAGTGGAAGCAATTCAAAAGATAGAACAACCAAAAACGGAAAAAGAAATAAAATCCTATTTGGGTATAACCGGTTTCTACCGGAAATTCATCAGAGATTATTCCAAAATTCAAGAAACTCAAAGAACTATTTATGAATGACCCAATCCTTGTCTATGCGGATTACTCAAAGAAGCTTACACTTGTAACCGATGCATCTAATTTTGCTATAGGATCTGTTTTGATGCAAAATGACAAAGCAATCTCCTACTATAGTAGAACATTAAATGAACATGAGCGTAGATACTCTACAATATAAAAAGAGTTATTCGCAATTGTATCAGCAACAAAGAATTTTAGAAAGTATTTGTGGGGTCGAAAATTTACCATTAAAACAGATCATAAACCATTGGTCTGGCTGGATTCATTGAAAGAACCAAACCTTAAATTAGAGCGATGGAAAATCAAACTAAACCAATTTGATTATGACATCGTACATATTAAAGGTAAAACTAACGTAGCGGATGGTTTATCAAGGTTGCCAAACTTGGAAGTTAGTGTCAATAAGTTTGTGTCAGATGAAGAAATCCAAGAAGATAATAGTTCAACTTTGTCGACGGTGCATAGCGCACAAGAAGACAGCTCTCGTTACATTTATATAACAGAAAAACCAATAAACGTTTATAAGAATCAATTATAAAAAGGATTATCTGAAAAACATACTATGCAAATTAAGCATAAGAAAGTCCAAAACTTTATAACCGTAACTGAAGATAGTGATCTACTAGAAATTATGAGGAAAGTACTAAAAGATAAGGGTGTAATGTGTATCTTTTGCGAGGATGACCAACTTTTTGTGCAACTTCAGTATTTGTATGTGAAATATATCTCCAACAATAAAAATTTGAGATTGCTTGGATCCACAAAGAAATTATTTGAAATTTCTGACAGGGATGAAGCTTTACGTATAATAAAAGAAGAACATTCAAGGAATAACCATCGTGGCATTAATGAAGTATTTCGTGAACTAAAAACGAAATATTACTTCCCGGTATTGTTACAACTCATTATAAAATTTATTAATAATTGCGAGGTGTATCAATTGGCCAAATTTGACAGACGCCCAGTAAAAATCCGATATCAAGTTAGCAAATCCCCTTGCGGATTTAACGACATTGTCCACATGGACATTTGGTTTCCATTCCGCAACGTAATGTATTTAACAACAATAGATAAATTCTGGAAATATGCGACAGTGCACAAAATACCTGATAGAACATGGTTGTCTATACTCAATTCACTTAAAGAAAGAATAAGATTCCTAGGAAGGATGAGAAAACTTGTCTACGATAATGACAGGTGTATGCTTCATGAGGCAGTTACATTATTTTTAAGAGAGAATAGTATCGCCACTCATGTAACGACCGCTCACCACAAAACAGGTAACTCAGACGTCGAATGTTTACACGGTACACTGAATGAACACATAAGAATAATAGCAGCTGATAAAAGAGAAACAAATGAAAATACCGAAGATAAAATTCATAGGATAGTTACAATTTACAACAACACTATACATTCCACGACTAAACTGAGACCAATCGGCTTTCTTGAGAAAAATTTCGACAGGGATGAAATTCGACATCTTGCGGAACAATACATAAAAGAAAAAAATTCAAAATTGACAGATTGAACCAAAATCGAGATGAGAATTTGGATTTGACTGATACAATAGTACAAAATAAGGAAACACAGAAAAAAGCCCTAAATACAAAATACTCTCACAATTCAAAAAGGAAGGAAACTACGTGTTAGATACGAGTAATAGGAGAAACAAAAAATACTACAAAACCCAAATTAAACGCAGATTCAAACAACAAATTTAATGTACTTTTGTAGAATGGACTTTCTCGTTATTGTTTTCGGATTGATACTGGTGATGCGTGCAGAAACAAATGAAATTGAAGCGTTGTAGACAACCCCTGATAATGGATTTGTGATTTTTAGAATGGAACCTGAAGCGGTGATAGACAAATACTTCAATGTACTGCACATAGTAAACTTGCAAATATTCAAAGAGTGCCTGGACAAGACAGAGGATAATCTGAGGAAAATAAACCTCGTCGACGAACATGACATTGATTTGATTGAAAGGGAGATTAAACTAGCAAGAACAGCCCTTGCAACCTTGATTCCACATACGTATAAAGGCAGGCGTGCAAAAAGAGGATTGATAAACATGGGTGGATCATTTCTGAATATGCTGTGGGGAACAATGGATGACGACAATGCGAAGGAAATTTACAAGCATCTCGAAACATTAGACAACAATGCAAGACAGATAAGGAACAAGTGAACAAGCAATATCACAGTAGAAACTCTGCCTTGCCTCAAAACAAGCATAATGTTTTTTGAAAATAGGTTGGTGTTTGTTCTTCAAATACCTAAGCTTACGACAGGAACATATTTTAGAGCTCTCATTATATCTTTCCCAAATGACCACTATGAAGAATTAGATTATCCGGTAGAAGAGGTTGTAGACCGCGGAAAAGTAGTATACAAGAATACCGAAAAAATATTGGTGAAAAAGATCCTTTTGGTCCATGATAACGATTGTGTACGAAACACTTTTCAGGGAAACAATGGTTGTAAATTAAAGGTTAATAAAAAAACAATGAGTGTTCGAACTCACGGGCGATGTGTTAACACCTTTTTGTTACACGGTACCTGTTCGATTTCTATGAACACAGACCCACAAACCCGGAGGTAGAGTTAATATAAAGTATTTAATGATATATATATATATATTTAATGATAATAGTTTATTGAATTTAATTTTACTTTGTATAATTTATTAATGTTATGTTTTCAGCACAGTTAATATATAATATATATATATATATATATATATATATATATATATATATATATATATATATATATATATATATATATATATAATATATATATAATATATATATATATATATATCTATAAATTTAGTAGATGCACTCAAAATGAAAAAAATTAAACAGAAGTGCTAATGATTTCATTATTTTCTTGCTTAATACTTTTTATTTATTTTATTATTAAACCCACAAAAAACAAAGAGAATGCAAAGCAACAGACAAATGTACATACATACATTGTTATGTTTGTACATAAGCTACATACGTTGCTGTGTTGCTATCTCATTTTTATATATGTACGTATAACTACGTCAGTATTCTCTTTGCTATGCATAAGACAAAACCGAAGATCAGCATAAAACACTTTTTTAATATTACTCCAAATTAATACTCCAAATTAAAACACTTAAATCTCGGCTCGCCGATATCGGATCGCCTTAATTTTTAGCCTTAACTCTTTGTCGAAACCCGCACTAGCTTTGTAATCCAAAAATTTATAAAATCGGCTATGAATTTCCGGAGAAAATCGTGTGGGAAAATTATATGAAAATCGCCCAATAATCACTTTCAATACCGACTGCCAAGCAACGAACAAACAAACGATGATTTACTCTTACATACCTAACACTTGCGTATGTATTGAAACTGATAGTTTACTGCCCTAGAGGCGCGCGTATAGATGTTAACACATCAAAAAGCCAGTAATTAAAGAATTGAATGCAGGTTTAATTATTACAAAGATAATTGAATTTACTAAAGTAGACCACAAGGGTAACAACAAAATAAGATTTGATAACTGTACAATAAAAATTAGGGATATTTTATTTGAAAATGTATTTAATAAATTTAATCATGGTGTTATTATACCATTGAACTATGTAAATTTTACAAAAAAAATTTGACAACTTTACTTTAGAGGAACTACATGCCCAAAGCATTAAGAATAGAGAAACCATAGAATACATAGAATTTAAGAATAATTTAACACCTGGTACCACTGTAACTTTCATTTTTGTATTACTACTAATTATCGTAATTTTAGTCGCTATAATTAAATGTTGTAAAGTGAGAAAGAACAAAATCGAAATAAAACTGGAAGATTACCCCGATCCGTTTGCCCGGAGAGCAAACACTAAGGGTGGGGAAGTCACATACATGTAATTGAATTCCCATAAATTTATAAATAAAATTCATAATTTAATTTCCGTTCCCACACTCTTGCTTAAATTCTGTTTATCTGTTCACCTTTTATTTGCTTGAAAATTAGTTTTAAGTTAAGTTTTGTAATAAACTCAGAAATGAAACAATCGTAGTTTTTATTATTATATATTCTGCAAAGAAGTTAAATAAAAATTTGTATACAAATAAGATGAGCAACAGCTGTTTCGATCATTTGATTTAGTTACATTAAAAAATTAACCAAACCAACTTGATTTCATGACACCAACTTTGTTCGCAATAACAAAAATTAAAAATTTTAAAAAACCCCCGACTTTTTTCAGGAAAGATGTTATATCTTCTAAACGGCTGGACATCTTTCATCTTTCAAACAGGAGAAACTAAATGAAAATCGGTCCAGCCGTTTGGCCTGTACGTGGACACGGACAGACACACAGATACACAGACACACACTACAAACTTATAACACCCCTTATTTAGTCGGGGGTTAAAAATGACAATCAGAAAAACCGACATGGTTTCTGTGAAACCTCTGAGTGTGTACTTGCATTATTCGCAAATAAATATATTGCAAATAAAGAATTTTGCCGCATACACGGAGAATTCATTATTTACATATGGGGCCGTCCATATATTACGTAACGCTCCTTCCCCGATTTTTAACCCCCCCCCCCCCTTCCCCAGTAACAGATCGTAATAAAACTTTGAACCCTCTCCATCCCCCCGGAATAACGTATCAATGAATTAAAAAACAGATTAAATAGTTTAAAAATTTTTATTTATAAAAATTAAATTTAATTCATTGTATAAAATTCGTTTGTTAGGCTAACACAGTGCGTATACAAAAATAAAAGAAGCTTACTTATGAACGCACTAAAAATATTGGCAAAACTAATTGTTTAGATTTCTTGCCAAGTGTCCTAAGTAGTAGGGAACTGTTCATCCGGCCCCAATTAAAATTGTTAAATTGTTGCTGAAATTGTTAAATTTGGGTAATTAAAATTTGAAAATTGTTAAATTCTTGGAAATTTGTGTTTTTTTGTTTACATAAGGAGTTTTTTGTTTATATAAGGAGTTTTTTGTTTACATTATGAGTTTTTTGTTTACATTAGGAGGTTTTGTTTACATTAAGTGTATGTCTATCTGTCTGTCTGTCTGTCCGTCTGTCGGTCTGCCTGACCGTGGATGTTTGTGTGTGGAATATTTTGTGTGAATGTATTAAGGCGGTTCATAGTTTGGCGGTTTTTATGTGCGTATATACAGACGAGGAAAATCATGAAAATGATTTTTCCTAATACCAATGGTGAAATAGTGATTATTAATATTTCCTAATGCCTACGGCAATGCATGATTATTCTTGTTTTCAAATGCCGACGGCAAAACATGATTATTATTTTTTTCAAATGCCGACGGCAAAACATGATTATTATTTTCTAATGCTCCCAGTGTTGCCAGACTGTAGAAATTTGATATCGTAATACTACATCAGTAATATCAGAGAAAGAACGTTTGATGACTATTAGGCGATTCTCATATGAATCGTGGGAATGTGCTTGTGTGATTTCCTCACGCTAATAAATTGTTATACAATAAAATAATTAAATAACTGAATAAAATAATTAAATAAATGAATAAAATAATTAAATAAATGAATAAAATAATTAAATAAATGAATAAAATAATTAAATAAATGAATAAAATAATTAAATAAATTATTTTATTTATTTATAAAACGTTCTCATGTATGTGAACACTCCTAATGCTTGTGTGTGGGGGGTCCAGCTTGTTTGTCGCTGGTAAGCTTATATTCTGTTTATTTGTTTAAGAAATATATTTGTATGTAGGCATGTATGTGTGTATGATGCATGCATGCATGTATGTATGTATGTGCGATCGAAAGAACTTGTGCGTGGAATATTTTGTGGCTGTGTAGAATACATTTATATTTTGCAACGTAATCATTTTCTTTGGCTGCGATTATTTTAAAGCAGCAAAGTTTCAACCTGGTACAGTCATAAGCAGAGAAACAAAAAGTAAAAATTTGCAAGTTAGCAAAAATGCTAACTTCTCCTCCTCCTTCCCACTTCCTTCTCTTTCCTTTATGTAGTTTGTTTTTGAAATAAGAAAACACTTGTAGATTTTTTATTTTTCTATACATTCATTTTTTAAAGTTTTTTAAAATTTTATAATAATACATACATTAATATTTTAAAGAGTGTAAAAATTCATTTAAAGCAAGATATTTCTTTTGTTAGTAAAATAGCATTTTTGAATGCGCAAACACCAAGTTTATGATAGTTACAATAAAAATATTCTGGATACTTAATCTCCATTTGTTTAAAGTTGATACAGCCTATATCCTTAACGTTAAAAATTTTTCGGCATAAGATTTTTTCCAACCATCGTCTTTTCTCTTCACCTTTTACATAAATTTTAGAACATCTTGCGTTGGCTTTTAAAAAATTGCAAACGCTTTCAAAAGAAACTGATCCAGCAGTCCAGCTGAGGTGATGATAGTTTTTCGATAGCCACTTTGCTTCTCTTTGCTTTTTTATTGATAAGCATTTAAAAAGGTGGTTTTATAATGAAATTGTTATATTCATAATTGTTGAAAACAATCGCTACTTCTTTTGCGATGAAATCATTTGAATTACTTTTGAAACCTTGTACGTCTATAAAAATTGTGTTATTTTCCATATTACTCAATTTATAAGACTTTTCGAACTTGTCCTTTGATGGGTATATATTCTATTATGCGATCATGAATAAGAATGCAGTAAGCTGATGTCTTTGCTGCAATATTAGTTGCAGTTTCAAATGCTATTTTTATATCAATCGGTCCATTATTGAGTGATTCATTCTGATGACTGACATCTACTACAATAATAGGAGCTTTTGTCTTAAACTCTGATGCAGATAGAAGCGGTTGAGATTCCCTAATATAGTAACTTTGTTGGAATCTTAGATACATATCATATAGAATTGCATATCGTTCATTTTTGAACTTTATGTTAAGATCATCATATGGATATGAGACTGAATTTAAATGTACTTTTAAATTAGTCAAATCACAATGAACAAACTTATTTTCTTGTTGAAAAGCAATCAATTCAAAACGGGGGCGTTCTCTATTTGCAGCCAGTTTAACATTCCAGATATGGCTAGTACCTGTGCTTAATTGTGGATTAACATGACAATCCCAACTGCGAAATGCCATAGGTATAGAAGCACCATTGTTAATAATTTTTATCATATTCAATTTGCTAAAGTCGGATAATTGTACATGTGGGATTCTCCATGAGATGAGTGAAATTGTAAGTTTAGCTTTTTCAGTAGAAACACTCGAGCGTACAAGATCTTCATCATTCTTATTGCGCAAGAGTATCAATTCATGTTTTCCATTTAGTATAACTTTGTTGTAGTCTTTGGCGAATCCTAGAAGCATTTTTAGAGGTACATAAAAATTGAAAAATCCATTTTCAAGAGTGACATCGTCAATTTTGTTCCATCCAGCATTTTGCATCACATTGCTTTCTGTTGGTGACAGAGAAACCAAATTTTTTATAGTGCTTGTGGCTCCTAAATATCTTGTATGGTCAATTTCAATTCCATTGAGCTCATAGCGAATTTCATCAAATAGATATGCCACAAAGTTGTTTTTTAATAAAAAGTTCTCCGAAGAAGAAGAAGAAGATTTGGCCTTATTATCATCGACAACAAACCCCTCTATATAAATGTAGCTCTCACTGGGTAGCACATACAAATCTTGATTTTGTATTAAATTCTAATTTCATCATTATTGTTGTAAGATTGTAAGTATGGTGCATATGTATGATAGTCCTTTTTGATTATATTCTCATCAGACAAGGGTTTATCTAAGACATCTATTATTGAACTCATTTTGTCTTCAATTTAAAATTCAAGGACTTTAGAAAATTTTTATTTGATGTTGTTAGAGCTTTTTGTTGAGCTGGTCGCTTTAATGTTGTTGTTGTTGTTCTTGCTGCTGCTATATTTTTCAATGTATTTGTGTTGTATATTAGCATTATTTAGTTGGCCTTAAATGTATTCGTATTGTAATTTCCTCTCCTCGGAAATTAATTAAATCACCGTGTTGATCCAGTACGCGCAGCGCTAGTGAACTTATCTCTCTGGTGTTTACAGGTAAATAGATAAGATTTCTTGGAACCTCATCTATTTTATAGCCTGGAGGCACATTAATCGGAAATTCATGAAGTGTATGCGATTTCGAGTTATTCATATATGTGTTCATAGCGATACTACTTTCAATTCGCAAGAGATTCACTTTAAAAATATTAACTGGAAGATCTGAATAATAATATTTGTTTGGTGTTAGGATTTTGCTATTGAATCCTAAAAGTTTTCCAATTGTATTGTCTTTATTAAAATATACAAGATCCTTGGAACTATTAACTTTAACTTGCATTGTATTGTTATTGGCTTCAATAAAAATCTTATTTGCTGGGCAGAGTCGTTTGTATTCCTCTTCTATAAAATCAACTATATTATTTAATTCGTAAGATCCAATTGGTATTTCAATTATATGTTCCCCTATATGAAACATATTGTTGTAGGTGTCTACATTTGGAATACTGTTGTATGAATGAAAATCAGTTAGAGCACACTCATATGCACCATGTAATTCAATAGGAGGAAAGTAACTAGCAGATAGTTCTGATGAGTTAGAGCTCAGAGTAAGTGTTATTGACATTATAACAGTCTGATTACAATTAAATAATGTTTAGTTCACAGTATGGTTTATAAGTATGATTTACATATTTTATTTAAAACTTTTTCTCATTTTAAAATTAACATTAGTTTCTTAATATTAATGCTATTGTTGTTGTTGCAATTGATGTTGTTGTTGTTTCTAATTTAGTTTTTCTTCCAACTATAATATTTCATCTTTACTTATGCAAGAATTGTGTTGATTAGAAAATCCCAGCCATTTAACATATACCTCCTTCCCTTTAATTTTAAGAACCTTTTCAACTAGATATGTATTTGGAAATCTAGTTTTTGAAAGTTCCTCAGTATAGAAGCCACCTTTAATAGGATTGCCAAGATAGTCTTCTAATATGTATGTTGCAGGATTTGTATTTTGAACTCTTGTAATTGTGAAAATTTCTGTAGTCCAATTTGGAGTATAACCTTTTTCAAATGTGTGCTTATATTTGCTTATGCGAACATGATCTCCCACATTAAATTTTGACATTTTATACATTTTCAAATGACTGTATACTGTATTTAGCAGCTTTTCCTCATTTGTTGAGTTGACTTTAATAGGAGCCATTTTAATGGTACGATGAACTTTTCTATTGTATGCATTGAGTAAATCTTTGTATATATCAATCCACTTATATGAACCATTATAACTAAATTCTTTCCACATCATTCCTTTCAATGTTCTATTAAATCGTTCTACTATTGATGCTTTCATAATGCTATATGTTGAGTAGTGATTAATGTTGTATTTATGCATTAATTTTCCAAAGTGTTTGTTGAAAAATTCTTTGCCATCATCTGTTTGTAAGTTTTTTGGTACTCGTCCCAATTCAAAAATATCTTCCATTGCCTTGGTTGTTTCGAGTGCTGTTTTTGTTTTTAGCGGTACTGCCCATGCAAATTTTGAGAATGTGTCAATTACAGTCAGCAAAAATCGATAATTTCTATTTTCTTTAGAATAGTTCCCCATTTCAACTAAATCAGCTTGCCAAAGATCATCTATTCCTTTCATTACAACTCTGCGACGCACAAATTGTTTTCGTGCTTGCTTATGGAGTTCATTTACTAAATTTCTTTTTGAAGACATTAAGTTGTTTTTAAAGATTTTTTGCAGAGTGCTGTGATCTGCTTGACGAACTTTCAGCTATTGATACAAACATATAATTTTCTAATCTATAAATTTTTTCATTAAGCTGTTCAATTTGTTCTTCAAAGGATGTTTTAATATGTAGAATATCTTTTTCAATTTTATAATTTTCTTCTATATATAATTTTATTTCGCGTTGTAGTTCCTCAATTTGCATTTGAATATCTTCTCGTATTATAGTATTATCCCCCTTAAAGTATGTTAATAATTTCTCTTCTAATTTTTCGATTTGAGTTTGCAAAAACAATTTATTGATAACATCGTTTTCCTCCAGAGCTTTTGCAACATTTTTGATCCTTTTGTTTTGGACATCAATGTTGTTGTTCGTATCCACAAAGAACCCCAGCAGTTTAGGTGCATTTTTCAAAGAAATTGTGCTGCTAGTATCGTTTAAATAGTGTCCAAATTTATCAACAGACATACTCTATTTAGTTTATTAAAGTTAGTGTATTATATTCGCTTCACGTAGTTCTTCAATAATTGATACAATTTCGTTATTGTGATTAGTATGACCTGCACCTTGTGATGCGAGCAGCAGTCGAAGACTATCTACTAACTCATTTGGATCGTCCCAGTATATATAGTTGGGATTATTGATGTTAACTTGCATCATTCCCTCACCTAAATAGCTACCTTTGGGCTTAGACCCTGTTGATTCAGGTAAATTCTTCTGGTTTTTCTCATCAATAAATTTCTTAATAATATATTTATATTTATATCCTCTAGTACCCTTAATTTGACCATCAGGTTTAAAGTCTCTTCTATATGCATTAGTAGTAATTAAAATCTTTTTATAGATTTCAAGTTCAAATTTATCGTAATTTTTTGGTATTTTATGAAACATTAGAGAAAATAGTCCTGGTGTTAGAGCCCATATTTGACCACCAACTTGTATTTTATCTTCATTCAGTTTTAGGCTACTATCACCAAATTTCCATTCATTATTGTAATCTTTATGTGGGCCATAGTTTGTATCTAACTCATTTCTTCCTTCCAAAACCGATAAATCAGTATAAGTATATTCTGTATTGGAAGTCTGTGAGTAAAAATCATCTTCATCATCATCATCATCATTTTCAGTATTAACATCATTAAATAAGATGGTATTATCAAAAATTGTCCCTTCTACTAGTTTTTTTGGTGTACTTGTCTCTATCTTGACTGATGGGTTTTCAGGCTTTGAACTTGTATTATTTTCAATTTCTGTCTTGATGTTACTTTCTTCTTTCATACGAATTCTTTTAAAATTTTTAGAACTATTTATGAATTCTTTAAGAGGTTCTGTTATAGGTTTGAATGTATCTCTTAATTGTTCACGTGTATCTATTTCACCAGTTTTTATACTACGAAGCTTTTTCTTCAACACATTCCTTGTCAACACCAACTGTTTTAAAATTTTCTCATCCATGTTTGCTAAGGGCAAATAACAGGTATCAGCAATGAGATCAGCTTATCATTACCTGGTCTGGTTTTCAGATCAGCTTTTCAGGACCTGGTATGGTTTTCAGATCAGCTTATCAGGACCTGGTCTGGTTTTCAGATCAGCTTATCAGGACCTGGTCTAGTTTTCAGATCAGCTTTTCAGGACCTGGTCTGGTTTTCAGATCAACTTTTCAGGACCTGGTCTGGTTTTCAGATCAGCTTTTCGGGACCTGGTCTGGTTTTCAGATCAGCTTATCAGGACCTGGTCTGGTTTTCAGATCAGCTTATCAGGACCTGGTCTGGTTTTTAGATCAGCTTATCAGGAGCTGGTCTGGTTTTCAGGTAGCTGGTATAGTTTGGAGATCAGCTTATCAGGTATCGGATGAGGTTATAGCAAATAGATGTATCAAGTTTAAAGTTAGATTAATAACTAAAGTCAATCTTTTATGAGAAGTAGTTTATATAGTTATGAAAAAGTCAAATTGCTTTCTGTAGCGACCATCATTTAATTCATTATCTTTGCTTATCACTAAAAAGCCATATTTATCCTTCCAACATTCTCTACAAATTTCTTGGAACTTTTCGTAACTCATATCGCTGCCAACATGATCCCTATAAACATGCTTCATATTTGTATCATCTTGCTTAAACATTATAATAACATTTGCATTGTCTCTTATTAAATGCTTGGGAATTCTAGTATAAGTTTGACACAAGTAGAATGAATCAATATCCCTATGTCGCCCCATACAAAAATATGTACGTATATTATTCTGCTTTTCACATGCAACATCATCAAATATCATAATTGAATTAGTTTTAGCTTCGTCAGGTGGAATAACTGATTCATTATCGGTGAATGTATAATATCCTATTCCTTTAATTGGTGAAATTAGTTTCTTCAAGTACTCATATTTGGGTTGATAAAGAGATTTTGAGTATAAATAGATGTTTTCAAACTTGAGTCCATTAGGACTTTCTAGTAAGCCGATCATAACATTAGTCTTTCCACAATTTGATGGTTCCACTATTAGAGCACGAATAGAATTTGGTAAGAGGGGGCTATGCTTTATTTTTGAAGTGATGTTCGATGATTCATCAATATTACGAACTAAAATATTTTTATGTTGTTTCACTAACTGCATTTTTGTAACTAAATACATTTCATAAATGTTACCTCTTATTATAGAAAAAATCAGATAATATGGTTATACGATATCAGAAAACGTTTAGTCATAAAAACACCTTCGTTGGAGGAGGTATAGTAGATAAAATAATAAACTCTCTACCTGTTGAACTTCATCTTCCTGGATATCAGTACTGTGGACCTGGAACAAAACTACAAAAACGTTTAAATCGAGGTGATAAAGGAATTAATTTATTGGACTCCGCTTGTAAAGATCACGATATAGCTTATGCGAAAAATAAGGATTTAAGCACTAGACACAAGGCTGATAAAATACTTGAAAATTCAGCATGGGATCGAGTTTTATCAAAAGATAGTAGTATTGCTGAAAAATCATTTACCTATATGGTTACTAACGCAATGAAAGCCAAAACAAAATTTGGTATGGGTGTGGAGAAAAAGAAAAATGTTAAAAAGAACAAGCTAAATGATAAAAAACTGTTTAGAACATCAATTAGAGCTGCAACAAAAATACTAAAGAAGGAAAAACCATTAGATATTAACTCAGCAATTAAAATTGCCCGAAAAACTATCAACAAATCATTAAAAGGAAGAAAATCTCAAATTATAGTACCACGTGTAATACGTGTCCCAAAAATTGGTGGGATTTTGCCTCTAATACCGATTTTAACTGCTCTGGGTGCTATTGGTAGTCTAACAACTGGAGGTGCTGCTATAGCTAAAGCTGTAAATGCAACAAAGAATGCAAAAAATCAACTTGATGAAGCAACTAGACATAATAAAGCGATGGAATCTATTGCAGTTGGAAAGGGACTTTACTTAAAACCATATAAAAAGGGTTATGGTTTAGTTTTCAAAGAGGAATCAAAAAACTATTAGAGATGCTACCCAACAGACCACTATCTGATGAGGACCTAAACCGTTTCTCTATAAATATTCCATATTTTAGAGGAGTTTTCATGTTGAATACTCTACCAAAACGAACAAAGAAAATAGAATGTGGAATAATCAATTTAGACGTATCAACAGGACCTGGTACACATTGGGTAGCATATTATAAAAACAACAATGAAAAAGAATATTTCGACAGCTTTGGAAACTTACAACCTCCATCGGAAGTAGTCAAATATCTTGGTACAAATATAAAATACAACTATAATCAACATCAGAATTTCAATACATTTACCTGTGGTCATTTATGTCTTAAATTTCTTTATGAAATAACTGAAAATATTAAATAAAAAAGCACAAACATTTATATTTTACAAACTCTTTAATGTCTTTTTATTTATAATTTAAAATACATAATTAGTACATATCATTGGCAAATAGAAAATTGGGAATTTGGAATTAGAAATTCACTCAGCTCGCTCTCACCGATTAAGCTTTTTCGATTAGAAAATAAGAGAAACTTGCATGTAGTGAAAAATATAAGGACTTATCCGATTATCTTAATTGTTTCTCTTTATGAAAATATCTAATGAAATTTAATGGAATTTCATAATATTGTGAAATTCAATTTGTCTTGTGCAGATCCTCTTAAAGAAATCAAGACTGTGCATGTTTAAGCGATATGGAAGATATCATTTTTTTTTTATCCAACGAAGTAAAGCCAATAAAGAAATAAAAGTCATTCACACATTTAATTCTTTTTTCAATATTTTATTTCAAATTTTTTCTTAAAAACTCATATACATATGTACAATAGTTTTTCTTAATAAATAGGATTTTATTTACAATCAGTTTTCTTAATAAATAGGATTTTATGTACAATAATTTTTCTTAATAAATAGGATTTTATTTAAAATCATTTTAACAACAATAAATAGGATTTTATTTACAATAATGTTTCTTAATAACTAAGATTTTATATACAATTTAAAAATTAACTACTTAACTAAAAATTAACTAATTTTAGCTATTTTCTTGCATTCTAGCAATTTCATCTAGCAACATATCAAGTTCGTATTCAGGGTTAGTTTCCTTAATACGAAAATGATACCATGCATATGTGTTAATATTATTTGAGCTAATTTTTCTCTTATCGTCTCCATAACTTAAGACTACCTTATTTAATTTACTAGTATATATATGGTGAAGCTTAGATTTAAATGTTAACATATTATCGTATACATTAGTCTTATTGAATAAACAGTTTCTGTAAGTAGCTAAACTATATTTATCTAATATGGATCTTTTTACCCCCTTTGATTTTTTAACGTCATTTTGATTTTGTACACTGAATGAGTACATTTTTGATCGCAGCCCAACAAATTCTGTCATTATCTTACCGCAGTTTTCATCTTTCATCATGCCTAAAACTTTTTTATTTATTAATGGGAAATTATAAGTATTGTCCGTGGGATAGTCCGATGTATCAAAATGTTCTTCTATGTCATTTTTTATGTCAGCGTAAAAGTCATCCGTCTTTATTGAATATATAAAAGAGTCCGTGTCCATATAGTTCAATGAGAGTTTTGTCTTAAACTTAGGTTGCATGTACCCGTAATGAAAATTATACATTTTCCATTTGGACAATTCAAGTACACAAAATCCTAAGTAAATTGGTTTATTGTAGCAGGTTTTGACTCTAGTCATTTCGATTGCTACCAGATCTTCGGAAAATATAGATAAACTATGAAAATTTGGTTTTGATATCCAATCTTGAGCCCCCAAACGATTACAATTCGTTCTCTCCCAATTATTGACAATTTTAACATCTCTCCTCTTATCCACATTTTCCGTGGTTTTACCATAGACTGCATTATTAAGTAGCTTGAAAAAGTTTTTTTCAAAAGCATTTTTAGCAGTGGCTCTATTGGTATTTAGGTCTGGTATTTAGGTCAATATAGCCTTTTAACCATGGAGATTGTTTAAATGCTAGAATACGATGTGTTTTCTTTAAAACTAACCCATTTTCTAAGCATTGTTTCAGAACTCTAAAGTGTATCACGTATGATTGCTTTGTAGAGAAATCGGTTATCAACTTGCTATATTTCGCTTGCAGTGGTTTTTTATTTTCAGCGCAAAAAGGTAGGTCATTATGCAAGTCATGTAAGTGAGAAGGATAATCTAAAGTGACCTCATATACATATCCGTCTGTTCCATTGTCAGCTATGCTGTTTGGATCCAGATTCAGCTCGTCTTGCGATAACCATCTGAACCCACCATGAGGAAGATATTCCGACATTGCCCAACCGTAACGGTTATTTGCGTCTAAATAGACAAGAAACTCTGAGGGCTTCTCTTTATCGAAATCTTCCAAATATTTGTTATTCGCTTTCGAATATCTTTGGCTACACTGTACGATTCCCCCACGTATTCCTTTTTTCATAAAATTGTACATGTCTATGTCCGTCAATAATTCTAGTTCAATTTTTGTGTATTTTAACATTGCATCCCAGGAAAGTCCAGGTGCGGTATAGTATTGACATGGATCCAGCTCATAAATACCTTTACAAACTTTTCTAAAGTTCTCGAAAATATCTGTCAGTAAGAGGACATCTGTTTTTAAGTAAAGTTCCATGTAATCTTTCATTGTTTTGCAACCAAAAGTATTCCATACCTCTACAGCATGTGAGTATTCCTCTAACGAACACTCTTTATTGTTCAACTTATTAAAGAAATCACTGCGTGAAGGCAGCTGGCACTCGTCTAATTTTTGAAATGAATTTAGGTACTCATAGGGGAAAATGCCCTTCTTCTTAATAAGCTGAAATTCTTTTTCTGATTGAAACAAGGACCTTATAGTGTTAAAATCACTATCCGACAAATTGCAGGCTAATGATTCTAAACTCTCAGCCATAAAGCGTAATGTATCAAGAAATCTTATTTCAAGATTATGACCATCGCTCATTTGTGTAAATTGCGAGAGTGATATATAAAGCTCCTTATTGAGAGGGAGTACTTTCAGTTGCATAGAAATTTCACCTAGTTCTTTAATAAAAAGATGTGAGTCATAATTTGAGTAATTGTGAAAGTAAACTGGTATAAACTTGGGAATTTGGTAATTCAAATTACAGTTATTGTGGGCTGCACCTCTATATTTACCGCTAATGTGACAATGATCTCTAACGCGATCTTTACCTAGAAATTTTTGACAAATATGACAATTCACCGCACTATAAAAATTATAAATATCAGAAGGGGATAAAGTATCCATTTGCCTATTATTTACTAAATGATTATTATAAATATCCTCACAATCTTTAATTAAAAATGAAACAAATTTTTGTGAAGCATTTTTCCCTGTATAAACCCTTAATTTATCTAACTTATTGTTATGGAGACACTTAATGTAGTAACTAAAAGCACAAGGAGTGTGCTTTTTGACAAGACTGGTTTTGCTACTCACGTTATTACTAATGTCTTCCAGGATGCATTCGAAGTCTGCATACACCTTAAAGGGGACATCCATTTTCCTCTGATGCCCCTTAAAACTTAGAACTGTATCTGGACCTGACGGCATAGTTGTCACTATTTTGCCGCATTCTGCCTTATGGCTACTCATACCATTTTCGTTATGACTATACTGTAGGCAGCTATTACAAAAATGTAGCTTATTGTGGTTTTTGGTAGACTGACTTCGTAAAAGTCTGTGAATGACAAAAAACATATAAAAGTTGATTAGTAAAATGTACATAGTATAAAAGATAAAAAACAAGTATAGGTATCATTAAAATTAAAGAGTAGTAGTATAATTTTCTAACTTACTTTGATATGTTCTTTATCAATATGTAGTGATGAACTTCACCATTCTCCAAAAGCAACAAGTTGACATGCTTTACTTTCTCCTCCTTGGTCACATAATAGGGACCAATGATTTGATCTGCTCCCTCATCGTACCCAAACACATTAACACTTATTGCTGGATTATTTACTTCGAACTCCTTAATTTTGTTTAGTGCTAATGGGTAATTTAAGTTTTTGAAATTTAGTGTTACACCATTTCGTGTAGAAATAATGTCTGCAGAAATGTCCTGAATATTATAAGTACTGCAACGTTCTATATGGTTGTGTTTGGTAGTATCCATGGCAGCGATTATACACCACTTGAAGCAGTATTCATCACTATTTTCAATATTGATGCATGCAAATTTTCTTACTAATTTTGTGGGTGTGGATATCCAACTTGATCCTTTGACTAGCGAAGATTTGTTGATGTTGATTTCTGCTCGAACTATGCGTGACAAAGTCCAACCAGAATCTCGCTCTTCAAATTCGGACATTTTTGTTGAAATCTCCTCAACTTGTTTACGGAAGAATTCTTCAATATTATCTGCCTTCGTCAGCAAACTCATTTTGGCTACATGTGCTATAACACACAACTCCAATTCTTCTTCTACAATTTTGATGTACTCCGCCACAATACTCACATGAAATTTAATTATTATATGCTTAGACAAAGACATTTGAAGTCTCTCAATAAAAATATTCATGTTTTCTTTAATAAATTCTTCCAAGAGAAGTTGGTCCTTTTTATGTAGTATTACATATGTGGCGATATGGTTTTTGAAGGCTTTCGATATTTTGTAATATCTCACATTCTCTTCGACTTCTTCTTCTCTCCTAGCATGCGAAGTACTCATTGGAGTTGGCAGAGTTTTTGCTCTTTTTTCTTCTACTTCTCCATCACTTTCCGGTAAACTTATGTCCATAGCATCGTTGTATAATGTCCCTCCAAGGATATCCACACCTTGTTGATGAGCTTGTTGTTGTAGCTGCTGCTCTTGTTGATGGTAATTAAGAGGTTGCCATTGCATCAAATTGGAATACTGCTCCATTTGATTAACTGGTGTGACGGGATTATAATTGTAACTTGGATACTCAGATTGCATTGGTACTCCTGATGCCAAAAACTGATTACTCCATGACATTGGTGTAGGGTAACAGTTAGCCATACCGTATTGTTGATATTGGGGATACTGTAGAGAAGGGTGCTGCTGGTGATGAAATGAATTTATCTGCTGTTGAGGATTTTGAACAAATGTCTGCGGTTGCTCTTGATTTGTACCCCGACTTACGACCATTTGAACCTGCACGCTATGACTTTTCACATGATCCAAAAAGGACTTTTGGTATTTGTATACCTTATGGCATCTATTACACTGATAACCTGTATAACTCATTTTTAATTATTTTATTATTATAAAACTTTAACACAATTGCTGATGATACTACTTGTAAATACAATAAAGTACTGATGTGTTGGTTAGAAAAGTTGGCGTATTTATACGAAAATTAGTAGCAGTATCCTTGCAGCATTCACAGTTTTTACTTTTTGTTTCTCTGCTGATGACTGTACCAGGTTGAAACTTTGCTGCTTTAAAATAATCGCAGCCAAAGAAAATGATTACGTTGCAAAATATAAATGTATTCTACACAGCCACAAAATATTCCACGCACAAGTTCTTTCGATCGCACATACATACATACATACATACATACATGCATGCATGCATCATACACACATACATACCTACATACAAATATATTTCTTAAACAAATAAACAGAATATAAGCTTACCAGCGACAAACAAGCTGGACCCCCCACACACAAGCATTAGGAGTGTTCACATACATGAGAACGTTTTATAAATAAATAAAATAATTTATTTAATTATTTTATTCATTTATTTAATTATTTTATTCATTTATTTAATTATTTTATTCATTTATTTAATTATTTTATTCATTTATTTAATTATTTTATTCAGTTATGTAATTATTTTATTGTATAACAATTTATTAGCGTGAGGAAATCACACAAGCACATTCCCACGATTCATATGAGAATCGCCTAATAGTCATCAAACCTTCTTTCTCTGATATTACTGATATAGTATTACGATATCAAATTTCTACAGTCTGGCAACACTGGGAGCATTAGAAAATAATAATCATGTTTTGCCGTCGGCATTTGAAAAAAATAATAATCATGTTTTGCCGTCGGCATTTGAAAAAAAGAATAATCATGCATTGCCGTAGGCATTAGGAAATATTAATAATCACTATTTCACCATTGGTATTAGGAAAAATCATTTTCATGATTTTCCTCGTCTGTATATACGCACATAAAAACCGCCAAACTATGAACCGCCTTAATACATTCACACAAAATATTCCACACACAAACATCCACGGTCAGGCAGACCGACAGACGGACAGACAGACAGACAGATAGACATACACTTAATGTAAACAAAACCTCCTAATGTAAACAAAAAACTCATAATGTAAACAAAAAACTCCTTATATAAACAAAAAACTCCTTATGTAAACAAAAAAACACAAATTTCCAAGAATTTAACAATTTCAGCAACAATTTAACAATTTTCATTGGGGCCGGATGAACAGTTCCCTACTACTGTCCTAAAACTCCAAAATTTATGGTTTTATGGAGAGGTTATTCCGAAACTGTATGTATGTATTAGTGATGCATATTCCAATTCCCAAATATTCGGCCATTTCTAGATATTCGTATTCGTTTAAAAAAATATATAAAGAAATTCATAAAGCCCAAACGAAATTTAAATGAATGGCACACGAATACTAGTTTGTAATAATTAAACAAAAAATAATTTATTTTTGCTATCCGTTTTTCCGCCAAATAATCTGCTATAGTTTTCCGTATTGATGACTGAACAGTATTTGAAACACCTAGATGAGAATTGACATTAGCCTCATAGTCGCTTTCACAGACTAGTGAAAGTGAAATCATCATGTATTTCAAAAGTCACCGAAACTAAAAATACTTAAGTTTATATCTTGGATCAATAAAGGTTGGAGTGGTGAAAAATATTTCATTTTCTAAAAGTGAAATTTTTTAAACATAGACATTATTGGGGTGACTTGGGAGATCAAATAGCTCAAAATGATGTCCATTACGAAAGATATGTAATTTTTCTTTTCTGAATTTTTATCACTTCTACAACATTAAATTTTCAATAGATAATATATGCCAATTTAAAAAATATTCCTTAAAAATATCTTAAAATTAGAGGGGCACACAATCTAGTTCCTATACGCATTTCAATGCTGTTTTCTAAATATTTTTCCTTAGTTCGGTTGCGGGGAAAAATTTCACGGGAGTTTTACGATAGCATTTTTCCCTTCTAGGGAATAAAAGTTTCATGTGAACAAATATTCCACTTGTTATTCACGATAGGGGTGAGTAGATACAAATAAAATACGGGTAGCACTTCTATAGAAAACTTACTTATACCCTGTCGGAGAATGTGTGGTTGACTACAAAAATAGTTAACTTATAGTTAACTTTTGTTAAACTGACTTAAAGCTAACTACAATGTCATCCAGAACAAACCCAAAATTAATTGAGTACGTAATCGAATTTGATGAGAGCCAAGAAATTTATTCTCAGCTACTTTGAAACTCATTTCAGTTCTATATTAACATTTTGTTGTTGTTATTTTGAATGGTACCTTAGCTGAGTGGTAGAGCGTTGAGTGCACAAAGTGTGATGATACATGTTCGAACCCCAGAATTTTTTTTAATTTACTGATTTAAAAAAATCAACTTTAAGTTAGCTTAAAGTAATGCAGAGTGAGACAATTGACTACCTCCTAGGACATCGCAATGTTAAAATAGTCAGTTGATTACATTAAAAGTAATCCAACTGTCAGTCAGTACTAGTTGCGAAATAGTTAGCTTAAAGTTAGTTTAAAGTTAACGTAATTTCCGACAGGGTATTGACAAAAAACCTGGTGTAAATGTGTAAAATAACAAATGATTATATGTTTTAATCGCCATTATTTTCTTCGCTTAATGTTTGTTGTGCAATATTTATCTTTTAATTGTTTTTTTACGCAACCTCAAGCATTTTTTGCAAATAAAGCGTTAATCAGCACTTGTTTTCGTGAGTTATCTATTTGCAAATACAAAGGCGCCGCCCATATATTACGTAACGCTCTAGGGGGGAGGAAAGTTCGAGTTTTGTTACGATTTGTTGTGGTCGGGGGGAGGGGGTCTTTTAAAATGTTATGTAATAGAAAAAAATAATAATAATTTCGTACAAAAATACCTATGTTTTTCTCATTTATTTATTTAATTGATCATTCGTGTGAACTACATGTATTTATTATATATGTATACATATGTACATACATACACATGGCGAATGTCAATTTTTGATATTTTCGAATATGAATATTTAAACCGATATTCGCTAATACGAATATCTAATGTATGTGAAATTTATAGGCATTTATGTGGGTGTCTATTTTATTCTGCAAAATTAAATTAAAAAATAATTTCTATGGAAAATACCTTCATACTCCAGTCCGCGTATAGTAAAGTTTATGAAAACTATCCAATAATTTAATGGTTTTTAAATAATATTTGAAAATTATACAAAATATTTATAATATATTAAATAAATTGTACTCACACTGATTACATGGTTCTCAATTCTCCTCATCTTTATCCATTTATATCTAGGCGCACAGTAGTGCGCCAGGCCAAGTTCTGGCCAATGCACGCAGTGTGTATATTTACACGAAGCCATTCGAGCTGTTTTTACCCCCTCATAACTTTGTTCCCCGCAATCGTACAATTATAGAATTTAAATCATAATTAGAATAAATTCATATAACCTCACGTGCGAAGTTTGAAAGTTACAATGAAAGGTTCCAGAGATATAGAGGTGCAAAAAGTGCATATTTTAAGACATACTCACTGACCACTGACACACTCATCAAATTGATAAATCACTTCCGCTATAGCTAGAGAGCTAAAATTTTGTACACGAGAAGATCTAGGCGAGCAATGAACCAGAAAAAATCTGAAAACCCGAAAATTTTAACCAGGAGGGCGGGGCTACGCCCATAAAATTTAAAATATGTGCTATTGAGCTGAAATTCGATAGAGATAGGTGAGAAATAAAATTAAAAAAATCTGAAAATTTGGAAATTTGGAAATTTTATCCCGGAGGGCGGGGCTACGCCCATAAAAGTCAGAATTAAAAAAGCTAATATAAGGCGCTTAATGGAAGCGTTTTTTATTGAAATTCGACATATATACTACGATAATGCAAGGCTTAAAATTTTTTATTAAAAAAGTGGGCGTTGACACCACTACAATTTAAACCTCATTTAAATTTCATTGTAATGAAACTAGACACGAATTATTAGCATTGACCCAAAAAAAATTTTGACTTTGGAAAAGTGGGCGGGGTTACGCCCATAAAAGTTAAAAGTTGCGCTAAGGAGCTGAAATTTGATATACAAGTAGGTCTAGGTGAGAAACCAACTAGAAAAATCTAAAATCCCGGGAATTTTAGTTAGAGGGGTAGGGCTGCGCCCATAAAAATTAAAAATTAAATTTGCGCTAAGGAGCTAAAATTTGATACACAAGTAGGTCTTAGTAAGAAACCAACTAGAAAAATTTTAAAACCTAAAAAATGTTACCAGAATGGGCCGGGCCATGCTAATATTATTTTGAACTAAAAACTTAATATACAGGCAATTTAGTGAAATCTTTAAACTATCACCTTAAAAATTGGGCGTGATCACAACCATAAAATGTTAGCCTTGTGTTTAATCTACATCGGTCTAGCATATTTTAGAAGAAAATTAGCATGACCTATAAGCGCTGCTCACAACAAAATTTTGGGTTAGGAATAGTGGGGAGAGGTAATGCTGATAAAATCTGAAGATATAATTCGCGCTATACAGCTGACATTTTATACACTAGTAAGTGCAGCTGCTTAGGCCAATGGGAAAATCTTAAAACCAAAAAGTTTTACCCGGTATGCGGGGCCACGACGTTAAAACTCCAATTCGCACTAGCGAGCTTAAATTTGATACACAAATAAATCTAGATAAGAGATCACTAAGAAAAATCTGAAAAACCAGAAGTTGCTATCAGGTGGTGGAAATAAGCACTTCAAATTCAAAATTAACATACATTTCATTAAAACTTTTCATACACATTGCACTTATCCAAAATAAAAATTCCCTATTTTGAAAAGTAGCCGTGACTTCACCCATAAATCTTAGCTTTTTAGATCAGGTACTTCGACTTACCAGTTTTTAATTTGATACTCAGATATTTCTTATTAACTTTTTAATACCAAACTTTGCATGAACCATAAGCACTAGCGAGGCCAGCCCCATAAAAATTTTACGTAATATTATACTATAGAGAGCTGACATTTTGTACACAAATAGTAATTGATTTACTCCATCGGAAAATCCAAAAATTAAAAGCACCAGCCACCCTATTGAAACTTTGCATGCACATTGGGAATATCCTTTTGATTTATGTACTTTGGCTAAGCAGACTTTAATATGTAAATATATTGAGAAAATAGGCGGGGTCATGCCCAGTAAAATTTACGCTATATTTTACATGTTTCTTCCAGTCGACTCTTAACAAATAGCGTACACCCTGGCGACCCATTGTAATAGCACAATAATTCATTTTTAAGGTGTACAATCCAACACTCATCATGCTCTAACCCATTATTTTATGTAACTATACCATTGTTAACTGTCACAGTGATCACGAATAGAAATAAAACTCCCCAGAAACCTTAAGTGTAAAAAGTGTTGTCTTAAAAAATTTTTCAAAAAGTAGTCAGATCCTCACAAAAACATCAATGTGAAAAAAGGCCAAGTTCTTATCCAAACTTTCGGCCATTAAAAGCTGTGAGATATAAATTTTGACCAAGTTCTTCTTTGCCACAATACCTAACACAGAAATATATTATGTATGATATAAATTTGCAATCGTAAGGGTTTCATATAATTTCTAGATAATCTGTTAATTTGGCAATATTTTACCTTTCCAAAAAAGGAGAGAATAATGTATAAATGTTCATTTCCTTATATTGATAAAAATGTTGTCAAGTTGGCAGATTATCTAGAAATTATATAAAACCCTTACGATTACAAATGTATATAATGCATAGCATATGTCAGTGAAAGGTGTTGTGCCAAACAAGATCTTGGTCAAAATTTATATCTCACTGCTTTTGATAAGATAAGAAACAAAAAAACAAAAACTATTGTTAGACGGATTAATTTTTCCTTTATAATTAATTGCATTAGTTTTTAATCTGATTTCTTAAATTAAATTTTATGTACGAATATGAGTTTTGTGTTTTTTAAATAATAGATTCACCTTTTGACTTAAAATGAGGAATGCAATGACTTTTAGTTCGTTTTGAATTATTTGTCAAAATAAAAGTTTCATTAATTACTGCCTCCCTATTCAAAATCTAAAAAAAAGTAATTTTAGTAATTTAATTTATTGCACAGCAGTGCGATTTTGTGAATTTAGAGAGTATGAATATGAACTTTGCTTAATGTAGAGGGAATATTTTCACATACATGTATGAAAATGTATGAATATATATAATCATATATGCTCATATACCCTCATTTTTCGGATCCGATATGGGATATCATATATGCTCCATACATATTTTTTTAGCTGGGTCACCAAATACATAGAAGGAAATGGTATTTGCCGAAGTTTAGGAAAACGTTTCTTGCAATTCTCATGTACAAAAAATGCGTCCTTTCAAAAAATATATTCTTCCATATGTACATGAAAATATCAAATTATTAAGTTTTAAAATTTTTGTTGGTCAACTTGAGGCTGTTTGTTTAATGTTTAAGTCTTGAGAGATGTGTTAGTGGAAACTTGCATCTTGGTATATTTATACTTTGTATTTGTTTTTTTAAAGAAATTCATTTTTGTTTGAAATTATTTTTTGAATTTTGTGTTTGAAATCCTTGTCTACATAATTTTTCATTAGTTAAATAAATTTCTGAGAGAGATAAACAAAATTGTAAGTTACAAACTTTGTACTTATTTTATGAAATAATAGTTGATTGATTTTGTGTAAATTTCAGTGAATAAACATTTGTCAACAATTTAAAAATATGTAGTTTATTCAATAAACGTGTGGTTTTTCAACATTGACTATCAATGGTTTTATTCTGCAATCGATTAGTTCTTGAAAACAATCGATATTTCTTAGTCATTATCGACTTAAAATCTTTTCCACTGATCTCACTTATTTTTCATATAATTATTTTAGTTTTGCTATTTATTGAACTGAGAAAAAAAGTTCGGTTTTTTGTTTTGTTTCAAAAATGTTTTGTTTGAAATTTTAAGTGTGAATAAATATGTACATTATACGAGAACCATACAACTTTGATACTATCGCGATAATATCGGTGATATTTCGATAGTTTTTCTAACTTCTGATAGTCTTGAATCGACATATCGATAAAGGTTTTTAAACTATCGAAAACTTTCGATAGTAACACCATCGATAGTTTTCCACCTCTATCTTAAAAATTTTCGTTTTTTACACTATACTTTTGTTGCATTTTTACAAACTTTAGTATTGTCGCTTTTCCAAATATTGTTAGTGAATAACAGGGCTGCCAGATAAAATTATCGAGAAATCGTCGAAATACCGATTAATATATATAAAATAATAGTAGATTAGTAATGGGGACCTGAGACATGTTTTGGGAATTCAAAACCGGGGAAAAAACAAAAACGATGGCAACCCTGTTACAAATGGGGGGATTTTGGGGATTTTCATGCTGAGAGTTTCTTAGCTATGTGTGTGTGTGTGTGTGTGTGTGTGTGTGTGAGAGTTTGATTCTTTGTTTATGTGTATGTATACTTGTGTGCCCAGCTTTTGTTGTTATTGTAGAGAAACGTTGTGCTTACAGTGCTTGGATGTATGTATATGTGAGTGTTGTATGTGTGTATGTGTGTGAGTTTGATTCTTTCTGTGTATGGGAATGTATGTACACTTGTGTGTACAGGTTTTGTTGTTATTGTAGAGAAACGTTGTCCTTACAGTGGATGTATACATACAGTGTATGTATGTGTGGGATGTTTGTGTGTGTATGTATGTGTGCGTGTATATGTGTGCCTCAGATACTTTTGTCGTAGTGGCAGACAATCATTATACCCAGTAGGAAATGTCGATGGAGAAAATGTAGTGAGTCGCTTTTGACTTTGTCACCAGTACTACTATATAATTATATCCCATTCAATAATTTTCACTATAGACTTTTAGCATATGCTTGTCATTTAAAATATACTAGTAACAATAAATCAATTGAATAGGTATGACTACGTGGTTCTTATTGGAACGTAGAGACATACCAACCAAACAGTTAGTTACTGGTATATTTCTATAATTTATGTACATACAAAAAGGTATGTATGTATATTGACAAGTTGTTGCAAAATCTTTCCTTTTTACTGACAGATAGAATAAAACGTATTATACTATAATGGTCACTAGAATTTTAGTGTTGACACAAAGACACTTGATCCCTGTCTGACTGTAGGGTAGTGACAACGAATTCGTGTGTATGTAGAATCATTATTTTTGTTGTTGTGAGTTGTCGTTGCTATGCATATGTATGGTTATTGTGCTCGTATGTATGCATGCATTTTTTTATTTCTGGGGAAATATTCTAGTAGCTGCAGATAGTGGCAACCCTGATATCTGCTGAAAATGGAAGTGTAGAGGGAATGTATTTGATAATGTATGTACATATATGTTTTTGGAGTAATGTACGTGATCGTATGGTGGGGGACGAAGGTGATGTTATGAAATCTTCGTTTATTTATTTAAGAAATATTGTTTCGTATTTCATGACAGAGGAGTTTGAATTTAATAATATTATAAAATTTCATTATGTATGTATGTTTGTGTATTACGTTATAACTTCTTTGTGTATGTGTGTGTGCCAGTATGTAAATGATTTTCTCGCGCTGATATTTATATGTAGGTAGAAATAAATTGTTTTCAATATCGACATTTGGTACTATAAAATACTATCATATATCTGAACTTCCCTAATCCTAGTATGTTTTTATACATTAACGAAGGTTTATTCATATTGAAATTTCTTATTTCAATACGGAAAAATATTAATTTACAGTATTCATTTATTAAACTCATTAGTTTTTAGGTATTTCAATATACATTTTCTATTATATTGAAAATTATTGAATTAATGTGAAGCATTCTTATTTTTAAGCTGCACATTTTCCCTGAGTGTATTGATTGCTTATCTATACATTGTGCTTTGACTAAACGACGCTTCATATATTTTCATGATGTAGATATGTAAGTGTGATTGTTAAGATCTAATAAATACTTGAGCATTCCATGCAAATAATATTGGAGTATGTGGTCCCATCTAGATGAAACAGTCTAGTTACATCATAGTCTCATGTAATGCAGTCATGGATCATATCGTTTTCATACAACCATTCAATGCTGCACGATAACTGTTCGTGTTTAAACGAATATGATCGTTCTTCTTAGGCACTCACAAATTGTATGCGAGTAGTCTATAACTATTCCATATGGGGTAGTTTTTGGGGTTAGTCCGATGTAATGCAACGTTGTACCATGTGGTCCAACCCTAGGACATCGCAATGTTAAATCGACCACCCTTTTTTCATATATTTGGAGTAGTTTTGGAGTACTACAACTCCTCTTTGGACTAGTCCTTACATGCATGTATGGACTAGTCGCATTATCTGCATGGTTGATAAGAAATTTGATATGTATACATACAAATTGATTTTATGTATGTATGTATGTATGTATGTACGTACATACAAATAAGAGTACAACTCAATCTTTGAACTAATTTTTTTTTGTCATGTGATATCTTTTGTTGTTGTTGTGTATTATCTGAAATTAAAAACGTTGTTTTATCTGCATTTACTTAAAAGTTTGTGAAGATTTTCTGTTTTAAGTAAAACTGAATTCCTGAAGATACATACTCTATAGTAATAGTAACTATAATAGAAACATTTCTTATACTTAATTTACATATTTTTAAAGTTGACGCAACGTTAGTTAGTCAACGTTTGACATTTTTGGGGGGTATGCAATTTTTTCTAACTATAGCCTTTTTTCTTCACTTTCTACATTTATTTTTGGAAACCTTGCATTGCTTTTTAAAAATGTATAAACATTTTTAAATGAAACTGATCCGGCACTCCAGCTTAGATACTGATAGTGTTTTTTTTCTTTTGTTTTTTGTTACTCAACTTACTGTTTATTTTTTATTGATAAACATTTAAAATCAAAAGGGAGTTTTATATTGAAATCATTATTTTCATAATTGTTGAAAATAATCGCTACTTCTTTTGCGATGAAATTATTTGAATTACTTTTGAAACCTTACATGTTTATAAAAATAATGTTATTTTCTATATTGTTTAATTTATAAGACTTTTAGAATTTGTACTTTGGTGGTTATATTTTCTATTATACGATTATGAATAAGAATGCAGTAAGCTGATGTCTTTGCTTACTGTTTCAAATTAAAATTTTATTCAACTGAATAAAAGGAGATTTTTTCTTAAACTCTAATGCAGTTAGAAGCGCTGGAGATTCTTTCATATAACAGCTTTCTTGGAATTTAAGATACATATAATATAGAATTGGATAACATTTATTTTTAATTTTTATGTTAAGAAGTACAGATATGAGACTGAATTTAAATGTACTTTTAAATTAGTTAAATCATAATGAAAAAACTTATTTTCTTCTTGAATAGCGATCAACAGAAAAAGAACTCGTTTTCATTGAATTTAGGTATACCCTTTCGACGGTTCCTCTAGGATACAAGATGATTTTGTATGACGAAATTTCTGTCTGTCAGCGTTATGGGTAATTAAATTTTTAAAATTTTAATTCCCAAAATTGTGTTGCTTTATACTGATAATATGTTTACATTAATAAGGTACATATATGCTTATTTATTCTATTTCATTCATTTGATGTTTTAAATGATTTTTTTTTCATTTTATTAAAGTTCAGCGCATTGTGTACATACATATTTCTGAAATGTTTAAGTGTGCTTTGTTTGCCTATCGGACAGAGTGTACGTATCAGTTGATCAGTCAGTCTCTATTTTTATTTATTTTTTCTTCTAATGTGTCACTCCTTTTTTTTCAGATTTTACTGCTTGAAATAGTGAATGTTGGTCTAATTTTTTGGTGGATATATACATATAGGTAAATATGTGTATGTATATAGAAAATAATTTACATACAAAGAAATACATATTTAATAAACAACTATTGCGGCAAATCGATCTCAAATAACTCAGTTACCTCTACCAGCAATTCGCCGTCGGTGTTTTCATAAAGTGTTAGAAACATTCCCTCAAGTATTTATACATGAGGTTTGTTGGTTGACCCCTATCGCATTCATATGTAATGATTTCTCACTTAAAAAAAGCCTCTCATCACCTTCTAACAGGTTTATATATTTTGCTAGTATGCATGCCTTAGCATGCTTCTATCAATAGTAACTTAATAGTACGAGATGTAGTAGTGTTAAAATTAAAAATCTTTACTATAAGAATTTATCAGTTCACTCTCTTGAATTTTTTTACAAAGTATATACATATTTATTTCATTTGCAACAAGGTAATAAAATGTCTGTGCTTGCAAAATTGTATGACGTGAGGATTTTTTTTTTTGAAAATTATACATGTTTCGGCATGCTTTAATTTTTTTTTCTTTAAATTTATTTAATACTCATACAGATACAGATATAAAGTAAGATCCGTTTACATTCCATTTTAAAATTTATGTATGCTTCAGCATGATTCTAGTTGAAGTCCATATTTATTCACTAAGTTTGTTTGATACTTATTCATACACATGTACATTCTTAAAGATAGGATATCAAAGTCCAATTTCCGTAGTTTATCTACATTTTCTAAAGATCTGATAGCTAAAGAAATAAATAGAGCTAATATCTTTTATAATAATCCCATTTTCATATTGTAAAATTTCGTGTGCTAGCGCTTTCGATGGGAAAATGTACATACAACTTTATAAAAAATGATAATATGATGTGTTGCTGAATATTGCACTATGTTATACTTCATTTTAAACACTGAAGTTTTCGCAATATTTCATTCAGACCAACAAGTTTAGAGAATTCCACTACATTTAGTTAATTATCTTTCTTAAGACCCATCATTCCTAATCAATTCTGCAAAAAACAAGACAAACTAGATTTTTCGTTTTTAATTTTATTTTTATTTTTATTAAAGTCAACATTTTGTACATCTTTAAATTACTTTACACTATATTAAGCAGCTTTTTCTCATTTATTGAGTTAACTTTAATCGTAAACATTTTAATGGTGAGATCAATTTTTCTATGTAAATCTTTACATATATCAATCCACTTATATGAACCATTAAAGCTAATTCTTTTCACATCATTCCTTTTAATGATCAATTAAATCATTGTACTATTGATGCTTTCATATTAAGTAATGTTTAATCTTCTATTTATGTGTGAGTTTTCCAAAATATTTATTAAAAAATTCCTTAGAATCATATGTTTGTAAGTTTTTTTGGTACCCGTACCACTTCAAAAATATTTTCCGTTGCCTTGGTTTTTAGAGTGCAGCTTTTATTTTCAGCTGTACTGACTATATAAACTTTGAGTCAATTACAGTCTTCAAAAATCAACAATTTCTATTTTCTGTAGAATAGTTCTCCATTTCACTTAACTCAGCTCCATAAAAGATCATATATTCGTACCATTACAAGCACAAACAATTTTCGAGTTTTAATATGGAGTTCGTTTACTATATTTCTTTTTAAAGACATTGAGTTGTTTTAGAGATTTTTTCGAGAGTGTGGTAATCTACATGTTGCACTTTCAGCTATTTATACTAACATGTAGTTAATTTTCTAATCTATATATTTAATCGTACAACTCTTCAATTTATTTTTTAATATTTAATTTTTAGAATTGCTTTTCAATTTTACAACTCTCTTCCTTCTCTAATATTATTTCACGTTGTAGTCCATCAATATGCATTTTAATATATTCTTGAATTATATCAATGCCATAAGCTATATTATTCTTTAGTTTGTCGATTTTAGTTTCCAGAAAAATTAACCGATATCATCGTTCTCTGACGGAGAACGATGATGATTCTGTATGTATAAATAATTAGTAATTTAAATCTTTTTATAGATTTCGAGTTCACATTTATCATAATTTTTTGGTATTTTATCAAACATTAGAGAAAATAGTCCTAGTGTTAGAGCCCATATTTGACCACCAACTTGTATTTTATCTTCATTCAGTTTGAACTCGTATCTAATTCATTTCTTCCTTCCAATACTGATAAGTCTGTGAGTAAAAATCATCGTCCTCATAGTCATTATCATTCTGCTAGTTCCTTTGGGGTACTTGTTTCTATCTTTACTAATGTTTTTTCAGGCTTGAAACTTGTATATTTTCAACTTCAGTCTTGATTTTACTTTATTCTTTCGTAAGAATTATTTTAATTTTTTCGAACTATTTACGAATTCAGTAAGAGGTTCTGTTATAGGTTTAAATGTATCTCTTAGTTGATCACTTGTATCTACTTCACCAGTTCTTACATTACGAAGCTTTTTCTAAAACACATTTCTTGTCAACACAAACTGCTTTAAAACTTTCTCATCCATGTTTGCTAAGGCAAATAACAGGTATCAGCAATCAGATCAGCTTATCAGGAGCTGGTCTGGTTTTCAGATCAGCTTATCAGGACCTGGTCTGGTTTTCAGATCAGCTTTTCAGGACCTGGTCTGGTTTTCAGATCAGCTTTTCGGGACCTGGTCTGGTTTTCAGATGAGCTTTTCAGGACCTGGTCTGGTTTTCAGATCAGCTTTTCAGGACCTGGTCTGGTTTTCAGATCAGGTTTTCAGGACCTGGTCTGGTTTTCAGATCAGCTTCTCAGGACCTGGTCTGGTTTTCAGATCAGGTTTTCAGGACCTGGTCTGGTTTCCAGATCAGCTTATCAGGACCTAGTCTGGTTTTCAGATCAGGTTTTCAGGACCTGGTCTGGTTTTCAGATCAGCTTTTCAGAACCTGGTCTGGTTTTCAGATCAGCTTAGCAGGAGCTGGTCTGGTTTTCAGCTAGCTGGTCTGGTTTTCAGATCAGGTTATCAGAATACAAGTAGCTGGCCATTTATTTAATTTATATTAATAAAGTTTCAGGTCAGATGAAATAACTAAAGTCAATCTTTTATGAGCAGTAAATTTTTTTCTATAACCAAAATCGTTTAATTCAATATCTTTGCTTATAACCAAAATCTATATTTATCCTTCCAATACTCTACAAATTTCTTAAAAGTTTTCAAAATTCATATTACTGCCAATATAAACCTTATATAGATGCTTCATATTTTTCTCATCTCACTTAAACATTATAATAACATTTGCATTGTCTCTTGTTAAATGCTTACAGCCGTATTCATAAAAATTTTAAACAGCATTTCAAATGTTGTTTGATCAAAATTCGCTTAAATTGTATTCATAATAGAATATTGGCTTAAAAACGTTTTTTAACTTGCGTAAATCACCAAATCCTAAAAATTAAATGCACCCATATTTAAAATAATTTTGAGTTGATGTTCTAGTTTTGCTTCTTTTTTATTTATATTTTTAACTTTGTCTGTATGTATGTATGTATGCATATATTAAGAATTATGCTTATGTTTGGCACAAGTAGAATGAGTCATCATTCTTCTGTCGCCCATACAAAAATATACACGTACATATGTATGTATATTATTCTGCCTTCCACATGCAACATCAGCAAATATCATAATTGAAATGTATTAAGCTTCATTACCAGAAAAAAATAAATGTATAATAACCCATTCTTTTAATTATGAAATTATGTAATTTCCTTAAGTATTCATATTTGTAGTAGTATATAGATAATTTTAGTATAAATATATGTTTTTAAACGTGATATAGTAGTAGGGAACTGGGCATCTGGCTTAGATTAAAATTTTAAAATTTCATTACCCATAACTCCGACAAAGGACACCCAGAAATTATTAAACAACCCAAATCACTGACAGACTCAAATTTCCACGGTCATGCAGACAGACAGACAGACAGACATACACTTAATGTAAACAAAAACTCCTTATGTTATAAAAATAAGAGTGACTTATTGAACCACCCTCGAAAAATATTTAAAGGACTTATTGAACCACCCTCGTAGGTATCAAATTTCAAGAATTTTAAAATTTTCAAATTTTAATTACCCAAATTTAACAATTTCAGCAACAATTTAACAATTTTAATTGCGGTGGGAGCCCCAGTTCCCTACTACTATATCACGTTTAAAAACATATATTTATACAAATATGAATAGTTAAAGAAATTACATAATTTCATAATTAAAAGAATGGGTAATTATACATTTATTTTTTTTTCTCGTAATGAAGCTTAAAACATTTCAATTATGATATTTGCTGATGTTGCATGTGGAAAGCAGAATAATATACATACATATGTACGTGTACGTGTATATTTTTGTATGGGGCGACAGAAGAATGATGACTCATTCTACTTGTGCCAAACATAAGCATAATTCTTAATACATGCATACATACATACATACAGACAAAGTTAAAAATATATATAAAAAAGAAGCAAAACTAGAACGACATCAACTCAAAATTATTTTAAATATGGGTGCATTTAATTTTTAAGATTTGGTGATTTACGCAAGTTAAAAAACGTTTTTAAGCCAATATTCTATTATGAATACAATTTTAGCGAATTTTGCTTAAACAACATTTGAAATGCTGTTTAAAATTTTTATGAATACGGCTGTAAGCATTTAACAAGAGACAATGCAAATGTTATTATAATGTTTAAGTGAGATGAGAAAAATATGAAGCATCTTTATAAGGTTTATATTGGCAGTAATATGAATTTTGAAAACTTTTAAGAAATTTGTAGAGTATTGGAAGGATAAATATAGATTTTGGTTATAAGCAAAGATATTGAATTAAACGGTTTTCGTTATAGAAAAAAATTTACTGCTCATAAAAGATTGACTTTAGTTATTTCATCTGACCTGAAACTTTATTAATATAAATTAAATAAATGGCCAGCTACTTGTATTCTGATAACCTGATCTGAAAACCAGACCAGCTAGCTGAAAACCAGACCAGCTCCTGCTAAGCTGATCTGAAAACCAGACCAGGTTCTGAAAAGCTGATCTGAAAACCAGACCAGGTCCTGAAAACCTGATCTGAAAACCAGACTAGGTCCTGATAAGCTGATCTGGAAACCAAACCGGGTCCTGAAAAGCTGATCTGAAAACCAGACCAGCTCCTGATAAGCTGATCTGAAAACCAGACCAGGTCCTGATAAGCTGATCTGATTGCTGATACCTGTTATTTGCCTTAGCAAACATGGATGAGAAAGTTTTAAGGCAGTTTGTGTTGACAAGAAATGTGTTTTAGAAAAAGCTTCGTAATGTAAGAACTTGTGAAGTATATACAAGTGATCAACTAAGAGATACATTTAAACCTATAACAGAACCTCTTACTGAATTCGTAAATAGTTCGAAAAAATTAAAATAATTCTTACGAAAGAATAAAGTAAAATCAAGACTGAAGTTGAAAATATACAAGTTTAAAGCCTGAAAAAACATCAGTAAAGATAGAAACAAGTACCCCAAAGGAACTAGCAGAATGATAATGACTATGAGGACGATGATTTTTACTCACAGACTTATCAGTATTGGAAGGAAGAAATGAATTAGATACGAGTTCAAACTGAATGAAGATAAAATACAAGTTGGTGGTCAAATATGGGCTCTAACACTAGGACTATTTTCTCTAATGTTTGATAAAATACCAAAAAATTATGATAAATGTGAACTCGAAATCTATAAAAAGATTTTAATTACTACTTATTTATACATACAGAATCATCATCGTTCTCCGTCAGAGAACGATGATATCGGTTAATTTTTCTGGAAACTCAAATCGACAAACTAAAGAATAATATAGCTTATGGCATTGATATAATTCAAGAATATATTAAAATGCATATTGATGGACTACAACGTGAAATAAAATTAGAGAAGGAAGAGAGTTGTAAAATTGAAAAGCAATTCTAAAAATTAAATATTAAAAAATAAATTGAAGAGTTGTACGATTAAATATATAGATTAGAAAATTAACTACATGTTAGTATAAATAGCTGAAAGTGCAACATGTAGATTACCACACTCTCGAAAAAATCTCTAAAACAACTCAATGTCTTTAAAAAGAAATATAGTAAACGAACTCCATATTAAAACTCGAAAATTGTTTGTGCTTGTAATGGTACGAATATATGATCTTTTATGGAGCTGAGTTAAGTGAAATGGAGAACTATTCTACAGAAAATAGAAATTGTTGATTTTTGAAGACTGTAATTGACACATTCTCAAAGTTTATATAGTCAGTACAGCTGAAAATAAAAGCTGCACTCTAAAAACCAAGGCAACGGAAAATATTTTTGAAGTGGTACGGGTACCAAAAAAACTTACAAACATATGATTCTAAGGAATTTTTTAATAAATACTTTGGAAAACTCACACATAAATAGAAGATTAAACATTACTTAATATGAAAGCATCAATAGTACAATGATTTAATTGATCATTAAAAGGAATGATGTGAAAAGAATTAGCTTTAATGGTTCATATAAGTGGATTGATATATGTAAAGATTTACTTAGTGTATAACATAGAAAAATTGATCTCACCATTAAAATGTTACGATTAAAGTTAACTCAATAAATGAGAAAAAGCTGCTTAATATAGTGTAAAGTAATTTAAAGATGTACAAAATGTTGACTTTAATAAAAATAAAAATAAAATTAAAAACGAAAAATCTAGTTTGTCTTGTTTTTTGCAGGATTGATTAGGAATGATGGGTCTTAAGAAAGATAATTAACTAAATGTAGTGGAATTCTCTAAACTTGTTGGTCTGAATGAAATATTGCGAAAACTTCAGTGTTTAAAATGAAGTATAACATAGTGCAATATTCAGCAACACATCATATTATCATTTTTTATAAAGTTGTATGTACATTTTCCCATCGAAAGCGCTAGCACACGAAATTTTACAATATGAAAATGGGATTATTATAAAAGATATTAGCTCTATTTATTTCTTTAGCTATCAGATCTTTAGAAAATGTAGATAAACTACGGAAATTGGACTTTGATATCCTATCTTTAAGAATGTACATGTGTATGAATAAGTATCAAACAAACTTAGTGAACAAATATGGACTTCAACTAGAATCATGCTGAAGCATACATAAATTTTAAAATGGAATGTAAACGGATCTTACTTTATATCTGTATCTGTATGAGTATTAAATAAATTTAAAGAAAAAAAATTAAAGCATGCCGAAACATGTATAATTTTCAAAAAAAAATCCTCACGTCATACAATTTTGCAAGCACAGAGATTTTGTTACCTTGTTGCAAATGAAATAAATATGTATATACTTTGTAAAAAAATTCAAGAGAGTGAACTGATAAATTCTAATAGTAAAGATTTTTAATTTTAACACTACTACATCTCGTACTATTAAGTTACTATTGATAGAAGCATGCTAAGGCATGCATACTAGCAAAATATATAAACCTGTTAGAAGGTGATGAGAGGCTTTTTTTAAGTGAGAAATCATTACATATGAATGCGATAGGGGTCAACCAACAAACCTCATGTATAAATACTTGAGGGAATGTTTCTAACACTTTATGAAAACACCGACGGCGAATTGCTGGTAGAGGTAACTGAGTTATTTGAGATCGATTTGCCGCAATAGTTGTTTATTAAATATGTATTTCTTTGTATGTAAATTATTTTCTATATACATACACATATTTACCTATATGTATATATCCACCAAAAAATTAGACCAACATTCACTATTTCAAGCAGTAAAATCTGAAAAAAAGGAGTGACACATTAGAAGAAAAAATAAATAAAAATAGAGACTGACTGATCAACTGATACGTTCACTCTGTCCGATAGGCAAACAAAGCACACTTAAACATTTCAGAAATATGTATGTACACAATACGCTGAACTTTAATAAAATGAAAGAAAAAAATCATTTAAAACATCAAATGAATGCCATAGATGATCACCCTTCATAAAATAAACATATATGTACCTTATTAATGTAAACATATTATCAGTATAAAGCAACACAATTTTGGGAATTAAAATTTTAAAAATTTAATTACCCATAACGCTGACAGACAGAAATTTCGTCATACAAAATCATCTTGTATCCTAGAGGAACCGTCGAAAGGGTATACCTAAATTCAATGAAAACGAGTTCGTTTTCTGTTGATCGCTATTCAAGAAGAAAATAAGTTTTTTCATTATGATTTAACTAATTTAAAAGTACATTTAAATTCAGTCTCATATCTGTACTTCTTAACATAAAAATTAAAAATAAATGTTATCCAATTCTATATTATATGTATCTTAAATTCCAAGAAAGCTGTTATATGAAATAATCTCCAGCGCTTCTAACTGCATTAGAGTTTAAGAAAAAATCTCCTTTTATTCAGTTGAATAAAATTTTAACTTGAAACAGTAAGCAAAGACATCAGCTTACTGCATTCTTATTCATAATCGTATAATAGAAAATATAACCACCAAAGTACAAATTCTAAAAGTCTTATAAATTAAACAATATAGAAAATAACATAATTTTTATAGACATGTAAGGTTTCAAAAGTAATTCAAATGATTTCATCGCAAACGAAGTAGCGATTATTTTCAACAATTATCAAAATAATAATTTCAATATAAAACTCCCTTTTGATTTTAAATGTTTATCAATAAAAAATAAACAGTAAGTTGAGTAACAAAAAACAAAAGAAAAAAAAACACTATCAGTATCTAAGCTGGAGTGCCGGATCAGTTTCATTTAAAAATGTTTATACATTTTTAAAAAGCAATGCAAGATTTCCAAAAATAAATGTAGAAAGTGAAGAAAAAAGGCTATAGTTAGAAAAAATTGCATACCCCCCAAAAATGTCAAACGTTGACTAACTAACGTTGCGTCAACTTTAAAAATATGTAAATTAAGTATAAGAAATGTTTCTATTATAGTTACTATTACTATAGAGTATGTATCTTCAGGAATTCAGTTTTACTTAAAACAGAAAATCTTCACAAACTTTTAAGTAAATGCAGATAAAACAACGTTTTTAATTTCAGATAATACACAACAACAACAAAAGATATCACATGACAAAAAAAAATTAGTTCAAAGACTGAGTTGTACTCTTATTTGTATGTACGTACATACATACATACATGCATACATACACACATAAAATCAATTTGTATGTATGTATACATATCAAATTTCTTATCAACCCTGCAGATAATGCGACTAGTCCATACATGCATGTAAGAACTAGTCCAAAGAGGAGTTGTAGTACTCCAAAACTACTCCAAATATATGAAAAAAAAGGTGGTCGATTTAACATTGCGATGTCCTAGGGTTGGACCACATGGTACAACGTTGAGTGCCTAAGAAGAACGATCATATTCGTTTAAGCACGAACAGTTATCGTGCAGTATTGAATGGTTGTATGAAAACGATATGATCCATGACTGCATTACATGAGACTATGATGTAACTAGACTGTTTCATCTAGATGGGACCACATACTCCAATATTATTTGCATGGAATGCTCAAGTATTTATTAGATCTTAACAATCACACTTACATATCCACATCATGAAAATATATGAAGCGTCGTTTAGTCAAAGCACAATGTATAGATAAGCAATCAATACACTCAGGGAAAATGTGCAGATTAAAAATAAGAATGGTTCACATTAATTCAATAATTTTCAATATAATAGAAAATGTATATTGAAATACCTAAAAACTAATGAGTTTAATAAATGAATACTGTAAATTAATATTTTTCCGTATTGAAATAAGAAATTTCAATATGAATAAACCTTCGTTAATGTATAAAAACATACTAGGATTAGGGAAGTTCAGATATATGATAGTATTTTATAGTACCAAATGTCGATATTGAAAACAATTTATTTCTACCTACATATAAATATCAGCGAGAGAAAATCATTTACATACTGGCACACACACACATACACAAAGAAGTGATCACATAATACACAAACATACATACATAATGAAATTTTATAATATTATCAAATTCAAACTCCTCTGTCATGAAATACGAAACAATATTTCTTAAATAAATAAACGAAGATTTCATAACATCACCTTCGTCCCCCACCATACGATCACGTACATTACTCCAAAAACATATATGTACATATATTATCAAATACATTCCCTCTCCACTTCCATTTTCAGCAGATATCAGGGTTGCCACTATCTGCAGCTACTAGAATATTTCCCCAGAAATAAAAAAATGCATGCATACATACGAGCACAATAACCATACATATGCATAGCAACGACAACTCACAACAACAAAAATAATGATTCTACATACACACGAATTCGTTGTCACTACCCTGCAGTCAGACAGGGATCAAGTGTCTTTGTGTCAACACTAAAATTCTAGTGACCATTATAGTATAATACGTTTTATTCTATCTGTCAGTAAAAAGGAAAGATTTTGCAACAACTTGTCAATATACATACCTTTTTGTATGTACATAAATTATAGAAATATACCAGTAACTAACTGTCTGGTTGGTATGTCTCTACGTTCCAATAAGAACCACGTAGTCATACCTATTCAATTGTTTTAGTGTTACTAGTAGATTTTAAATGACCAGCATATGCTAAAAGTCTATAGTGAAAATTATTGAATGTGATATAATTATATAGTAGTACTGGTGACAAAGTCAAAAGCGACTCAGTACATTTTCACCATCGACATTTCCTACTGGGTATAATGATTGTCTGCCACTACGACAAAAGTATCTGAGACCGACAAACATACAATTAAATACAAAAACGCACACATATACACACACACATACACACACACAAACATCCCACACATACATACACTGTATGTATACATCCACTGTAAGCACAACGTTTCTCTACAATAACAACAAAACCTGTACACACAAGTGTACATACATTCCCATACACAGAAAGAATCAACCTCACACACATACACACATACAACACCCACATATACATACATCCATGCACTGTAAGCACAACGTTTCTCTACAATAACAACAAAAGCTGGGCACACAAGTATACATAAACATAAACAAGGAATCAAACTCACACACACACACACACACACACATAGCTAAGAAACTCTCAGCATGAAAATCCCCAAAATCCCCCCATTTGTAACAGGGTTGCCATCGTTTTTGTTTTTCCCCGGTTTTGAATTCCCAAAACATGTCTCAGGTCCCCATTACTAATCTACTAATAATCGTCATTTCAGAAAAATCGGACAAATCAAAATGTATTTTTTTAACATGTATACATACATATCGCTCATTTACTTCGATAGTGTCATAACTCCAAAATAATGCAGAATAATGCGGCATGCCGTATTTTATCTTGTGTAAAAATATCATATGTCACCTCCTGAGAGCAGAATATTTTTTCATATCTTCATTGAGTTGTATGTAAATTGAAAACTTAAAATGCGTGTTCTGCAAAACTAGTTCTTTTGAGCTGTGACACTATTGAAGTAAATGAGCGATATGTTTTATTTTATAAATATATTTATAAAAATATTCCCAAATTAGCAGGTCCAAGTTAACTCAGTAGTTTTGATCTCCGAAATGTTTGAGGAACTTGGTATTTTTCACATTTATTTTTTTGAGGATATAAATTTACACAGAAATCAATATATCGTTGGTCTAAAGTAGAAAGGCCCTAACTCAAATAATTGTAAATTCGTAAGAGAAGGTAAAACATAGTAGAAAGTGTAATATTCAAATTGTAACTATTTTTGTACAACTGCTTGTAAAAGCATTATTTTTTACACTATTGCAATACATTTTTGTGATGAGGCGTACTTGTGTGAAATGAAATTACTGAAAAAATAAAAAAAAATGCGAGTTAGCGTCTTTCTACTTGATACCACCGATATTAACAAATGTTAATATTCTACTTTTATTTAACACTAAATCATCAACAAACACATTTTTTTTTTAAATTAAATAATAAATTATTAAGATAGAATCTGCAAAACCACACGAAAATCTTTTATTAAATATGCATATATGAATTCTAATAGTAAATTTTTCATAAAAAGCTGCCCTATTGAAAAATCGTCAATTTTAAGGAAAAATCGTCATTTTGCTATTTTCGGCACCAAAAATCGTCAAAATGACGATAAATCGTCACATCTGGCAGCCGTGGTAAATAACTATTAGTCCTTGCAAGTTATGCTGAAAATAGTGAACTCAAAATATTCTTTCCTTTATTGTTTCAAAAAAAATGTGCGGGAAAAACTATTATTTTTTGCACTAAGTGTTGCTGAAACTCAACAGAGAAGTGTGCATCTAATTATACGATTTAAACAAAAAAATACGTGTGGCACTCGGGGACTGCCGCCGTAAAGCTATTGCTTAGCATTTTTTTTATCAACTTATGCAAATTTATTTTTTAAAATAAAAAACCTACGAATTGTATGCTTCTTTGTGTGTATCATTTTTTGTCAACCACAATTGCTCTTAAGTAGAGATGTGCAAATGTTGTGATTTTATCGTGACACGCGTGAATCTCGCGTGACTCACGCAAGATCGTGATTAAATTTATAATTAATCACGCGTGAGTGCGTGATCGTGACTTAAAAATAAATTACTCGTGCGTGATCGTGCGTGAGCTATTTTTATTAATCACGCATGAATTCTCACGCTCTCAAGAGATATCATTCCTGAATAGCTGAGTATCAATATACTATACCATTTTGCACATGCTACGATGCAAGACCATTTGCACATTTGTGTATTGGGATATTGTTATAATTTTTTCAGGCGTAGTAAACTGGCTCAAATGAAATTCAAATATACCAATGTAGAAAATAAAACTATTTATTTATTATTATTATTATTTATTTATTATTGAAAAGGCACTCTTAAATTTTAGTTAAAAATGTTTAAAACTATCTACATAATAAAATCTTATGTAATTAAAAAATTAAAAATGTGTTAACAAAGTTTATTTGCAAAACTGAAAATAATGAAGATACTTAAAAAACACATGCCTTTTTCAGGGAAATTTTAAAATTTTGATTTGATAGCCTCTCCCCGATTTCCCGAATGGATATGTTAATAAATTTTTTTCCTATTTTTATTTAAAATTTTGTCAAAAATTTAATGCTGTCTTTTAACTTAAAATCCAACAATGAACTAAAAAGTAATAGACGAAATACTAAAAAACGTCAAGGGAAAAAAATTTCTTTGACTTAACTAAAATATCTTATGAGAGATACGGAAACACATCTTGGGAAATTATTTCTTAAGAATATCAAGTTTATGTCAAAATGCTTTATCCGGTAAAAATCGGATATTTTTTAAAAAAGTTACAAGCTTCAGAAGTTTTTTTGAGTACCAGGAAGTCAACTTTGGGCCACTGTAACTCATGTCCATGTGTTATAAAGCCTAAGTCCTCTTCTACGGATGTAAGGAGTTTCATATAATTCCAAACACTAGTTTAGAAGTTCCAGATTTATTGCCATTTACTTTGTAAAAGTCTCCACTGTGCAATGTAAACTTTACATACACACGTGCATACATATGTACATACATATGTATGTGTAAAAACCTATATTCCAACCCAAAAAAAGATACAAATTGGATTATATACATACTTTTTCGTGAGTGTGCGTGATCGTGATTAAGAATATTTTGTTCGTGAGCGTGCATGATCGTGAAAATGTTCAATACCATTCGTGCGTGAAAGTGCGTGAGTAAAATATTTTTCTGTGTGAGCGTGTGTGTCGTGAGTCAAAAAACGCTCACGTCCACATCTCTACTCTTCAGTACGCCACATTGTGTTTTCCTACATGTAATCTGTAAATCTGTTCTAGCAATACTGTATGTTAATAAAATCAATAGCATACTTTAGGGGTTAACATACACTGGGCGTTTCAAATAAAAATAGTCTTAGGTTTTTTTCGTTACGGAAATTCTTGATTCGGTCGAGACCCTCAAAGTCTGCGATAAAAGCTATGCAATAGCTTAAAGATTGTGTCGAAAGATTTAGAAAAATTTAAATTTTTAAGGTAAAAAGTAGACTGTATGAAATATTAGGGGGCGTAGACATATTCAAATTATATTGATGCGTTCACAAAAGTTTTTCAGTTTTATCATAGCTACAACTTTGCCAAATATTGTAAGCGAAACATCAGGAGTCCCCTGAAAAAAGTGAAACACTTTTTTCCTTTACTTTTGCAAAAAAAAATGCACGAAGATGTTAATAAGATTTATTTATAGTTATCCTCCTTCCCTATAACCTATTTTCCCAGTTCTAGCACAATGCATTGCATGAGTAGGGGTTATCCCCTTAGTGCTGGTCCTATTTAAAAAAAATGCGTTAAATTAGCTGTTGGCCAAAAACTCATGACACCATTTTTTGAGGGCACACTGATTTTCGAAATTTTTTTTTTGGGCCCATAGAAAAATTTGTCACCAAAATCGCCAAACTGAGTATAGGGTTTTACTACCCTCTTGCAGTACTACAGAACCTATACAGTCAAGACCGGTTGGATTTTTCACTGTTGCACAATGTAATTTTACCTTGTATTGAAAAGTCTGACGGTAATTTATACCAGAAAGTTCTTGTGGTTTTTACTGTTGTAATATTTATTGTAAAATTTTGAAAACCTGAATGATGTGCCTTGTTTGGGTATGAAATATTAGATTAACTGGGTTGACAAGAAATTCGAAGAATATATAGAAGTTGAACTTTTTGGGTTATGAGAAAATAAAACCTATAATTTTGGATTAAAAGTATAATAATTTAGTTAATTTAATAAATTAATCAAAAACAAATGAGGACAATTCAATTAAAAAATTTCAATTTAAAATCTCAAAGGACATGGTGTAAAAAGGACTGTCCGCAAGCATATATCGCACATACAGTTCAATAGTGACATAACTCAAAAAATTCGTTTTTTGAGTTAATAATGCAGAATAATAATGCATTTCGTATTTTATCTTGCATACAAATTTCATATAAATAGCTTGTACTATCACCTCCTGAGAGAAGAATATTTGTTCATGCCTTCATAGAGTTGTGTGTAAATTAAAAACTTTAAACGTGTTTTCTGCAAAACTAGTTTTTTTTTGAGTTATGACACTATTGAACTGGGTGTGCGATATGATAACCCATGTATGGTTCGGATCCGAGAAATTAGTGTATATGGAGACACATATATGATAATATGCATTCATACATTTTCATACATATATGTGTAAATATTGGCTATGCAGTATGCAAAGTTCATATTCATACACCCTTGATTCAAAAAATCGCACTGCTGTCAAATAAATTAAATTACGAATATTACTTTTTGTAAGATTTTGTACAGGGAGTACATTTATCCGAAAAAAAGGTGAATCGATTATTTGAAAAACACAAAAGTCATATTCGAGCACAAAATTTAATTTAAAAAATCAGATTTAAAACTAATGCAATTATAAAAGAAAAAATATTCTGATTTTATACTAACTCTAGTTTTCAATATATGTAATTTTTGCAGTAATATGAACTTTTTTTCACAAAAATATCTAGAGAATTCTGATATTTTCTATAAAATTAATGAGTGAATTATCCCTTTGATTATTTGACTTATTAAATAGGGCCACAATATATAAAATTTCAAAATAAGAATAGAAATATTTTAGTTACATCATTTATTAAATGTATGTGACCTTCTCCGAGAAAAGGGACCTAGTGTGTGAAAATGAAGTTTTGAGAAAAGCGCATTAAGAAAAAATTAATGTTTTTCTCATTTTTATCGATTTTCCCAAGTTCCCGTTTTTTGACACACTGGGTTCCTTTTCTCGGAGAAGGTCAAAAAAAGACAAAATTGTGCACATTATAAAATATTTGTACAGATTCATAGTCTAGACAACATTTCAGTTTTTTTTGTGTGTAGTTTTTTTTCTGCTTACAAGTGAGTTTCATCTTCCTTGCGAAATGTGCCTTCTATTTTTTTTTTCAATCTTGGGGAAATAAATTTTACATTTTCGCGGAAGCTTTGCAATTTGTACACCCAAGGTAAGCTGGACATGGTAACAAACGTATTGTGCGTAAAAAAATTTAGAGTTATTTGTAAATTTGCTTTAGATAAATTTTTTTGAAATGTCGAGTTTTTTGATACGTTGTATTACTTTTCCTAACTAAAAACCAGCAATAGTCTATCACAGCAGGATCACAGCGGCCTTGATATCGTTTTCCTATTATTATGATATATTGATATCTTGTTCATCGCTAATAATGTGCTTTAACAGAAAATAAACCATTTTATTATTTTCTTTTAAAATAAAAATTTAATGATGCAGTTTTATAATATTTGCGTTATTTTTTTATTGTATATTATTCAAAAAAGATTAGTTAAAAATTTAAACTGTTTTATATATATGTATATATATATATATTTATATTAGGAACTACTCCTACCTAAATTTTTATTCACAGTGCGTTAGTTAGTATGATTTTTTATGATAAAACGGTTAAAAAAATTATTTGCGAATACAAAATTTATAGGTCAAAACTAAAAGGACATAAAACGACATTTCTAACTTCCTTGCGGTGGAACTCAGTTACCTCGATACAAACTATAACCAAAATTGCATATTACTACAAACTGTGACGTGGTGTAACAAGTCTAATAATGCAGTTTTATATTGTTTGATACGGCCATTCGTATGGCTGTTGTGAAACGTCAGTTTATTTTTCAGTGCCAGTAGTGCGATTTAAAATATTTTCACAAAATGTTAGGCAATCAGCCCACCTGTACTTTGGCCCTAAGTAGAAAATATTTTCGCACAAATCAATTACTTTGTATTTCCTTTTTTCAAAAACTGAAAAATCGTTCCAAACACCGCTGATTTTGCTTTTGGTTTGATACTTATGACAACTTATTTATACAAGCATTTTCCGCTAAAATTTTAAAGCTATGATTACAATGCTTAATTGTATGTACATATCGAGCCATAACTACTAAAAAAAGCTTAGCGGAACATTTTTTGAATTCGTTTTTTTATGTCACAAAATTAAATTCGAAAATTATGTAGCTTAGGCTTTTGTTTGAAAGTTTCTTTATTTATTATTACTATTTATTACAAAATTTACAAAATAACCAAGCTCATAAAGCCACATGTGCCCTTAATTATGAAAGTGGTCTAAGTCATATATATCTTGCGTCGAGATATTTGTTAGATTACATTTGAATAAATTAAGAAATATTTTTTAATTAAGTAACATTTTAATTTAGACTTGTACTGGTCTCGATTCATATAAATTTACCAATAATAAATATAATTTTATGAAAAAAAACCTACATCATTTTTATTAAAAACAAAACAACTTTATTCGTTCATTTCAAGAACAACAATATTTCAAAAATAAAACAAAAACAAATAAATTCGTATTGAAAAGTAGTAGGGAACTGTTCATCCGGCGACAATTAAAATTGTGAAATTGTTGCTGAAATTGTTAAATTTGGGTAATTAAAATTTGAAAATTGTTAAATTCTTGGAAATTTGTGAAATTTGATACCTACGAGGGTGGTTCAATAAGTCCGTCTTATTTTTTGTTTACATAAGGAGTTTTTTGTTTACATTAACCCTTGTGGGAACGGGTGATTTTTTTTTGGGTTACATTAATTGTGATAACTGGTGATTTTTCTTGAGGTTTTTTATGAGTATATATGCCGACGGGAAAATCATGAAAATGATTTTTTTCTAATACCAATGGTGAAATAGTGATTATTAATTTTTCCTAATGCCTACGGCAATGCATGATAATTTTTTCTAATGCCTACGGCAATGCATGATAATTTTTCCTAATGCCTACGGCAATGCATGATTATTATTTTTTTCAAATGCCTATGGCAATGCATGATTATTATTTTTTTCAAATGCCGACGGGAAATGATTTTTCCTAATGACGACGGGAAAACGTGAAAGTTATTTTTTCTAGTGCTAATGTAGGTGTTGCTAGACTGGGAATTTAAGGCTGGCCGTGATTTGAGTGGGTGGCGTTGTTGCCGTAGTATGTAACCATAGGAATTTGCGGATGTGTCTGTCTGTCTGTGAGAATTTAGGTGAGGGTTTGATTGGAAGGGGCGGGGTGTAGTTGAGGTAGATTGATTACGTGTGTATGTGTGTGTGTATTTGTAGGAATTTCAACGTGTGTATTTCTGTAGGAGCTTAAGGCTGATTGTGATTTACGAGGGGTGAGGTGTTCTAGTATATGCAACTGGGGGAATCTGTGTGTTTGTATGTCTGTAGGAGTTTAAGGCTGACCATGATTTGGGTGGGCAGGGTTGTTGACGTAATATGTATCAATGGGGATTTGTGGATGTGTGTGTCTATAGTAGTTTAAGGCTGATCGTGATTTGAGGTAGGTGAGGATGTTGTTGAGGTAAATTGGTTATGTGTATGTATGTATGTATGTATTTTTGTAAGAATTTAAGATGATTGTGATTTATTAGGGGCGAGGTGTTCTTGTAATATGTAGCCGTAAAAATCTATGTGTTTATATGTCTGTAAGACTTTAAGACTATCTGTAATTTCGGGTAGGTGAGAGTGTTGTGTTGTTGAGATTAATTTCGTATATTGTATATGTATGTATGTATGACCATGGGAATTTGTGTATGTATGTATATCTGGGGAGAATTTAAGGCTGGTCATGATTTGTAAAAGGTGGGGTGTTCTTGAAATTTTCTTGGATATTTCTTATATGAATTCTGCTATGTGTGTGTATTTGCGCTGGTATTTATATGTAGGTAGAAATAAATTGTTTTAAATATCGACGTTTGGTACTATAAAATATTATCATATATCTGGACTTCCCTAATCCTAGTATGCTTTTATACTTACGATTGCTTTATATTTTCTCATGCTTAAATTTGTCTTGCGTTAAAGTCTGTCTGTGTGAAATTTGTTTATATTACAGATTTTGTTTATTTAACTACATCCGTCTTCTTTGACTGAAAGAGTTTTCTACACACAGAGAAAAACCAACTTGAAATCAGTAAAAACCATGCTGAATTAATAAGAACCATTAAAAAAGGTTTAGTCATATTGAAATTTCTTATTTCAATATGGACAAAATATTAATTTACAGTATTCATTTATTAATCTCATTAGTTTTTAGATATCTCAATATACATTTTCTATTATATTAAAAATTATTGAATTAATATGACGAATTCTTATTTTCAAGATGCAGATTTTCCCTGAGTGTATGGATTGTTTATATTTGCATTGTGCTTTAACTAAACGACGCTTCATATATTTTCATGATGTAGATCTAATAAATACTTAAGCATTGATAAGAAATTTGATATGTATACATACATATCTACAAATTGATTTTATGTATGTATGTATGTACATATATGTGTACATACAAATAAGTGTTTAACTCAATCTTTGAATACATTTTTTATTTTATTTTTTGTCATGTGATGTCTGTTGTTGTTGAAATTAAAAACATTTTAATTTTTATCTGCGTTTTCTTAAAAGTTTGTGAGGATTTTCTGTTTTAAGTAAAACTGAATTCCTGAAGATATGTACATACTCTATAATAATAGTAGTTATAATAGAAATATTCCTTATACTTAATTTACATTTTTTTAAAGTTGATGCAACGCTGACTAACTAGCGTTTGACATTTTTAGGGTATACAATTTTTTCAACTATAGCCTTCTACATTTATTTTGGAAAGCTTGCTTTGCTTTTTAAAAATCTATAATCATTTTTGAATGAAACTGATCCGGCACTCCAGCTTAAGTACTGATAGTTTTTTGTTGTTAGTTAACTTACTTTTTTTATTTTTTATTGATAAACATTTAAAATCAAAAGGGAGTTTGATATTGTAATTATTATTTTCATAATTGTTGAAAACAATCGCTGCTTTTTTTTTTTGTTTCTTTTGTTTTTTTTTTTTGTTTTTTGCGATGAAATCATTTGAATTACTTTTAAAACCTTACGCGTTTATAAAAATTATGTTATTTTCCATATTACTCAATTTATAAGACTTTTAGAATCTGACCTTTAGTGGTTATATATTCTATTATGTGGTCATGAATACGAATGCAGTAAGCTGATGTCTTTGCTTACTGTTTCAAATTAAAATTTTATTCAATTGAATAAAAGGAGCTTTTTTCTTAAACTCTGATGTAGTTAGAAGCGCTGGAGATTGTTTCATATAACAGCTTTCTTGGAATTTCAGATACATATAATATAGAATTGGATAACATTTATGTACTTCTAGTTTTTATGTTAAGAAGTACGAATATGAGACTGAATTCAAATGTACTTTTAAATTAGTTAAATCATAATGAACAAACATATTTTACTCTAGGATACAAGATAACCTTGTGTGACGAAATTTCTGTTGCTTTATACTGATAATATGTTTACATTAATAAAGTACATATGTATACATATGTTTATTTTATGAAGGGTGAGCACCTATGGCTTTTAATAATGTTCTAATGATTTTTTTTCATTTTATTAAAGTTCAGCGTATTGTATATATATTTCTGAAATGTTTAAGTGTGTTTTGAGTGCCCATCAGACAGAGTGTACATATTAGTTGGTCAGTCAGTCTCTATTTTTCTTTATTTTTTTTTTCTAATGTGCCACTCCTATTTTCAGATTTTACTACTTGGAATAGAGAATTTTTGTCTAATTTTTTACTGGGTATATACATTAGGTATGTAGAAATTAGTTTACATACAAAGAAATGCGTGTTTAATAAACAAATATTGTATCAAATCGATCTCAAATAACTCAGTTACCTCTACCAGCAATTCACCGTTGGTGTTTTCATAAAGTGTTAGAAACAGTGAAATATCTATGTTTTGAGAGAATTTTTCCCCTCAAGTATTTCTACATGAGGTTTGAGGAGTCAGCCACTGTCGCATTCATATGTAATGATATTCACTTAAAAAAGGTCATCATCACCATCAATCATCTCCGTATATAATACATTCATGAGTTGGGTTGATCCAGATACAATTGCTGTCTCATCACATTCTAACAGTTTTATATATTTTGCTAGTATGCATGCCTTAGCATGCTTCTATCGATAGTGACGTAAGAGTGCGAAATGTAGAGTGTTACAATTAAAAATCTTTACTATTAGAATTTACCAGTTCACTCTTTTGAATTTTTACAAAGTAGATACATATGTATGTATGTATTTCATTAACCACAAAATCATAAAATCTCTTTGCTTACAAAATTGTATGACGTGCGGATTTTTTATTTTTTTTTGAAATTATACATGCTTCGGCATGCTTTAATTTTTTTTTTCTATAAATTTATTTAATACTCATACAGATACAGATATAAAGTAAGATCTGTTTACTGTTCATTTTAAAATTTATGCATGCTTCAGCATGATTCTAGTTGAAGCGTATATTCATTCACTAAGTTTGTTTGATACTTATTCATACACATGTACATACATTCTTAAAGATTGGATATCACGTTTAATTCAATATCTTTGCTTATAATCAAAAATTCATATTTAGCCTTTCAACATGCTTTATATTATTCTCACCTTACTTAAATATTAAAATTACATTATGATGATCTCGTATTAAATGTTTGGTGATTCTGGTGTAAGTTTTACATAAGTAGAATGAATCAACATTCTTATCTCTCCCCATACAAAAGTATTCTTCCCATACGCATCATCGTTAAATATCATATTGGAATTACTTTGGACTGAAATAACAGATTCACTATCGGTAAATTTTGTAATATATTATTATTTTAATTGATGTAATTAATTTCTTCAGATATTTATATCTGGGTTGATATAAAGATTTTGAGTATAAATAAATATTCTCAAATTTAAGTCCATTAGGACTTTCTAGCAAGCCAATCATAGCGTTTTTTTTCGCAATTGGACAGGTCAACTATTGTTGCACGAATAGAATTTGATATAAGGGAACTATGATTTATTTTTGAACTACCGTTCGATGATTCATCAATATTTCGTACCAAGGTATTTTAGGTTGTTTTACTAACCGCATTTATGTAGCTAAATACATTTTATAAATATTATCTCTTATTATAAAAAAATAGACTAATACAGCTATACCATATCAGAAAATATTTTCTGAAATAGCTGCATTAGTTTATTTTTTCTATAATAGGAGATAATGATCCACACTCATAATCAAAACAGCATAAAAATATCCTTTGTTTTGACTAAGAGTATGCATCAATATCTATGAAATGCGTTTAGTTACAAAAATGTGGTTAGTAAAACAAAGGTTATTTTAACAGCCTTATTTATAACACTTATTAGGGCTTTATAAAGACTTTTTAAGAAAAAATTTTTATAAAAAATTTGTTTTAAAAAGCCTTTACAAAGCCTTAATAAGTTTTATAAATAAGGCTGTAAGAGTTTAAAATCAGTATTTTATATGATAAAACTGAATTGAAACTCTTAAAATATTCTTTGTTTTGACTATGAGTAGGGCCCATTATCTCTTATTATAGGACAAATAAAATAATATAGCTATACGATTTCAGAAAATATTTTCTGATATCGTATAGCTACATTTTTAATTTTTCTATAATAAGAGATAATATTTATGAAATACATTTCATAAATATTGGCGCATACTCATAGTAAAAACAACCTAAAAATACCTTGGTACGAAATATTGATGAATCATCAAAATTTCATACCATCCTATTTTTATGTTGTTTTACTAATCGCATTTTGTAAATAAATGCATTTCATAAATATTATCTATTATTATAGAAAGAATAAAATAGTATGGTTATATGATATTAGAAAACATGATTTCTGATATCATATAATCATACTATTTTATGTGTGGTTTTATAGATATTGTATGTATTCAGGCTTTCAAGGTCATTCAATTTCTTTAAAATGTAATAAAAGACGTACTTTTATTTCATTTTTAATGTATCCGACGTTTCGTTGGGATTTTCCAACATCTTCAGGGATAATTATTTTTATTGAAATATATTTTATTTTTTATTCCAATTTACTTTTAAGATTTTGCGATGTAATTTGAAGAGACATAAAATGTATAAAATAAAACACATAACGTAAAAAATAATTGCAAATATAAATAAAATAAAAATGAAATATCACAGCCTTTTCTTAACTTCTAATATCACAGTTGGAATTACACTCACACACTGTGATATAAGAAGTTAAGAAAAGGCTGTGATATTTTATTTTTATTTTATTTATATTTGCAATTATTTTTTACTTTATGTGTTTTATTTTATACATTTTATGTCTCTTCAAAATACATCGCAAAATCTTAAAAGTAAATTGGAATAAAAGATAAAATATATTTCAATAAAAATAATTATCCCTGAAGATGTTGGAAAATCCCAACGAAACGTCGGATACATTAAAAATGAAATAAAAATACGTCTTTTATTACATTTTAAAGAAATTGAATGTCCTTGAAGGCCTGAATAGATACAATATCTATAAAACCACACAAATTCATATTTAAAATAAGGTCGAGTAATTAAATACAAATACATATATTTACATACTATTTTATTTTTCTATAATAAGAGATAATGACTCATACTCATAGTCAAAACAAAGGATATTTATATGCTGTTTTGATTATGAGTATGCGTCAATGTTTATGAAATGCATTTAGTTATAAAATGCGGTTAGTAAAACAAAGTATATTTTAAGTTTTTAAAACCACCATTTTTATGGTAATACCGGTTTTAAACACTTAAAGCATACTTTGTTTTGACTATGAGCATGAGCTCATATTTATGAAATGGATTTTATAAATATTGATTCATACACTTAGTCAAAACAACATAAATAATTCTTGGTACGAAATATTGATGAATCATCGAACGATAGTTAAAAAATAAATCATAGTTCCCTTATATCAAATACTATTCGTGCAACAATAGTTGACTTGTCAAATTGCGAAAAAAATGTTTGCTAGAAAGTCCTAATGGACTTAAATTTGAGAACATTTATTTATACTCAAAATCTTTATATCAACCCAGATATAAATATCTGAAGAAATTAATTACATCAATTAAAATAATAATATATTACAAAATTTACCGATAGTGAATCTGTTATTTCAGTTCAAAGTAATTCCAATATGATATTTAACGATGATGCGTATGGGAAGCATATTTTTGTATGGGGAGAGATAAGAATGTTGATTCATTCTACTTATGTAAAACTTACACCAGAATTACCAAACATTTAATAAGAGATCATCATAATGTAATTTTAAAGTTTAAGTAAGGTGAGAAAAATATAAAGCATGTTGAAAGGCTAAATATGAATTTTTGATTATAAGCAAAGATATTGAATTAATCGATGATCGTTATAGAAAATAATTTTACTACACAAAACTTTACTTTTTCGTATTTCATCTGACTTTAAACTTCATGTATATAAATGTTATAAATGACTAGCTACTTGTACACTGATAACTAAATCTGACTCAGATATCTTGAAATGAAAATCTGAACAGCTCCTGATAGCCTGATCTGTTACCTGATAAGCTGATCTGAAAATCATGGTAATGGTTCATATAAAAGGATTGGTATACATATATAAAGAATTACTTAGTGCATAACATAGAAAAAATTATCTCACCATTAAAATGTTTACGATTAAAGTTAACTCAACAAATGAGAAAAAGCTGCTTAATACAGTATAAAGTAATTTGAAGAATGAGTGTTGAATTTAATAAAAATAAAAATAAAATTAAAACGAAAAATCTATGTTTTTGTAGGATTGATTAGGAATGATGGGTCTTAAGAAAGGTAATTAACTAAATGTATTGGAATTCTCTAAACTTGATGGTCTGAATGAAATATTGGTAAAACTTCAGTGTTTAAAATGAACTATAACATAGTGTAATATTTAGCAGCACATCATATTATCACTTTTTATAAAGTTGTATGTACATTTTCCCATCGAAAGCGCTAGCACGCAAAATTTTACAATATGAAAATGGGATTATTATAGAAGATCTTCACTCTATTTATTTCTTTAGCTGTCAGATCTTTAGAAAATATAGATAAACTACGGAAATTGGACTTTGATATCCAATCTTTAAGAATGTACATGTGTATGAATAAGTATCAAACAAACTTAGTGAATGAATATACGCTTCAACTAGAATCATGCTGAAGCATGCATAAATTTTAAAATGAACAGTAAACAGATCTTACTTTATATCTGTATCTGTATGAGTATTAAATAAATTTATAGAAAAAAAATGAAAGCATGCCGAAGCATGTATAATTTCAAAAAAAAAAAAAAAATCCGCACGTCATACAATTTTGTAAACAAAGAAATTTTATGATTTTGTGGTTAATGAAATACATACATATGTATCTACTTTGTAAAAATTCAAAAGAGCGAACTGGTAAATTCTAATAGTAAAGATTTTTAATTGTAACACTCTACATCTCGGACTCTTACGTCACTATCGATAGAAGCATGCTAAGGCATGCATACTAGCAAAATATATAAAGCTGTTAGAATTTGATGAGACAGCAATTGTATCTGGATCAACCCATCTCATGAATGTATTGTATACGGAGATGATTGATGGTGATGATGACCTTTTTTAAGTGAATAATCATTACATATGAATGCGACAGTGGTTGACCCCTCAAACCTCATGTAGAAATACTTGAGGGGAAAAATTCTCTCAAAACATAGATATTTCATTGTTTCTAACACTTTATGAAAACACCAACGGTGAATTGCTGGTAGAGGTAACTGAGTTATTTGAGATCGATTTGATACAATAGTTGTTTATTAAACATGCATTTCTTTGTATGTAAACTAATTTCTACATACCTAATGTATATACCCAGCAAAAAATTAGACAAAAATTCTCTATTCCAAGTAGTAAAATCTGAAAAAAGAAGTGGCACATTAGAAAAAAAAAAGTAAATAAAAATAGAGACTGACTGACCAACTAATACGTACACTCTGTCTGATGGGCACACAAAACACACATAAACATTTCAGAAATATATATGCAATACGCTGAACTTTAATAAAATGAAAAAAAAACCATTAGAACATTAAATAAATGCCATAGGTGCTCACCCTTCATAAAATAAACATATATATATGTACTTTATTAATGTAAACATATTATCAGTATAAAGCAACAGAAATGTCGTCACACAAAGTTATCTTGTATCCTAGAGTAAAATATGTTTGTTCATTATGATTTAACTAATTTAAAAGTACATTTAAATTCAGTCTCATATTCGTACTTCTTAACATAAAAACTAGAAGTACATAAATGTTATCCAATTCTATATTATATGTATCTGAAATTCCAAGAAAGCTGTTATATGAAAGAATCTCCAGCGCTTCTAACTACATCAGAGTTTAAGAAAAAAGCTCCTTTTATTCAATTGAATAAAATTTTAATTTGAAACAGTAAGCAAAGACATCAGCTTACTGCATTCGTATTCATGACCACATAATAGAATATATAACCACTAAAGGTCAGATTCTAAAAGTCTTATAAATTGAGTAATATGGAAAATAACATAATTTTTATAAACGCGTAAGGTTTTAAAAGTAATTCAAATGATTTCATCGCAAAAAACAAAAAAAAAACAAAAGAAACAAAAAAAAGCAGCGATTGTTTTCAACAATTATGAAAATAATAATTACAATATCAAACTCCCTTTCGATTTTAAATGTTTATCAATAAAAAATAAAAAAAAGTAAGTTAACTAACAACAAAAAACTATCAGTACCTAAGCTGGAGTGCCAGATCAGTTTCATTCAAAAATAATTATAGATTTTTAAAAAGCAAAGCAAGCTTTCCAAAATAAATGTAGAAGGCTATAGTTGAAAAAATTGTATACCCTAAAAATGTCAAACGCTAGTTAGTCAGCGTTGCATCAACTTTAAAAAAAATGTAAATTAAGTATAAGGAATATTTCTATTATAAATACTATTATTATAAAGTATGTACATATCTTCAGGAATACAGTTTTACTTAAAACAGAAAATCCACACAAACTTTTAAGAAAACGCAGATAAAAATTAAAATGTTTTTAATTTCAACAACAACAGACATCACATGACAAAAAATAAAATAAAAAATGTATTCAAAGATTGAGTTAAACACTTATTTGTATGTACACATATATGTACATACATACATACATAAAATCAATTTGTAGATATGTATGTATGCAATCGTAAGTATAAAAGCATACTAGGATTAGGGAAGTCCAGATATATGATAATATTTTATAGTACCAAACGTCGATATTTAAAACAATTTATTTCTACCTACATATAAATACCAGCGCAAATACACACACATAGCAGAATTCATATAAGAAATATCCAAGAAAATTTCAAGAACACCCCACCTTTTACAAGTCATGACCAGCCTTAAATTCTCCCCAGATATATACATACATAAACAAAATTCCCATGGTCATACATACATATACAATATACGAAATTAATCTCAACAACACAACACAATCACCTACCCGAAATTACAGACAGTCTTAAAGTCCTACAGACATATATACACATAGATTTTTACGGCTACATATTACAAGAACACCTCGCCCCTAATAAATCACAATCATAATAAATTCTTACAAAAATACATACATACATACATACACATAACCAATTTACCTCAACAACATCCTCACCTACCTCAAATCACGATCAGCCTTAAACTACTATAGACACACACATCCACAAATCCCCATGGATACATATTACGTCAACAACCCTGCCCACCCAAATCATGGTCAGCCTTAAACTCCTACAGACATACAAACACACAGATTCCCCCAGTTGCATATTACTAGAACACCTCACCCCTCGTAAATCACAATCAGCCTTAAGCTCCTACAGAAATACACACGTTGAAATTCCTACAAATACACACACACATACACACGTAATCAATCTACCTCAACTACACCCCGCCCCTTCCAATCAAACCCTCACCTAAATTCTCACAGACAGACAGACACATCCGCAAATTCCTATGGTTACATATTACGGCAACAACACCACCCACTCAAATCACGGTCAGCCTTAAATTCCCAGTCTAGCAACACCTACATTAACACTAGAAAAAATAACTTTCACGTTTTCCCGTCGTCATTAGGAAAAATCATTTCCCGTCGGCATTTGAAAAAAATAATAATCATGCATTGCCGTAGGCATTAGGAAAAATTATCATGCATTGCCGTAGGCATTAGGAAAAATTAATAATCACTATTTCACCATTGGTATTAGAAAAAATCATTTTCATGATTTTCCCGTCGGCATATATACTCATAAAAAACCTCAAGAAAAATCACCCGTTATCACAATTAATGTAACCCAAAAAAATCACCCGTTCCCACAAGGGTTAATGTAAACAAAAAACTACTTATGTAAACAAAAAATAAGACGGACTTATTGAACCACCCTCGTAGGTATCAAATTTCACAAATTTCCAAGAATTTAACAATTTTAAAATTTTAATTACCCAAATTTAACAATTTCAGCAACAATTTCACAATTTTAATTGTCGCCGGATGAACAGTTCCCTACTACTTTGAAATATTTTTAAATTACGAGTCGTATCGGATGCTGTAATTTGCCCTCTGTTTAAGTTCAAATTTAAAATATACAACTTAATAGCATTTGCTCTAGCATCCGAATTTCGAAAAAAAAATGATTCGGAAAAGACAAGTTCACATTTGTTGATTTTCTCGCTGCGTTTTGCTTTCACAGAACTGTTTTCAAGTGAGAATAATATGAGTAGCAAAGTTCAAAAGTGAAACTAGGGAGATTCCTTAAATGTACTTAATTAGTCATTGGAGTACTATTGTACTTCCCGAGTTTGAATAGTACTAAAAAAGGTACAAATGTAAAAACTTTGCCATCCTTGGGGGTCGATTCTGGTTCTGTGATAATGTGAAATGAAAAAAAATTTTCATATTCATTTTCACAACCATTTTTCATAATACTTTTCACAATTACATAGAATGCGATTCTCGTTGCTATTATGAAAACAGTGTTTTATTCCGTTGTGCCTATGAAACTTTTGTTTGTATGCTATTGAAATATGTCATGTAAATAAATAATATTAATTATTACTTATGTACATATTGCAAGAAACTCGGTATGAGCATAGGTAAAAGAGTTTAAAAGCTTATCGCTACATAACTAAACTTAATATTTTTCTCTTCTTTATTAGATTGGGTAAAATTTACGCTTCCAATTGCAAGGTCCGTTGTTTGTTCCGAATTCAACCCCTAGGAGTTATTATTCGTTTCTTCTGTAAGAATAGGGAAATCTGTTATGCCGTGCTCGTCTCCTGTCGAGCCTTTTTCTTTTTGTTGTCTTTTTATCTTGCCTGTAGCCTTTAATGAAGAAAAGCTTTATCAGCCATTAAGTTATGGAGAAGGCTGGATGCGCAAAAATATTTACTCGGCAAAGTCGTTATTCGACATACTTAGGAGAGAAACCCCTTTAGCCCGCCCGACAGCTTTGATATGCTCGTAAAATGTTATGTTTTTGCAAAAGACAAATGATGCCCATCGTGACATCATGGACGTTATTATTTCCTTTTTTAAATCCTACCGCGCACATCTTAAACCATCGCAATTAATTTTCCACATTCTATCATCTTAAATTTTAAAATGACCCAAAGCGAGGATGGCAAAGTTGGTACAATTGTTCCTTTTTATGTACTATTCAAACTCGGAAAGTATAATAGTACACCAATGACTAATTTAGTACATTTTAGAAATCTCCCCAGTTTCACTCCGCATTTCTTTTCAAACGATTCCATATATCAATTTTCACTTTTGAACCATGAAAGTCATATTCTTTTCACTTGAAAACAGTTTTGTGAAAATTAAACGCAGCGAAAAAATCAAAAACTGTGAACTCGTCCTATTCCAAATAATTTTTCTTCTGAATTCGGGTGCTAGAGCACATGCTATTAACTTGTTTATTTTAAATTTTAACTTAAACAGGTGTAAGCATGTGCTTTAACATCACAACTAACAAGCGAATTTCTGAAAATGATTCGGAGGCCACAAAAAGTCGATTATTTTAATAAAAACAAATAAAAATATGTAGTTTAAACTAAAAAAATCTTTAAGTATAATTAAGGTAAAAAAGTACAAGTTTTGAAAATTTTTGGTACAATTTAAAAATTCTCAGTGCACTCACTCCCTGACCCAAAGGCATGACCTATGTATTTTTACCTCTCTGCACTTTTGCTCTCTGAACTTGGCACTCACTGTCTGCAGACGCATCTGTTACTGTATTTTTTTGTTATTTGCTGAATTTCGGAACTGTCGCTTGCAAATTCGACAGCCACCCCTAAATAGTTCATAAGGTATTATTTTTGATTATGCACTTTAATTTCCGACTTGTTGTCAAAAAAATTAGATTTACGCTGTTGCGCGTGTTTTTTATAGCTTCTTTACTGTTTTTCACGTAAATATTTTTTGTGAAAAATAATTTATCATATGTAAAAAAAAAAGTTTTTTAAGCTATTTTTCATAATGAAAACGTATTTAAATTCTTTTAATTTTTCACTGAACGGGAATCAGAAATGTTATGAAATAGTGAAAAAACTTTTTATTTCATAGTTTCACAGAACGAGAATCGACCCCCTAGTCTGGGTAGCTAAAATTCCACGATTCCCAATTTTTTTTTTAAATTCCAAAATTGGAATTTTCAAGTTTCTTTACTATACAGTTAACCCTCGACTTACGCGGTACTTCTATTACGCGAACTAATAACACTGTGCGACAACAAAAATATCTGTGACGTGTTACTATTTTTCTAGTAATTATGTATTGTCGAGAATAACAGCAATCTGTATTTGAAATTTTCCAAACACCTCCAAAACCAGGAGTTACTAGTAAAAAACCGGTTTGTCGTACTCGTATGCACTTATCAACCTCTATCTAACTTAAATATCAACCGATTCTAAACTTATAAACGCATTTAGAAACATGGCAAACTTTTTTTGGTTTGTTACTATTAAGTATATTTATTTAATTTTTGCCACTGGCCCATGGCTATTAATTTAATTGTAAATAAACTGACACCACACACAGTGGACCAAACACAAAAGAACGCCGAGTGTGAGTACACAATGGCCTTCGAAAACAGCTAGTTGTTCCGCTTCACTAAGTGTTTGTCAGAATATTTACAATTAACTTTGGTGTTATTTGTTCATTAATAATTATCACATGTAATTTGGCTTACAAAACAATGCGAACTCTAGCCTGATTAAATTATAAAGTAGAAAAGTGTCGAAAAACCGAAAAAATATATTTGGTGAAAAAATAAAGGCACATATATTTGCAATATACTAAAACAAAATATATATGGTTCGAAAGTTTCTTGTTTCTAAATTTGTTTATAAATTTAAAATCGTCTGCTTCTGTAGGCCATTTTAATAAGTTCATTGTAGAACCACACGTGTTCTTCTGGGACGTACTGAACAAGTTCCTTAAAGTCATTTATTTTTTCGTTACGTATCGGTACTTTTGTTTCGTAAGCTTTTTTGCTGGTAGAAAAATGTTGGATTGCCTAGACTGGTTGGCATGTCATTGACAAAAAGCCTTTCAAAAGTAAACATAAAATATATGTAAGTGGAAAATTCTGTTAAAGAAATAACCAAACATAGTCCTTTAAAAATCAAATGACGTATTACGAGTATCATATGACCTACCGGCTTTCGTATTAAAAGGTCTTTGCTAAAAACATTTCAACAGGCCTTTCATATACAAGTGATTCACATATAGTACGTTGTTGGGCAATTGTACAATTTGTGCAAAGCCACTCTTTTTAAAAAAAATACAAATAAAACAATTAAGAGTGCTATATTCGGCTGTGCCGAATTTTATATACCCTTCACTAAAGGGCATATATAGAGTATAGAGATACATTCATAAGCATATGCATATGTTTTGTGAAAAAATATATAATTTTTTGCTCTAGTGCAATTTTAAGTAAGTGACCTCTCGGTATTTTTCGATTAAATATTTTTTTTTCGATATTAGCAATAAGTTGAATTTTTTGAGTCTACACTCTGTATTTAAAACATATTTTACATTCACCCTTATTCCAGTTGTCAAAAACGACTTCAAGTCATACAATATCAAAAAGTCAAATTAAAAAAACAGTTTTATTGAGTAACCTTAATATCCAGAAAAAAAGTTCAAAGTTTCCAGCTCTGGAGCTGCGGTTTTGATTTTTATAATTTTCTACACCAAACTTTTCTTTCAAAAACGTCAAATATATATAATTTACAAAGGAAAAGAAAAAAATTAATTAGACCTAGTTATATGGTATATAAAAAAATACCACAAAAAGTGTAAGTTTTCCAACCTTGGAATCATCCTTTTTGATTTTTCTGATTTCTTACATCAAAAGGAAAAATTTGTTTTAGTAAGTTAATTTTGTATAATTTTGTATAAAAAAATTTAAAGTGTTTCAAGCCTGGAAACGCCTTTTTAATTTTTTTTTAATTTTTTTCATTAGAAATACCAATTTTATTCATACTGAAGTATAAAATAAGTTTATTTAATAAAAAAAAGAGCAATGTGAGTCCGATCACAGGGGAGATGTGTAAACATCTAGAAATAATAAACACAACCCGCAAAGCGATTAGCTTGTCTGCGAAAAACACCCAGGGTCTATGGTGGGAATCGAACCCATGACCTCTGGACTGAGAGGCTAGCATCGCTACCACTCAGCCACAGGGGCACCCTAATCTAGTAATGAAAAATTTTTTTTAAGTTGGAAGTACTTATGCTTTTAGTATATTTTCTTTTAATTAATTAATTAATTAATTAAAAGTATCAACACTTTCAATATTGTAAATACATAGGAATTTGCTGGTTTTTGTTTGTTTTATTTAACTTATTTAGTTAGTAAATGGGCACACTGCAGTATATGTATATGTACTGCAGTAAATTTACTAATTACTGAAAAAATTCAGTAAATTTTTACTGATAATGAAATTTATTTTGCATTACCAGTAAAATCGTAGGGCCGTATTCATAATAAAATTTTGGCAAGTGGCAAAGTTTTTTTCATTCAAATTTTGAAATTTTTGTATGAAAAACATTTAGCCACTTGGTAGAATTTCATTATGAATACAAGCATTACTGATTACTGAAAATTCAATGCACCTCATCATATAATAAATCATTTATGCACTTGATGAAAATTGTAGAAACAAATTTTAGTAATTAGTAAAAATTTACTGTTTAAATTTTTTTTATTATTTTTACTGAAATTTAAGTGGTACTGCAGTGCTCATCTATGGTAAATGCCTTTACTTTTACTTCTTAGTTTTTAATTCCTGTTGTTCATCGTTTAGTTGTTGCTATTCTTGTTGTTGTGTGCACATTGCAATTAAAATAAATTCAGTAAAGTGCGACTTTGACTCGCGCACAAAGGGTTCCGTACATTCGGTTTTGAACATTTTTTGATGTGTCTTTTTCCTTTTTTAAGTTTTTTAAGTTTAAACGATTTTTTCGGTTTTGTCGCTTTTTTCTCGTTTTGGAATTTTTTTCTTTTTGGGTTTTTTTTAATAATAAAAAATAAAGCAATTATCAAGTTAAATAAAACAAACAAAAACCAGCAAATTCCTATGTATTTACAATATTTTAAATAAGATTGTATTGCTTCTTTCAAACACTAATACACTCATACATAGCTCACACCGATTTGATAACGCGGTGTGCATCTTACTCAAAATTTGTGATTGTATTTTGAACAAGATTTTTACCCTCTCGCGTATAGATGTTAACACATCAATAATAAAAATTAGTTTTCGGTAGTTACTTTAGTATGGCAATATAAAGTTTGAGTTTTCCAGCTTTGAAATCGTCTGCTCGATTTTGCTGATTTTCAATATCAATCTTTACCAGACTATTTTTGACACACCAGTCCAATACCGAAGTCTCTAGATTTTCTGGGAGCTTCGGATAGCCGATTTCACGCACAGACAGACGGACATCGCTTATTCGTCTTCCCTATGCATAAGGATCCAGAATATATATACTTTATGGCTCGCTTATTAATATTGTGGAAATAACAAACGGAATGAGAAACCTATATATTTTTTGGTAAAGTGTATAAAAATTATTCCAGCTAAAATAAAATATGTATGGTCCATATATTTTTAATATATGAACGTATATAAATATATATGAATTAATGTATGGAAATGTATAGGATTATACAAGCGAAGAGTATTGTATATGGTCGATATATGGACTAATATATGATATGTATTATAGTATATGGAATGGAAATTTAATTATGAAGCTCTTCATATGTGGGTCCTTATAAGGAAATAAGATGTGATATTTATGCATACAGGATATCTAACATAAAATCGTTTTTACAATCAAAAAAGCTTGCATTTTATTATCTCTTTTTATCTCTGGTGAATTGGAAATGTTCTACAAAATACATACAGTATTTAATAAACCAAATAATCAAAACGGCAAATCAATCACTAAATTTATAGAAAATAACGGAATTCTCCAGATATTTTAAAAAAATAAAGTTCATATTACTGCGAAAAAACAAATTGAAAACTAATATAAGTATAAAAACGGATTATTTTTTTATAATTGCATTTGCTTTTATTCTAATATCTTAAATTTAATTTTGTCTACATATATGAATTTTATTTTTTAAATACTCGATTCATCTTTTCTTTTTCAAATGATGAATGAAATGTCTTTTAGTTAGTTTTTGATTGTTTTGTTCGAACTTATTTATTTCTCCAAATACAAATCCATGAAAAAAATATTACAAAAAGTAATTTCAGTAATTTATGGCCTTATTTTTTAAAATTGTAAAGGTTTAATAAAGGAATTTTAAGCCGTTAAATATCCTAAATGGTCATTCGAAATGAAAAATCACCTGTCGAATGATACCCATTTTTGTAAAGTTCGCCTACTTTTTATTCTTTTTCGTATTTACAAAATGGCGTTTGTTGGCTGCCATATTGAGTTTTGGCTACTACTCTGATGACACTTCCAGGCTTAAGACAAATCGATTGATGTTAGAGTCATCGAAATCAGTTCACGCGTTCGGTTTATAAAGTGCCGCCAAAACACATACATGCATACATACATACATACATATATGCATATATAGGCTGATAAACACAATACTCTTATTTGCGTCGCGCAGTCGGGTAAAAAGATTTGATTGTTTTACGTGTTCTTGATTTATCGAGATTTTTAGGTTCCAAATTAAAATTTTGCATGTATGTATATCCTGTTTTGGTTCACGCGAAATGCTAAATTTTTTGAGGTCGATTCTGTGATAATGTGAAGTGAAAACTTTTTTCATCTTTTCATAGTGTTTCTGATTCTAGTTCAGTGAAAAAATGAAAACAAAACTTAAATGATTTCATATGAAAAAAAAACAATTGGAATGAAACAAAACGTTTTCACAGTTGTGCTAGGAACACAACTATGACGAACGACGAATTTCGTCCATGTCGACAAATTCGTCGATAAGAGTTTGCTGCGTAAATTTGTCGTGTGAAACACAACAACGACGAATTTACTCATTATTTTTTTTTATATTTATTTATTTAGAAATTCAATTATATAAAATACAAAAACAATAAGTGCCTCAGCACCAGTAGGCATTGTAGAGGCTAGTTGGCAAATTCAAACTTACATATTCATATTATATATTTACAAGTTTTAATGAAGTATGAACAATGGAAAAATATGAAATTAACAAATTTAAAAGATTATAATCTTTCTAATATTTTATAAAGTTGGTTGTTGCCAGTGATACCAACTCGGTGCTTTTGGCACTATTTTTAGTGCTTTTCGAAGACTCTAAACGCCAAATTTTGAGCGCTAGTGCCAACTAAGAAAAAAGCACCAAGTAGTGTTTTTAAGAAATTTGTGTATGTATTTCTTACAATTACTTGAATAAAAAAACCTGGTGTATTTTTTTTCATCTGATATACATATTTCATTAAAAATAGAAAATGTTAAACATAATTAAACTTTACTCGCTTGAATCTTCATTCGTTTTTCACGTTAGTGCTTTTTACGCTCTTTAGATATCAAAATTACGCTTTTTAACGCTTTTTTTAAATTTTGATGTGCTTTTAGATTCAAAAAAGTTTGCATCACTGGTGGTTGTTGTGTGTACAAAGACAGAGATAGTGAGAGAGAAAACTGATTTTTCGTCGTTCGTCGGCGTACAAAATAGAAATAAATCTATCTCAGAGTTCGTTACGCACGACGAATTTCGTTTTACAGTGCACAATTGTGTTTTAATTTTTAAGACGAAAGTTCGCACCGAAAAATTCGTAGTTCGTCCCAGTTGTGTTTTCAGCATAAATATATGATGTTTAATTCTGAATTATTTGAGCAAATGAGCGATACGTATGTGTGTATAATAGAGTGACCGGATCTCATAGAGGGGGAAAATTTCGAAATCTAGTTCATCTGGACTCCATAAAACAATTCCTTTTTCCAGATATTGGGAAAACTTAAATTTGAGCTCGATTAAACTACGTTAACCCGTGCCGTTCGTCGCTCAAAGTTTAAGAAAATCCACATTTTTTGCAAAAAAGCTGACGTATGGAGCCATAACTTCAGAACGATAAATAATAAAAACACGCTTAATATCTCTGAAGAAAGCTTATGTTGTTCTTCAAAATTTATATCACAAACATAATTGTTGGTCTATTAAGTCAAACCGAGTTACAATAGCCTTAGCCCCAAAAACGTGACCTGATACCACTAGGAACATACTTCGTATATTTTGTTATTAAGTGATAAATTTTCCTTTGTTTGTATATTTTTTAGTTTAAGGTAGAAATATAATTAAAAAATAAGTGATACTGATAAGTTTAATGACATATTTTATTTTCTTCAGTGTCTTCTACTTCTTTGAAGTTGTTTTCATTATCCGTCTCTAAGAAATGATATAAGAAAGAGAAAAAAGACTATACAAAATTATCATTTTAGCAGAATAGTAATAATACATAAGTACTAAATTACCTATTTTTAGTTATCAATAGGTATTATTTAAAAAAAAATATATATAAACTCAACTGTAGCTTACGCAATGCTAGTGTTACGAAGTAGACTTGTATCGAACTCTTTCAGTAGCTCGTTTTTGATTTAAGTTACATGAGTTCGGTACAAGTCTATTTCGAAGGGACGGTTGGTCGATGTAGACTTTAATGTGAACGAAATAAATGAACACTTTGTGTATAGTCAATCTGCCCCCGTATTCTGTAACTCGCTAAAGCTAAAGCTAAATTCGATCGCTAAAATGCTGAACAAAGAGAAAATTAAAAATTTTTGGCGACGGCATAAAACAATAAAGTTTCGGCGCAATAAATTTTTGAGCCAATGCCTGATTTAGCAATATAAGTTTAAAAGTTGCATTCGTGGCCGAAAATCGATAAATCGACTTTATAAATTTTTAGCGATAGAGATTTAGCTTTAGTGAGTTACAGAATATGGGGGCTGATGCTAAGTGTGTTGAACCTGATTTCTCAAAGCTTATTAACACTACTAATTTCTCTTTTGCTAACATCACTATAGCTGACTTATACATTGTCTTCTTTTCCATTAGGTCTACTGCGATTGGACCCGAGGGTATTTCCAGCAAATTAAAAAAAGTTGCATTTTCCTACATTAGTAGACACCTATTACATCCTGTTAACAATATTTTAACCTTTTCTAAATTTCCTATTAATTGGAATCCTTCACACATTACACCAATTCCAAAAAGTGGCAGTCTACTTTCTATCAATTACTTGAGGCCAATTAGCATTTTACCTACTCCATCAAAAGTAGTTGAAAACGTGATAAAGGACCAAATTTCGAAATTAATCAATGATAGAGGTGTTATCAATGAATGTCAGTTTGGATTTCATCGAGGCCGTAATATGGTCCTTCTTTTGACGGAACTTACGGAATCTATTAGGAAAAAATATAACAGTGGTAGAAAAGGCGTGTTAGTGTCTATTGATTTAACTAAAGCATTCGATCAAGTTACTCATTTCTTGTTGGTTAACAGACTTAATCGCTAGTATGGATATTCATTGTCTGCTTGTCATCTAATCTGGTCTTATTTGAGCGAACAAAAACAATTTGTTTCTTACAATGGCGTGGCCTCGGATGTCATGGTATTAAAACCTGGCGTCCCACAAGGTTCGGTTATTGGTACTGTTTACTTTGTTTGCAACTGACTTTTTTGTCACATAGGTTTTTGTAAACTATTTGCTTTTGCTGATGATATACAGCTGTTTTGGTCTGGGGACTACCAATTTTGTGATAACTTACAAGCTACAATAAATTACGATTTGGCTAAGTTGTATAATTGTATAGAAATGAACTACCTTAAAGTCCGGATAAAACTAAAGCTCTTGTTTTTAGGTCCAATAGAAATAATAGCCCAGTTATTCAATTGATAATGTGTAGCTTTTTGGCTGAGATTGTCGGTAGTTTGAATTGTCTGGGAGTGATAATTGATAACAGATTGAGTTTCGAGCTCCATATTGATAATATTTGTTCCAAGGTCTGCCTAACTTTGCGCAGATTGTATCACTTAAACCTCTATTTGCCGTCCCATGTTAGAAAATCCTTGGCGCATGCACTGCTAATGTCACGAGTTAACTATAGTATTGCATTGAACTTTACTCAGGCTGCAACATGGGGAACAGCCATAAAAACATATTTATTGTGAACAAAATTCTCACAAAAACATAAATGTGAAAAAAGGCCAAGTCCCTATCAAAAATTTCGGCCATTAAAAGTAGTGAGATATAAATTTTGACCAAGTTCTTGTTTGGCACAATACCTAACACTGAAATATGATATGCATTATATAAATTTGTAACCGTAAGGGTGTCTTATAATTTCTAGATAATCTGCTTTTCTTAAAAAGTAGTGTATACATTGTACGACATATGCATGAACTTCAACAAACAGTCACAGCAATCTGATATTCCCAAAAAACAATAATATTCTAAAATATGTAAAGAAATTGAACTAACTTAAAGTCAGCGTCTTGTTATGATAGGTCAGTGACGATTTTTAATTGCAAACACACTTAGTCACAAACGCTGTAATTTCGGTAACATAATATTCTTACAATTATCGGTCAATGCTCGCTATTGCTAAATAGTTTGAATTATGCTGACTTAAATAAATTGTTACTATGAGTAAAGCGAAATGGCACTGAACTTCAAACGTGTGCCTGGTACAATGTATAGTTATTAAATACAATGTAAGCTAAATGTATGAATGTATAAATGTATGAATATATGTATATTGGAATAAGTAAGAATAATTTAGTATATAAGCTGAAGAGATTTTAAATAAAATATCAATATACTTTGATCACTCAGCAAACGCTCGTGTATTAGACTTTCATTAAATACATTACAACCTTTATAAAGCTCTAATACGTTTTATAAATAAGGCTGTAAGTTTCTACTTTCAAACAATATTACCGTGGCCCCTACCATTCTGGTAAAATTTTTTGGGTTTTCAGATTTTTCTAGTTGGTTTCTCACCTAGACCTACTTATATATCAAATTTCAGCTCATAAGAGCAACTTTTAATTTTCATGGGCGCAGCCCCGCCCCTGTGATCAAAATTTCCGTGTTTTAATGTTTTTCTTGCTGTTTTCTCAGCAAGACCTACCTGTATATCAAATTTCAGCTCCTTAGCGCAGCTTTTAATTTTTAACTTTTATGGGCGTAATCCCGCCCACTTTTCCAAACTCAAGACTTTTTTCGGCCAGTGCTTATTATTCGTGTCAAGTTTCGTTGCAAACGGATAATAATACATACATAAATAGTATATCTAAATATGCTGAGCCGTAGTACACGGAAATTAGGTTTAAATTATATGGGCGTGTCAACGCCCACTTTTTTAATGGTTAACATTTTCGAGTTTTTAGATTTTTCTAGTTCATTGCTCACATAGACCTACTCGTGTAGCAAATTTCAGATCTCTAGCTATAGCGGAAGTGCTTCATAATATTGATGAGTGAGTCAGTGAGTATGTATTAAAATATGCACTTTTCAAACTTCGCACATGAGGTTTTATGAATTTATTCTAATTATGGTTTAAATTTTATAATTTTACGATTGCTGGGAACAAAGGTATGAGGAGGGTAAAAGTAGCTCGAATGGCTTCCTGTAAATATACACACTGCGTGCATTGGCCGGAACTTGGCCTGGCCTAGATCATTACATTTGTTTAAGGTCTTAGATAAGGGTCCATGTTTTTAACCATCTGAAAACTTTTTTAAATCTTACTTTTGACGATTATTTTAAGTTTCGCTTGCTTATTTATCGTTATAAAATTTTCAAGTCACAAAGTCCGTTACATATTGTTTAGATGGTATCTTTACCCAGATCGTTTAGAAATTAGCAAATTTTAATCAATCGTATTGGTACTCATTGGCACCCATTTATTGTACGAGCTGCTCGTTTATGGAACATATTGCTACGAGAATTGCGTACTTTTGCATTGCCTCTGACTACTTTCAAAAGGAGACTACTTGATTTCTTTATGAATATATCTAATTCAGCAGCTAAATATTTGGGAGTTCCATAAGTTTTTACTAATTTTAACTTTCTTAGTTTTGTGGCAGTTGTTGAATGTTATGATCTTTAAGAATATTGTATTATTTGTTATTATTTTATTGACTGTTAATTAATTATTCTCATAGTATAATTATACTTGTATGCATCCTGTCTATCCATACAGTTCATAAAATAAAAGTTTTTGAATTAGTTTAAACAATAAAAATTTATTTCAGTTTTGTAGGTTTAAAGGTAACCTTAAATACTAATAAACAAAACTAACTGTTTAATTTTGCAGTGAATTTTAGCGAAATCAAATACATATAGGGTGTTTTTTTAAGAGGTATAAAACTTTGAAATGAAATAAAACACAAAAAAATCGTTTTAATGTCCATCAATTTGGCTTAATTGGAAGGATAATTTTAACCCATTAATGTTTAAATATGATTTCGGGCATGTGGCCGCCGCGGCTGGCTCGAATAAAGCCAATTCTACAGGTCCAATTTTCAACCACTTTTTCGAGCATATGGGGCCGTATGTTGGCAATAACGCCACGAATGTTGGCAATAACGCCACGAATGTTGGCTTCCAAGTCCCCTAACGTTTCTGGTTTGTTGGCGTAGACGAGCGACTTCACATATCCCCAAAGAAAATAATCCAATGGTGTCAAATCACACGATCTTGGTGGCCAATTGACAGGTCCATTCCGCGAAATTATGCGCTCATCGAATGTTTCCTTCAATAAATCGATTGTGACGTACGCTGTGTGGCATGTAGCGCCGTCTTGTTGGAACCACAACTCATCCACATTCATGCCATCCAATTCGGGAACAAAATAGTCGGTTAGTCGGCTCCAATTGCTGTGCACGGTGGCGAATCGATTCATTCGGGTCCTCTTCAACACTTTGCTCTACAGCGGCAATTGTTTCTTCGGTGCGCACTGTTCGACGTCTCTGCGGATGCGTATCATCACATAGAGTAAACGTAGTGCGAAAACGATCCATGGTTAACCGAATTAATTGCTCTGATGGACGATTATGTGGACCATAAAATGGACGGAGCTTGCGGTAAACTTCGCGAACTGAACCATTATTTTCGAAATAAATTTGCACGATTTGCAAGCGTTGTTCTTTTGTCAACCTGTTCATGATGAAATGGCAAACCAAACTAAATATTAATCACTTGACAGCTGACAAAATGGCCGCCAGTTAAAAAAGTGATGCCAACTTAAAGTTCTATACCCCAATAAAAAACACCCTTTACATACCAGATTTCAATAAAAATAGTATCCCTGAAGATGTTGGAAAATCCCAACGAAACGTCGGATATGAAAAAATGAAATAAAATTGTCTTTTATTTGAATGACCTTGGAAGCCTGAATAGAGTAATTCTATAAAAACCACATCAAATACATATGGTTTAGAAAGTGATTGACGGAATACAAATTGTGAAAAATTTGAGAAATTTCGAGACGAGCATTCTCAAGAGAAGTGAACATACGTGACTTGGATTTCAGGGAAAATGGGTACAGGATGGATACCTGCCTAAAATGAGTACAGGATGAGATACCTGCCTTAAGTCGTTCTTTATGAAATAAAATCACCTATTTTTATTCGTTTTGTACTTACATTAATTACAAATTTTATTCAGTAATTATACTTATTAAGTTTGGGTTTCCAAGATGGCGCTTTTTTTTAGTAGGGATGGATGATTGATGCCAATAAAAGGCGAGATACTTGCTTCTTGTTCTCGACTTGAGAAAAGAATAAAAAAGAAAATCATACGACATCAACCGACCTCAAACATTTCATTCTCAGTCCTTCGTCAAAAAAATCGCTACCATTACATTGGATATATTTCTTTTCCTTAAATAAGCAATTCACAATAGTTTTTTAGATTCAGGTATGGGATTACTTATCAAGTTATTTGAAGAACATTGAATATATATGTATATGTATTAAAAAAATTCAATGAAAAATTAAAAAAGTTTTAACTGCTTTAAACACTAACATTTATCTTTTATTTATTTAATTTTGAAAGGAACAGAAATTTTAAGCCAAATATATTATTGATTTTAACATCAAATATGTAAAAAGAACGTACATTGCTGATTATTACCATACAATACCAAGAAAATTTTGAAAATTTTTTCACAATAAAAATATATATTTGGATGCTGTAAAATAACACTGTTGCTTCGATGACGCTTTGTAAATTGACAAAAAATACCCTTAGTATTGTGTTATTACATCAAGTGATTTTAAAAAAAAAATTTAAATTTAAAAAGTCATTCTTGGAAGGGTTTTTTATCACTAAATTAAATGAGCTGCAAGCATCAGTATATACAGAGTCGTCTTTTCGATACATCGAATAAAAACATCGATGTATCGATTAACATCATATGATACGATACATCGGCATTTATTCGGTGTATAACAACCAAAACATTGATGTTTACGATGCATCAATTAACATAGCTCTATTTTGGTTTCTAAAACTACTTTGAGTCCTGAATGATTTGAATTAACCAAATGCTGCGTCATAGATCTGGGAATTTTTGACCATCCCTCCATGATGATGATTTTTGGATCAGTTATTCCCTTCACCTCCCATTTTCGTATTTCGTGGCCGAGTTGATACCAAAGGTGCTGTTAAGTTTAATAATAAATAAATAAACTCGGGCGTTTAGTTATCAAAGATACAAAAATCAAAATTCTTTTACTTAACCACTAACTATGAGAAGTTCTAGACGATTGAACATTTCGCTAGACTCTCTCAGTTCTTATTCTCTAATATGACTCACTTAATTTACTTACGTATTACAATTTATATTTAACCAGGCATGCAGAGAATTAAAGGGGTTTCAAGCAAAAATATTATTAATAATTCTCATTGATCAAATTGCAACATTTACTCATTTATTATCCTATTGAAATATACAAGATTCACTTAAACCTTATTGCGTAGCCTTTTCTTTCAAATTATTGATGTGTAAAAATCTATACGCTAGGGGGTAAAATTCTTTTTCACAATACAATCACAAATTTTCCCGAGATTCACACCGCGTTGTCAAATCGGTGTGAGCTACATATGTATGAGTGTATTAGTGTTTGAAAGAAGCAATACAAACTTATTTAAAAAATTATAAATACATAGGCATTTGCTGGTTTTTGTTTGTTTTATTTAACTTGATAATTGCTTTATTAGGGTTCCGTACACCAACGGTGAAAATGAACCGAAAGAGCTACGGACCTGAAATTTAGACACAGTGTGTAGACATTTGGCCACTACAACAACAAATACATGAGAGTTAAAAATTGAAGGGTGTTCCAAAACGAGCAACGAAAAATGTTAAAATCCTATGTAATATACATACAATTGTATCTACATACATATATACACTTGAAATTTGTAAAGGTGTTCCATCAGCTAATGCAATTTTGACATTGTAATTTTGACAACTTGCTGTATCTTGGAAACCGTAAAAGCAAAACTCTTGAAATTTTCAAAAACGGTAAAACTAAAAAATAAAAAAATTATAAAATCGTCAAATCTAAAAAAATCGCCAGAAAAAAATTGCCAAAACGAAAAAAGCACCAAATTGAAAAAAAATTTTAGGACTAAAATAAATCGCGAAAAACCGGAAAAATCGCCAAAATGAAATAAACCCAAAAAACAGAAAAAAAATCGCCAAAATAAAAAAAACCCCCAAAATAAAAAAAATTGCCAAAATTAAAAAACATCTTAAACAAAAAAATCGCCAAAATGAAAAAATCGCCTAAATAAAAAAAAACCCCAAAAACAGAAAAAACTCGCAATAATTAAAAAAATCGCCAAAATGAAAAAACCTCAAAAACGGAAAAAAACCGCCAAAATGGAATAAAAATCGCCAAAATAAAAAAAATTGCGAATATGAAAAAAACCCCAAAAAGAGAAAAAAAACGCCAAAACGAGAAAAAAGCGACAAAACTGAAATAATCGTTTAAATTGAAAAAGCTTAAAAAAGGAAAAAAGCCACATCAGAAAAATGCTCAAAACCGAATGTACGGAACCCTTCGTGCGCGATTCAAAGTCGCACTTTACTGAATTTATTTTAATTGCAATGCGTACACAACAACAAGACCAACAACTAAACGATGAACAACAGGAATTAAAAATTAAAAAGTAAAAGTAAAGGCATGTACCATAGATGAGCACTCCAGTACCACTTAAGTTTCAGTAAAAATAATAAAAAAAATTTAACAAGTAAATTTTTACTGATTACTAAAATTTTTTTCTACAATTTTTATAAATTGCCTAAATGACTTGTTATATGATGAGGTGCATTGAATTTTCAGTAATCAGTAATGCCCGTATTCATAATGAAATTCTACCAAGTGGCTAAATGTTTTTCATACAAAAGTTTCAAAATTTGAATGAAAAAAACTTTGCCACCTGCTACAATTTTATTATGATTACGGCCCTACGATTTTACTGGTAATACAAATTAAATTTCATTAGCAGTAAAACTTTACTGAATTTTTTTAGTAATCAGTAAATTTACTGCTTACTGCAATTTTTAATGCAGTACATATACATATACTGCAGTGTGCCCATTTACTAACCAAATAAGTTTAATAAAACAAACAAAAACCAACAAAATCCTATGTATTTACAATATTGAAAGTTTTGATACTTTTAGTTGATTAATTTAAAAAAATATACTAGAACCATAAGTACTTCAAACTTTAAAAAAATTTTTCATTACGAGATGTTTACACATCTCCCCTGTGATCGGACTCACATTGCTTTTTTTTCATATGTTTATATACACATACTTATCTATAGTTCCATCGATGAAGACAAGTTTTCCTACGCCTTATGTTGCAATGCACCCCCAAACTAATACCGAACCACGACCATATTTCACAATACCGGTCATATTTATTGGCTCCAGTTCAGAATTCGCTTCGCGCCACATTTTATCACGCCGATCAGAACCATGAATGTCTATTTTAGTCTCGTCCGAAAATAGGACCGTGTTCCAGAAAGTTTGTGTCTGGTTTTGTGCTCTTTAGCCAAGTTTATTCTCTACTGGCGGTTTACCTGGCTAATCAGTGGCTTTTTTGTTATACTTCGGTCATGGTATCCAGCACTATGTAACACCTGACGTATTGTTTCTGGATTAAAAAACTTTGCGACTTCCCTTTCAATATCTGATTACAGCTTCGGAACACGTATCTTTGGGTTCACCTTAATTTTGCGTACAATAATTGGTTCTTCTGGGCTAGAAAGTATTTTGGGTCGACCAGGACGATGTTTATTTTCTGTTGAAACTTCGGGTTTGTATTTTTCTATAATTGTTTAGTACCGTAGCACTGCTCTTATTCACAATTATTTTCTATAAAAAGTTTTATTATGAGATCCTTCATATCCTTATATAACTCCTTTCGTCGTGGTGGCATGATTATAATTATTTCTTTTAATCACTTATTTTTGTTTTATTAACTTTTTACACTTGTGAAAAATTATTTCAGTCATAAAAAACAGATCATTTCTTTTTTAATGTCAAATAAAAACTGCATATTCTCCTACTGCATACTTAATTTTGACATAATATTGTGTATGTTACAATAAATTAAAAAAAAAACTAACGGGATCGTGAATGGCAGGTAATATTTTTTGCTTTTTCAATTAACATATGTATACACAAAATATACATAGTACGCTCAAATTGAAAAGCAAACGATAAAAACAAAATTGAAAAAGAGGTGATTATGCAAAACATTAAGTGCATACTTATTAAAGTGATACACTGTATTTTTTTATTGGCATTGAGGCCATATGTATTACATCCATTGAATATATAAATATGAAATATGAAAAATGAAACAATATATATTACAAACTTTAACTTAAATAAAATGTTTTCAAATATCTTTAAATAATGGTATAACAGTTATATTTCTATTTTGAACTCAAAAATATACAAAAAAAGGAAAATTTATATTTTAATAACAAAGTATACGAAGTATGCTCCTAGTGGTACTAGGTCACGTTTTTGGGGCTAAAGGCTGTTGTAACACGGTTAAGTTTAAAATAAAAACAATTATGTATATAATATAAATTTTGAAGAACAACATTAGCTTTATTTTGAGATATTAATCGTGTTTCTATTATTTACCGTTCTGGAGTTATGGCTCCATATGTCAGCTTTTTTGCCAAAAATTTGGATTTTTTCAAATTTCGGCTATCAAAATATCTGGAAAGGGGAATCGTTTTATGGGGTCCGGACGAACAAAATTCCGACATCTATTTTTTGCGGTCACTCTTATGTATATGCTTGCGATTGTACGCTTATAACATGCGAAGAAGGAAATCTAATATTAATGGCACTCTCTGTTTTGTGGCTATAACCTCAAATCTTATGGCGTTTTCTTTTCTGAGCAATATGCTGCATTTATGTTGCATTTTACATTTCTTTGTGTTCTTTTCTGAAAAGTATGTATTATTTTAAAAATTGAACGCGTTCTTTTCCCATGATGTTACCCGTACAAAGAAGAAAAATGCTACATGTTCAACACTCATTTTCATTAAAGGGGCATGAGTGCAGCATTATATTAACAGCTGTTTTTGTTATTGTCTATGAAAAAAATAAATAATTTTCTAGTTCGTGATTGTTTTATGCCGAAACTTGTTGGAAAATTGTAAAATATGCAACACTTGTTAAAAATCAGGTGAGCATTTAAAAATGTTGCCAATTCACATGTAGCATATATGTTACAATTTTCTTTTAGAAAAGAAAACACCATTAGTTATTAGATTAAACAACATTATAATTTAAGGAATTGAAAGAAAATTGCTTGTAAATGACTCAAAGTTTCAGCTGTTATAAATTTAAGTTTGTGCTTGCTGTCCACACCCAATGGATTATGATTGAAACAAGAAAAAAGTGAAAAAACTCATCTTGAGCTGAACGAAAGGGGCTAGTGAACATCTTATGTTAAGCCCAAAACCCTTGTATAATTATTATCATTATATGTAATTCTTTTTATTACTATTATTATTATTATTATTTTTATTATTATTATTATTATTATTATTATTATTATTATTATTATTATTATTATTATTATTATTATTATTATTATTATTATTATTATTATTATTATTATTATTATTATTATTATTATTATTATTATTATTATTTTTATTATTATTATTATTATTATTATTATTATTATTATTATTATTATTTTTATTATTATTATTATTATTATTATTATTATTATTTTTATTATTATTATTATTATTATTATAATTTTTATTATTATTATTATTATTATTATTTTTATTATTATTATTATTATTATTATTATTATTATTATTATTATTATTTTTATTATTATTATTATTATTATTATTATTATTATTATTATTATTATTATTATTATTATTATTATTATTATTATTATTATTATTATTATTATTATTATTATTATTATTATTATTATTATTATTTTTATTATTATTATTATTATTATTATTATTATTTTTATTATTATTATTATTATTATTATTATTATTATTATTATTATTATTATTATTATTATTATTATTATTTTTATTATTATTATTATTATTATTTTTATTATTATTATTATTATTATTATTATTATTATTATTATTATTTTTATTATTATTATTATTATTATTATTATTATTATTATTATTATTATTATTATTATTATTATTATTATTATTATTATTATTATTATTATTATTATTATTATTATTATTATTATTATTATTATTATTATTATTATTATTATTATTATTATTATTATTATTATTATTATTATTATTATTATTATTATTATTATTATTATTATTATTATTATTATTATTATTATTATTATTATTATTATTATTATTATTATTATTATTATTATTATTATTATTATTATTATTATTATTATTATTATTATTATTATTATTATTATTATTATTATTATTATTATTATTATTATTATTATTATTATTATTATTATTATTATTATTATTATTATTATTATTATTATTATTATTATTATTATTATTATTATTATTATTATTATTATTATTATTATTATTATTATTATTATTATTATTATTATTATTATTATTATTATTATTATTATTATTATTATTATTATTATTATTATTATTATTATTATTATTATTATTATTATTATTATTATTATTATTATTATTATTATTATTATTATTATTATTATTATTATTATTATTATTATTATTATTATTATTATTATTATTATTATTATTATTATTATTATTATTATTATTATTATTATTATTATTATTATTATTATTATTATTATTATTATTATTATTATTATTATTATTATTATTATTATTATTATTATTATTATTATTATTATTATTATTATTATTATTATTATTATTATTATTATTATTATTATTATTATTATTATTATTATTATTATTATTATTATTATTATTATTATTATTATTATTATTATTATTATTATTATTATTATTATTATTATTATTATTATTATTATTATTATTATTATTATTATTATTATTATTATTATTATTATTATTATTATTATTATTATTATTATTATTATTATTATTATTATTATTATTATTATTATTATTATTATTATTATTATTATTATTATTATTATTATTATTATTATTATTATTATTATTATTATTATTATTATTATTATTATTATTATTATTATTATTATTATTATTATTATTATTATTATTATTATTATTATTATTATTATTATTATTATTATTATTATTATTATTATTATTATTATTATTATTATTATTATTATTATTATTATTATTATTATTATTATTATTATTATTATTATTATTATTATTATTATTATTATTATTATTATTATTATTATTATTATTATTATTATTATTATTATTATTATTATTATTATTATTATTATTATTATTATTATTATTATTATTATTATTATTATTATTATTATTATTATTATTATTATTATTATTATTATTATTATTATTATTATTATTATTATTATTATTATTATTATTATTATTATTATTATTATTATTATTATTATTATTATTAT